>OX467715.1:15785470-16310470 GCA_950111635.1 Agelastica alni
TTTTGTTATTAATTTTAACTCCAATCTTATAAAGAAACATTATAGCTAATTCACTTTTTTAAACCGAATACGTTTATGTTAATATTTATTTATTTTATGACATAATAACACATTTATATATATATATATATATATATATATATATATATATATATATATATATATATATATATATAAACAAGAATAAATTCATAAGCTAAAATCTAGTTGGCAAATGTAGTCGATCACTTCGATGGTCGCCATCAGTAAATCATTGAAGTCACCTCAGTAGGCCATGTTCTGGCAGGTCTTCTGGAACGCAGTCTTCTTCTGTCTAGGTCGGCTAGGTCACGTTGTATGGGCAGCTGGGAGTTGATATGATATGTGGCTCAGGACAGGTAACCATGGAGTGGGGGTCGATTTTAGTGTGCCGCCATTGGTCCTACGTTTATGTAAGCAATGTCCATAAAAAATTATTAAAATTAATTAATTTCAGCAATTTATGTTGCTACCCTTATTTTGTCTAGCACTTGTTTTTAATAGTTCATAAATAAATAAATTTAATTAAATTATAATTTTGTTTTTGTTGAAATAAAAAATAAAGCTGTGTTTATACGTTATATCAAGAAATCCCACTGTGAAAAGTCCTTCCACCAAGATAAAACCAAAATGAACAAATCTTTCGGATAATTATTTTGTCTCATTTGTAATCCCAGATAACCAGCTTTTGCTGAGAAGAATCTTAAAGGATGGAAGTTTGTATAATTAAAGAATCACCTTTTATTACAAAACAGAATAATTTTTTTCCGCTTTTACCAATAGTACAGTCATTGGGTATTTTTATTTGGAAAGTTTTTCGGGTATTTTGAAAATTGGCAATTTTATAGATTTTGACGTGCTCTTACCGTATTTGAACTTTGCTACCTCGTATCTTTGCCCCTCGCGCCGACATATTGAAAAAATGGCGCCTAAAAGCAGTTTTTTTATAATAACTCCTTTCCGACGCATTTTACAAGAAAAACGTATCCATACAATTTAAGTAAAAACTTTTTTTTCCTAAAATTGATAGTTTCGGCGTACGAGCGCCGTAAAGTGTAGTCAACACACGTTTCGGCAGAAATATGTACTCGTTTCCACACCACCATGAGGTAGAGAAAGCGGCTCGTTTTTTTATCATGTTATCCCCAGTGGGAATAATCCACATTTAACTTACTATTTTCAAATTTAGTTCAATCTCCGTCGCTTAATTGTTGTTGACGGACCGGGCGTTGTGCTTTCATCGTCTTCAGTACTGATTGAAATATCAAAGACGGAAGTTTCTTCTGCATCATCGGCGATGGGATCATCAGTTTCATCGCGGTCCTCTTCGTTCTCCATTTCGTCGTTTATTTGCTCGAGAATAGTGTCCGTTTCTTCTTCTTCACTGCTATCTTGTGATGGAAATTGCGAATTATCACAAGAACCACCACTGTTCGTGCACGCAACGGAGCACTTTAGCCCGTTCTTGTCTTTTTTCCATCCCCATTGTTCTACATTTTGTTCGCTCCCATACCACTGCTGAACCTGGTGATAAGTTCGAAACGAATGTTGTCGTGAATTCGATGGGGAAACGTTCTCCAGCTTTAGCAATGACTTATGGATCAGCATTTGGATTTTTAAATACTTCGATAACCTCGTTTAAGTCAGGGTTTTTTCGGAGTACTTTAATAATACTTTATACCTGCGGAGACATACCATAGTTAGTCGGGTTTTCAATCTACAGTACAATATTTAACCTTACTATAATTTTTATATTTTACTATTCACAAATATGAGCAGTTTAAATTAAATATTATGCGTTAGCGTGGACGTACGCCGAAACTATTGATTTAAGGAAAAAAAAATTATAACATAAATTGTAGAAAATTTCTTTACAATTATTTTTTGTAGATATGTTTTTTCTGTAAGATGCGTCGTAAAGGAGTTATTATCAATACTAGTATTCCAATATATCCCAAAACTCCCATTGATAAAATGATAAAGTCCGAACCACTGCAGGCTCAAGAGCACACAACATTCCAACAACATAAACAAACTATTTGATCTTCCTGTTAAAAACATTATGGCCCATCTAAAAGCTATAGAAATTTAATATAAAATTTTGACTTACTTTATAATTAGAATTGAGTGTAATTGAGTAAAATCTCTTATTTTTATTTGCAGCATAATTTAAAAGAAACTATTTGTATCTTACGTTTGATTTTAAATTTAAAATTTCCGTATTTAAATTTTCCAAAAACATTTCCAAACACATATGTATGTCCAAAACAAACAACTATAATAAAAAAAGCTATAAAACAACAAAATATAATAAAAAATTGTTTTTGATGTACATGTCGACAGTGTGCTAATCGATAAGCAACCTATCTCTATAATTTTTTAGCATTTCGAGTGTTGTTTATGGAATTTCTTGTTGAATACTCCCACATAAATTATAACGTTTCTTTCCAAGCTCTATAAATTTAGGGGGAACGTGTATTAAGTTGCCCATTTAAAAGTTTCCAGCTCGGATATTATCCATGGAAAAGTTTTGTTTTAGAAAAGACGAAATGGGTCGATTTTGTTTTTAGGGGGACATATTTTTATACTAAATTTTTGAATAAAGGAATAAAGATTTTAAACAGTATGGAGGTCAAGTAGAACATCGTTGTAAAGGTACTTTAATTCTATTTACAAACATACCAAACATTTCCAGTACTGTTTTGAAATTAGTGTTAAAAAATCTGTTTAAAATGATGATAAAATAAATAATAATAGAATAAACAACTTTTCGGAGAATCAAAATGCATTAAACATAAGAGAACCATCTTTGAATATTGTACAAGTAACTTGTATTTATTTGATGCAAATTATGAATCATCTTTACAAACATTTTTGTAATCGAAGAATGCGTATTATCCTTAGGGGAAATTATTAATTTGCTTTGGTATTCTTGATCCTTTGACATCTACAGGATGAAAACGAAAGCGAAAGTAATAGTATTTGAAAGAGAAAAAATCATGACAAACTGCGAAGTGCTGATTAAGGGAGAAAGAGTGAGATAAGTAAATGAGTTTGTATACTTGGGTTCAAAGTTTACGAGAGACGGATATATGACAGTGACATTTAGCGAAGGGTGTCAGCATGAAAAAAAACGAATGAGGCACTACATAACTTTATGAACAGCAAGAACGTATTAAAAAAGGCACGTCTGGCTATGCATAGAGGAGTGCTGGTCACTACACTTATGTATGGTAGTGAATGTTGGGTTTGGCAGAAGAAGCATAAAAGTAGGATTATTGTTAGATAAGGGAACGCTTTGGTATAAAAGATGTGGATAGAAAAACAAATACTTAGATGGTTTGGACACGTAGAAAGGATGAAAAAAGAAAGATTGATGAAACAGATTTATAAGGCGAGTGTGAATGGACAAGTCGGTAGAGGTCGACCTAGGCGAACATATCTAGATCAGATCAACATTGTTTTAAAGAAAGGCCAGGTCAAGAGTACCAACAACCAACGAGCATGTATAAAAGTACTGATGAACGTAGAGGAAGCAAAAGATGTGTGTAAGAACCATAGCAAGTGAAAGAAAGTGGTCTCTGCCTGCATCTACGGGAAAAAAAGCATAACTATATGTATGTATGTGTGACATCCATAAGTTGACAGTTACGTTTATTAGTTATAAAAATGTAAACGACTAAAAACATTGTTTAGTCAGACTTTTAAATAGGTCTTGAGAGGTGATTGGGGTTTACAGATGTAATGAATTAGTGTGCGCTAAGTTTATAATATGTTGAAATATTAAAACTTAAAGTTAATTATAGTTATCATATTATACATTTTTGTAATTTCAAAATCTATACACCCGCCTAGGTAAAACAGGGTCCTAAAAGTCAAAATGGAGCTACAAAAACTATCACTGTCGATGACGAAGATGACATTTTAATTAGTGTCGCAGAGAATCTAAATATCAGTACTTGCCAATTAAGTCTGGCAACAGGGATAAGCCAATTGTATGTTTTTAGAGTATTGAAGAGGAAAAAACTGCATCCACATCATTACACTCGTGTTCAGAATTTATTACCTCAAGATTTACATGCACGTCTACAATTTACCCAATTTTTGCAAAATAAACAGAATGTTAACCCAGATTTTCTGGATACAATAATTCTTTTTACATTTACCGGACAAGAAATATTTTATTGGAAAAATAATTCTTCGTGGAATTCTGAAAATCCACATGCTAAGAGAGGACCACATTTTCAGCACGAATTACTCAAGGATATACCTATCGCCTTAGGGCAAAACATGTGGTTTTTGCACGACGGGGCACCACCACATTATTCTCTACAACTTCGTCAATATGTAGTGCCCTTAGTCAAGAAAATATATAAAAAGGGTTAATAAGAGCCCAATGAACTCGGTTGACCATTCACGGGAATTATAAACATCAACCCGATGAACTCTGTTGGAATGTTTAGCGAACGCACGTATTGTTTATATTTCACGTCGCTCGTGACAATATCAATAATCTATTTTGTATATATTGGATTCAAGCTTCTAGCAGGATGACAGTGTTTTATGTTTATTATTGTTGGTTAATGGTAGTGAATGTTAGGTTTGTGTAGTGTGTAGTGAAATAAGAGAACGCTGTGGTCTAAAAGAAGATGTGGTCACAAATATAGATAAAGGAATGCTTAGATGGTTTGGACACGTAAAAAGGATGGATGAACGAAAATTGACGAAACAAATTTATAAGGCGAGTGTAAATGGATAAGTCGGTAGAGGTCGACTTTGGCGAACATATCTCGATCAGATCAACATTGTTTTGAATTTGTTGTTTTGAAGAAAGGCTAGGCCAAGAGTGCTAACAACCGACGAGCATGCATGAGAGCACTGATCAATGTAGAGGAAGCAAAAGATGTGTGTAAGAACCGTAGCAATTGGAAGGAAGTGGTCTTTGCCTACACCTACGGGAAAAAGGCGTGACTATATGTATGTATGTATGTTTTTTATTTATTTTTTGTCAAGTCCAATTTGTACATAATACTTAATCTTATTACAATCTTGACTCATGGATTTTACGTAATATTTTGCAATACCTGGAGTTAATACTAATTTTAATTAATAAATTATGCTGAAATTTTCAATCAAGCTGTGTATACACCACATGTGAGAAACAATGCACACTTTGTTTCAATAGTAAATGAAACACTTGCATTACAGAAATATGAGCTAAGCTCGTAATTAAAGGCGTGTTGGAAATTTCAACTCGTTAAATTGTAAATTTGTAAATACAAAGTTATTTTGTTACAACTAAATAACAGTGTAGTTAAATTACTAATATAGACAAAAATAAGCTACTACTCCAAATAACTTTTGATTTTGCGGTAATGTAAAGAAAACAAAAAACACGTCGAATTTTAAATCAAGGGAGTGGTTTAAAAATGTTATTCCGCTATTCCCAAGTGGCACCCATTTAACATCCCCCACTTCTTCTTTAAAACGTCAAATAGCAACTACTATCTTGTAAAACATCAAATGAAAACCCAAGAAAAATGCAAATCAGCTATATAAACAACAATTTATTTTGCAGATAACATTAAAAATAGCGAAATTACAACAGAAACTAAAATGAAGTTAATTACAAACAGCTCCTTAAATGTATTAACTGTAACTGTCAAAATGTGCTCCGTTGATTTGTAGGCAATAATATAACCTATTTTCAAATTCTTCTCGAACTCTTTGAAAAGTTTCGCTAGTACATTCTTCAGTTATTTTAAGTTTTAGTTCTTTAATGTCTTCGGAAGGAGATTTGTATACTAATGTTTTTAAATAGCCAACAGAAAAAAGGCAAACGGTATAAGATCTGAAGTTCTTGCCGGCCATTCTATAAAACTTTTTCTGCCAATCAAATTTTTTAGAAATCGTTCGTCTAACCATTGTCTTACAGCTAGTGTGTAATGTAGTGTAGCACCGTCCTGTTGAGGGTATATATTCGTTGATTTATTCCTGAAACAGGAACGTGTTACTAGAAGTTTTTCTAGAGAAGAGTGTGCTGTTGTTGTAACTTTTATCGGAAAAGGGTTTACCCAAGTTCAAGTGGCATAACGCATGCAAATAGCATAATCAACAATTTCCAGAGCTTTGAGAAGATTCGGAAAAACAGGTAGAAACTAAAGGTATATATTCTGTTCATCTAGCACCATATTTCTACACAAAGTAACAAAATGACAAAAAATGTCAGTTAAGGTGACATGTATTCAGAGAAAAGGTAATTGATCACTAATTAGACATCTACCTATCCAACAGTGGTCTAGGTCATTTTTGTTATGGTCTCATGTTATTTCACAAGATTTGTTGTTATCAGCAAAATAATTCGACAGATACATTGTTGTCTATATGGTTTATTTGCATTTTTCTGGGGTTTTTATTTGAGGAATCACAAGGTAGGGGTTGCTTTTTAACATTTTAAAAAAGGGGATGTTAAAGGGATGCCGCTTAAAAATAGCAAAATAACATTTTTAAGCCTTGCCCTTGATTCGATGTTTTTTTTTATTACATTTACGCAAAATTAAAAGTTATTTAGACTGGCTGGCTTTGAAATGGAAGCACTGTATAATATTAACATTTTCTATGAACACTTTGGCATCAATAGAAATTATTTATGTTTAATTTGGGGCTGTATTTGATATTTTTTTTTTTAGATTTTAAGTCTTCTAAGAAGACATTGGACAAAAGGTTGTGTACCATCGAAAAGTAAGTGATCTACAATTCCTTAAAAGCACAGCTGCAACATACTTTTTTGGCAAACAAATCAAGCAACCATTTACTTTAAATTACTTTGTACATACATACATACATGTAGTCACACCTTTCTCCCGTATGGGTAGGCAGAGACCACTTCCTTCCACTTGGTACGGTTCTTACACACATCTTTTGCTTCCTCTACTTTCATCAGTGCTCTCATACATGCTCGTCGGTTGTTTGTACTTTTGGCCTTTCTTCAAAACAATGTTGATCTGATCGTGATATGTATTCCGAGGTCAATCTCTACCGACTTGTCCATTCACACTCGCCTTATAAATCTGTTTCTTCAATCTTCCTTCATCCATCCTTTATACGTATTCAAACCATCTAAGTATTCCTTTATCTATCTTTGTAACCTCATCTTTTTTTACACCACAGCGTTCCCTTATTTCACTATTCTTCACTTTATCCATCAAAGTCATTGCGGCTATACTTCTCAGACTACTCATCTTTGCAGCATTTTTTATGCTTTGTGCGCAAACAATTTTGTTAAACTTGGCTTCCCTTGGCAAAATGGCCCAAATTACTATTTAAACTGTAATTATTTAAAACTAGCGTTTTCCTTTTTTCGAATTGACTGTAAAAATCAAACACAAGCTGGTTTTAAACTATAAAAAGTGCCTCTTGGGGGTAGTAGTGATAGTGGTTTATATTTTTTTGTTAGTGATATTTGAAAATCGTCTTATACCTTTAAACTTTAGCCGTTATTTAAGTATAAACTGTCATTTTTTGTTAATATCTTTATTGTACAGAACGACTTCTATATTACAGAAAAAATTTTAACAAAACTACTAAAAATATTAATTATTGTATTAGTAAAAAATAATTTATTTTTACGTAACTATTTATTTTTATTCAGAAACCACAAATTAACTGACCAAAAAATTTCAATAATTTTATATATCTAAATAATTCATTTTTACCAATAACATTTTTTTTAAATGTCCTTAATTTATTTTTGTTTTAAAAATAAGTTTACGTCGAACAAGATAAAATTTATTTGATGATTGTTTCTTTAACCATTTCATTTTTTTTATATTTCTTTATTTATTAAAAATAAATCGTGAAAGTTTTCTAGCAAAAAGTATCTAATTAAGTTTTAAAATATTGTCATTAAATTTAATTTTATAAATTAATAAGAGTTGAGCGATCTAAAATATATATTTATTTTGCAGAATTTTTTTTTTATTTCGTTTAAACAAGACATTTTAAGAAATATCTGCCTAATTAAATTTTTGAAATACTTTTAGACCCAATATAATATTTTTTTTGTGGTAAAATTTAAAAAATTGTAGAAATACACTTATTTGTTTTAATAATATATAAATAAATAAATAAATTAAAATGTCACAACGGCTCGAAACTTTTTTATTAATGGATTATCAAATACATTATTTTTTTGATTAATGTTAACAAGTTGCTCCGCTTTTTATAATTTTTTACATTTAAAATAATTTGCTTGATAAATATTTATGTTAAATTAAATGTTAGCATTTCTGCACTATTATAAATAAACTATTTTAACAACTTACTGTAAAGTTTTTTGAAAATCAACCCACCACAAACAAATCTATTCCATACCAAAAAAAAGGCAGATCAAACATCAAAAAGAAGCTTCAAAACTTTTTAAAAGCGCGCGAAGACCGCTTCTCTCACAATAATAATTATACTCAACAGTTTAGGGGTAACCACCACTCTGACAAGCGACGGCAGGCATACTGAAACTGAAAGCTGAAGCTAGCACGCACTCTGTGTGACGTCACACAGTGTTTTATGCCATCCGAAATCCTGAGTCTAGTGTGCAGCTCAACATTAACGAAGAAGTCTTTATTCCCTCCTTGACCTACGTTCTTGAGACCTGTGTTGATGGAACGCGACCGTCTAGAAATGACGCTTCAAAGCTACCACCGAAATTATTTCATCCATTTGCACGTTTTTACGAATCGAAGACATTTTTATCCCGTTACAATAGATACTTTTAACTCTAAATGGTTAACGTACCCTATATACTATAATTTCTAAATGTTGACAAGCAAAGAGTATTTAAGGCTTGAAATATATTAGTTAATTATTTTTATATTATTGCCTGCCACTTCGTTCGCATTAAAGATCATTGCATTAACACGAAAGAGGAAAAAATAAAATGAAAAATATTGCTTATCATTTAACCCATACCAATTAATAACAACCTAAGAATTAAGTCAATTAAGTCAAGCCTCTTCTACTTCGGATCACAGCATTTATACGTTTAAGCATGCTTTTAATTAAATTTTGGATAAAATTTTCAGGAATTTGGTAAAATCTGTGATAACTACATTTTCAAATTTAATAAGGTTCTAAGGTGCAAGTATTTGACGGTGAATCTTTTTTCCTAAGATCTTCGTTTACTTCCATACAATGGTATAATTTGTTTTTCAAATGCTTCGCGGACATTTCTGAACACATCTGGTGACAATAAACAGAAATTTCGAACGATTCTTTGACGTAAATCTTCTAGAGATTTAGGTTGTGTTGCAAATACCCCAAGAAAAAAATGTAAAGGGTTTAAATCAGGTGACTTCACAGTTAATTTAATAATACCAGTATTGTAGCTTATTTTATTTTTAACGGCTAATACTTTATAAAGAGGAACCAACCCCATAACAACTTGGAAGGTATCGATTTTCGGAAGGTTTGTATTAGTTCCTTTCAAGTTTGCTTGATTACGATGCTGGTGTAGTGTATCTGACAATTTTCGGGTTAATTTAATAAGTTTATTGCCTTTGTAAATTTCCTACATATATTTTTTACCAATAGGTATTTGAATATTTTTTTATTTTGTTTAAAAAATTAAATAAATTAACACACTTCTGTTGATTATGCTGTGAGTTTTTTAATATTGTACAATTTAGTTTCGTTTGCCTGATCACTGTAGTGTGTATCAAGCTGAAATGACAGCTAGCAAGAGAAGGTACCACTCTTCCAGCTGTATCTGTCTCATCTCAGCAAGGAGTACCGATTGCAAATTGCCGACTCCTCCTGCACAGCAAAGTTGTTCAAAAAGTGGCAAAATGAACCCACATGCACATCATCGAAACAGATTTGGCCTAAACTAGATCTACTTCGAACTAAGGAAGTTTTAACTTTATCCAGGAAGTCCATTGGAAATGCGATCGCGGCCATAACAGTACACTGGGCAGGCGGATCCCATGCACGTCGCATGGAAATCGCAGAGCTACGACACGACTTCTGTAGAAGCTGTAACGATGAGAAAGAGGAGGAAACAATGGTACATCTTCTCTCCCACTGTAGAAAACGGCTTTATATACAAGGGTAACCGAACTTTGATAATTTAACTGATCTCAGCTCAGTTAGCATCAAGATCCTTACACTTTTTATTAAAAATTCCAATTAGTTCTCATGGTAGAGGGGGAAGGCACCGCCGTCCATCACGCTATGACAACGGACCAAAAGGCCAAGGTGGGTTCTCTCCAAACCGCTGTTTTAACCTAACCTAACCCAACGTACAATTTGAAACAAATTCTTTATTTAAGTTTTAAAACTAATTTAAATGTAAAATAAGTTTATAATTTACAATTATTTTTCTGTAGGTTAGGCAAAACCTTGTCACGTGCCTATTTTTTTCCTTCCACAGTTCTATAGTTTCGTATTCCTTGTTGCATACAGTACTCTGCTGTAACTCAAATATATCATTCGTTGTAAATAATGTTGCATAACTTGTAGGGGTAGGATTGTGGGTTGACGTTTATTCCGCGCCATTTTTCTTGATTTCCGATATAGGAGCGTCAGTCGTGTGTTGAGAGTCTTGGAGGTCAGGTGTCGGTGAAAGTTGTTGGGGACGGTGTGTTATTAGCACCAGTGCAGAACCTCTATGGGATTTCTTTCATATCTGGCTGTATTTGGGCCATCTTAATTGGATTTTGAAGAAAAACCATTTGATTTTTAACTCGACCATTTTGTCTTACCTACGTTGTTGATATTTTGGATTTTTGGTGTCAAGTTAAAATAACCGTTGTCGGGATTTGTTTGAGGGAAGCCATTGTTAATTAGCCGGTGCCGCCCCATAATCTAACCAGCCCCAGGAGTAGCCCAGGAGTAGGCCACAGGAGTACATGTGAATTCGCATACCCAAAGGTTATCAGTGATTTATTTTTAAATATATAACGCCGTGTCTCATTCGACACCACGAGTAAGTTTTGTTTTAGTTTATAAATATAGTACTTTGTGAATTCGTATACCCAAAGGTTATAAGTGATTTATTTTTAAATATATAACGCAGTGACTCATTCTGACACCACCATTACGTTCTGTTTTAGTTTATTAATATAGTACATTGTTGGAAACTATTTATAGCATTAGATAATACGCCAAAACTAAACTTGGATTAAAATAACCTTTTCAATAATTCTTTATGTCCAAGTAAAAATATATTTTCTTCCTACTTATTTGTAAATATCCTACAATCTTGATATTTTAAAGGACAACCATTGTAAAAATATTTTTAAATTAACTCGATTGTTTTGGCAGTGAAAATCTTTATGTAAACGGTTAATTATCAGCCTCTTTATGTAAATGTTTGAATTAGTGTTATTAATGAGTTAACTTATGTATGTTTTACCTTTTTTTCTTTGCCTTTATGTAAATGTTTGAATTAGTGTTATTAATGAGTTAACTTATATATGTTTTACCTTTTTTTCTTTGCCTTTATGTAAGCGTTTGAATTAGTGTTATTAATGTGTTGATTTATATATGTTTTACTTTTTTTTGTAACTTGGTAAAGTCTGTTACTCTTACTTCTGTTCTGGTTTTTTTATAAAGTTGTAAATTTTACATTTTTGGTTTGTTTTAGCAAGAAAATTTTACCATAGCTGTTAATTTTGACTATATTTGTTATGATGTTGCTATTGAACTGTGTACCTTAATTATCTATTGTGTGAGTAAAGTATCCAACATATTTTTGCTATAATTTTATTTATTTGGTTCACCATAATCATAGTTGTTTATCTTGTGGCTCTGCTAGTGCCTATAAGATCTAGGGGTTTCCGGCTTATACCGTCTAAGTCGGTGGCGCAGCTCACTTTTATATATTTTTTTTCTTCTACCCTCTACGGCTGAGCTCGGGCATAATTTGCCAGTAGAGAAACCGCTAGCAGAGTACTCTTTAGAGAACAAAAAAGACGTGGCAACCTTCTTTAAAACAAGTAAGTAAATTATGTAAGTCAACCAAAATTAGGTTTTCAAAAATCTATTGTACTACTATCAAAACAGTAATTAAGGATTTGTTAATACCTCCATATTATTACTGAAAGCCTTGAATACGTTGTCATGTGATATTTATCTACATGACGACGAACAATAGTTATTTATTATGCAAGGAAAAAAGTATTGGACTTTAGCTCGAGGTTGTATTGTCTTCCTACGCGAAGCAGATGGAGAAAAAAACGAAAAGCTAAAATCTGAAAATTTGTATTAAGAGGTTTTTGGCATTGGTCTATTGAATGAAAATATGCTTTTTAAATTGCTTACTTAATTATAAAAAACTTTTTATAAAAAGTTACTGTACCTAAATTTATTTATTTTTAAAATAATAATTATTTTAGTAAAAAAATTACCATTTTACTGTTATATAAAAACTATTTATTTCGTGATAAATTATTGTTAGTTAATTTTTACCATCTACATCTATTACTGATAGACAGCTCAATGTTATCCCAGAAAAATATTTAGATTTAAAAAATATATTCTTAACCTTTCCCTATACCTAAGTTAAACATTTTCCGAGATTTTTTGGTATTTTTATTTTTATCATTCGTTTTGTCACTAATTTAAGCATTAAAAAATAAACGTTATCTGACGAATTAAACTTTTAAACAATGACGACTGTACTAGTACTCTAGACAATTATATTCATGGCGCTCTAAGATGGTAAAAGTTTTTTCTTACATACATACGTAGATAAAGTCACGCCTTTTTCCCATAGGGGTAGGCAGAGACCACTTCCTTCCACTTGCTACGGTTCTTACACACATCTTTTGTTTCCTCTAATTTCATTAGTGCTCTTTTACATGCTCGTTGGTCGTTGGTACTCTTGATCTGGCCTTTCTTCAAAACAATGTTGATTTGATCAAAATATGTTCTCCGAGGTCGACCTCTGCCGACTTGTTTTTTCATAAGATACTAAAAAAAAACCAAAAAATCTCGGAAAATGTTTAACTTGGGTAAAGGGAAATGTAAAGAATATTTTTTCTAAATCTACTGTAGAATTGTACAGAATAAAAACAAATATGTGTGCCATTTAAAAAAAAGTTTAGTTTAGTTTAGTTTTTATCATTTTTTATTATCAAAAATTAACGTTGATTTTATTTTACCCTGTAAAACACAATTAAAATTTTTTTTATAGGATAACATTGAGCTGTCTATCAGTTATAGATGTAGATGGTAAAAATTTACTAATTATAATTTATCACGAAATAAATAGTTTCTAAATAATTTGTTTACTAAAATAATTTTTATTTTGAATTCAATAAATTTAGATATAGTCTTGTTCTTAATCATAACATCTTTGCAGATGTGTTGTGACCCATATTAACGAGGTTTAATGTTTTGGATGGCATCTCGCCATTTATCTCGATTAAATGACATGTGAACCGCTTGTGAGAGAGTAGCATCTAATAATTTTTTGGTAACATCCATCCATCAATTTGGTGATCGGCCACCTTCAGGTTTTTCCTGTACAATAAGCCTTTCCATATGCTCACTCCAACTGATGGGTCCGAAAAATGTAAGAATTCAAGAAAACACGATACTGGACAAACGTTTTGACGGACGTATTTCTTGTAAAACCGAAGCATTTGTTCTATGTGCGGTCCAGGACACTCTCAACATTCGTCGCCACGTCCACATCTCAAATGCATCAATCCGACGACGATCTACTTCTTTGACAGTCCAAGATTCTGAAGCATATAGAAAGACTGAAAAGACCAAGGTACTCACTAGATTGATTTTAGTTTGTTTTGTGATATTCCGATCCCTCCATACTTTATTTAACTGTGTCATTGCTGACCTAGCAAGCTGAATGCGCCGTCTTATTTCGCCATCACATCCCCCGGTATTTTCTATTATGACTCCAAGATAGACGAAACTGTTGACAACTTCACAGTGTCCAATAGTCCGAGTTTCAGGGTAGGTATAGTACCTTGTTGCAAAAAGTTATTTATTGTTAAGTAAGCAATTTAAAAAGTTAAAAATATTCGAGGTTTTTTATTTAAAATAACGGAGTTGACGTCAACATTCGGTACAACCGGAAGTTGCCGACAGTCGAGCATATTTTCATTTTATATACCAATGCCGAAAACCCCTCATTACAAATTTTCAGATTTCTTTTCTGACTAGTTTTGCCATAACTTCTGATATGCCATCGAGAAAAATCACCCTGTATAATGAAATATTCCAAAATTAAATATCTTCCTTTACTTATGTGTTTATATATCCGGAAAAAAAAATAATTTTATAAAAAGTGATATTTTGTTACATGTCAACAGAGATAAAAATTAATATTTAAACACCAAAAACTTTTAGATAAAAGTGTATAACGGTCAGAGTAAAATACATCAATGAGAATGATGTGTACCACTGACAAAGTTTCTATTAGCTATATTTAGAAACCGTATATGAGGTAGAAAATCTCATTTATTGATTTCATTTGAACTTTCCACACATTTGGATGACGGTAATAAGAGAGAATGTGCTCAGTTTCTAAAACACTTTGGGTATTTAACAAAAGGGGTGAGTTAAATTTAACTTCGTTACAATTATATAAGCATTTAAGCAAAGAATATCAACAACAGCAAAGGGAGAATTTAATGGGTGGTGTTGTTTAAAACTTTATCAGATTATTTTTTAAACATAAAGCAATGTTATTTTGCATTGCAAATATTTTTTTTATTGTTTTCAAAGTAATGCAAACATTTAAAAGGTTGTTTTATTTTAAATATTGGGAAACTATTTTTTCTTGTGCACAAACTGCCGTTGCTAAGCCGCATTTGAATTTTTTATTTTTAAAGCAAAGACAAAGATAATTTTGTTATTTTTTTTTATTCACAAACATTCAAAATTGAACCGACGAGCATGTATGAAAGCGCTGCTGAAAGTAAAATAAGCGAATAGTCTCTGTAAGAACCGTGGGTAGTGAAAAGAAGTATTATCTACGTGACCATAAGGCAGTATTATATAAAATATTATGTATGTTTATATACTCTACTAACACAATAACTCCAAAGTCAGAACAGTGTCCAGAGCTTTTAAGATAGAGAGCGGTGTCAGACAGGTATGCATACTTTTGCCCCTGATTTACAACATGTAAAGTGAATACATCACGAGAAAAGTCCTCGACGATTGAACAAATTAAAATACTATAGTAGAAACTATGGTTTTAAAAATTAACAAAACAAAAACCAAAGTAATGATCATCGATCGATCCAATGACACATCCAATATAAAAAAGTAGCGAGATATGATGTGGTGGACAAGTTTGTATACCTGGGATCGTTGATAACCAAAGATGGAGGCTGTTCAGAGAAAATAAAGAAAAGATTGGCAATGGCCAGATCAGTAACAACTAAACTCATAAAAATATGGAGAGATCCAACCGAAAACAGTGAAAGTAATGCTGGTCAATTCCTTGATCTTCTCAATTGCTGTTAACTCCGCTGAAACATGGACACTTAAGAAAACAGATCGAAAAAGAATTAAAGCCTTCAAATTATGGGTGTACAGGCGAATCCTATGAGTGTCATGGGTGCAACACAAAACAAACGCCTCTGTTCTACATACATACATAAAGTCACGCCTTTTTCCCATAGTGGTAGACAGAGACCACTTCCTTCCACTTGCTACGGTTCTTACACACATATTTTGCTTCCTCTACTTTTATCAGTGCTCTCTTACATGCTCGTCGGTTGTTGGTACTCTTGACCAGGCATTTCGTCAAAACAATGTTGATCTGATCAAGATATGTTCTCCGAGGTCGACCTCTACCGACTTGTCCATTTACACTCGCCTTATAAATTTGTTTTTCTCAATATTTTTTCATTCATCCTTTCTACGTGTCCAAACCATCTAAGCATTCCTTTATCTATCTTTGTAGCCACATCTTCTTTTACACCACAGCGTTCTCTTATCTCACTATTCTTTACTTTATCCAACCGAGTCACTCCGGCTATACTTCTCAGCTAATCTTCCTTCCTGGTCTCTACCTACCTCTTTGGGAAAAAGGCATGACTTTATGTATGTATTAAAAAAATTTAAAGAATCATATAATGGGGGAGACTACTACATTTTGGAAACAGCATAATCGTAACCTTCATGCTTAAAAACTATCGTGTAATGTAATTTTATTTTATTCGTTTTGTGCTATGAATTATATAGTTTCCATCTTAAACATGAACGTTTGTGCTGATCAATGGTACTTGTTTTATCATAGTAAATCCAAGCATATCCGTGGTCCTGAGGTTATGTATCTGACAGGCACAGACAGATAATGTTAGGGACTATTACGTCATAGCACCGCATACCTAATTTTGAAATTTTTTAATTTTGAATTAATATACTGATTTTTAAAACGCTGAAGAATCCATTTGTTTTGATTTTGACTGATGATATAGATTTTACACTAAATTAGCATCATTATTTATCAATTGAAAGAGTTTTGGAATGATTTTATCACTTAGTGGTCTTCCCCATTACGCAATTAGACGTCAAAAAATTAATTTTAAATAAGTTAGCTGTACTCTCCTATTCATTTTTGTCAAATTGAGTGCATCTTACGAGCTTTTGTTAAATTTTTGAATTAGTTATAATTATGAAAGGCATTTTCGAATGTTTGCTGTGTTTGAAACAGAAAAGAAACTTCGACAAAAAAGGGTCGAATTAATTGAAGGCGAAAAAAAATTAACCCTTGCATTCGTAAATAATTCAGGATGGACGATCACGAGGGAGGAAAGAACAATTTTTGCGAAATATGGCACAAAGTTATTAAAAAATGCTGGATGTTCTTTTGTTTACTAATTTACCGAAGAAAAAAAAATTTTAATTTTACATTTAAAGATCCCGAGTCGTTAAAAAAACTGGAAAAACTAAAATAGCCCGATATTTATTATTCGATTTTATTTCTGGCTTTATGTTTAGGGTGGTTAAAAAAGGATCATATTTTAAAGAAAAAACATATGTACTTAAAAACTCCTGAATAAAGTTAACGAACAAGAAATTATTTAAAAAATAATTTATCCTTATCAAGTCGTTTAACTCAACCTGAGAAAAAACATGCATACATATAGTCACGCCTTTTTCCCGTGGGGGTTTCCACTTGTAGCTTACAAAGCATCTAACCCATGAATTTATACGATTCAAGCGGGTGATTTCTTTAAAAAAATTTACTATATCTACTGTCAGAATCTGTCTAAAATTGTTATATTTACTGTGAAAACCTTAAAAACTAATATATATTATACAAAGTGGTAAAAAGTTAATAAAAAAAAAGTCAAGAGAGAATGCATTTTCCAACACACTCCCCCCTTGTGTCACGCTTCTAAGTGACACAACTTCCAGGGAAATCTATGATTCAAATTCGTCACACTTGTCACAATTGAAAATCTGCTTTTTCGACACATGTGTAAAGGTGGAAGGTTTAGCATTACCTCTAATGCTACAGTAAGGCACGTGAATATTGCCCCTGTGATTTGCAGACAGCTTGTCTTGTGCCAAAACGTGTTGCATTTTTGGCCACCATATTTATAAAACTAGTAGGTACTTTGACCGCCTTTTGAATTCATCAGGGTCATTCTGTGTCAAATTGATCAGTCGTTGAAACCAACTCTTATCAATTTGGAAAAATTTGTCTCAGAAATTTTATTTTATTAATAAACGAAGTGTTGACAAAGAAAATAACATTAATTTATGCGAATTTAAAAAATTCAAGATTTTTCAAAATTTATTATTTAAATATATCAAAAACTATTATAAACTCCTGGACAATATGAAATTATTCAAAAAAATAATATTTATTTTCTCTTATGTTCGTTTATATTGCTTAATAAGTATTTAGATTGTAGATTGTAGGGAGGGTCGTGAAGGCTATGCAACCTCTAAAGCAAATCGACCTATCATATCTTTTGTGCATAACCCTTAAGCTATTCGAGGCCCGGGATTCCGAGACTTCGATCAAAGTTTATCAGTTTTCTATAGGCTAAGTTTTTAACAACGAAGGGCTTTAGGAAGGCCCTTCCAAAAACTTAAGCCTCTTGCAGAAAAGCGCTGGGCATTAGCAAAGCAAATGTTCTGCAGTTTCAGCGAAGTTCTCGCAGTAGCGGTAACTATCACTCTCTGTTTTACCCATCGTCACCAGTTTCAACTCTTTCTTGTCCAATTCGAAAATCTGTTTAGCTTTCATTGGTGAAAGGCTTAATAACCTTTTTGCTTCACTTTGTCCTGGCACTGTAGGCCAGTGAGATTCCATTTCATCTTTTTTTCACTGTCGAACCTCTTCTTTTAAATGGGCTTTGGAAAGTCCACAGAAGAGTTTGGGCCGGAAAATTGTTTATTTTCCCCTTCTTTGGCAAGGCAATCTGCTTCTTCGTTGCCTCCAACTCCCTCGTGACCTGGAACCCACATCAGAGTGATCTGATTGTTCGCTGTCAGTTGTCTTAGGGACTGCTTACAGTCCCAAGTCAGCTTAGATTCACAAGTGTATGACTTCAGAGCTTTAGGTGCTGCTTGGCTATCTGATAAAATATTTCTGCCCTTCGGGTGTTCCTTCTGCTTCTGCTTCTGTTGGGGTGTTACCAAGGGGTTTTGAGAGCCTAAAATTCGACTCTGCGACGCCCACTCCAACCCTTTCATCCATCTTGGATCCATCAGTGTACCACACTACAGCATGCCTTCCTAGTTGAGGTCCGTTCTCTGTGCAAACTTAGTGGTTGTTTATGACCACTTCAAACTGCATTTCAAAGTCGTACCTAACTGGCATAATATTAAATATTTAAATATTAGGCTATGCATATTTTGTCTCGTTGTTAATGATTCACAGAATTTCTTAAAAGATTTTCGTTAAAATAAGATTAGAAATTGTTTATTTTTAAAAGTAATTTGTTTTTTGTAGTGGTTTAGTTAATTTTTGACCCCGAAAAATTAACAAAAGGTCTTGCGGGCCTCAGTTTTATTGGATGAGGGATATTATCAAAGTTAGGTAGCCAATTTGTTGGAAAAAAACAGTTCCACAATTGGTCGTATGGTAAGAGGCTTAAATTGAGTAGGAAAAAGAAGAAGAAGCAGAGGAAGAAGAAAAAAAAGAAGACGAAGAAGAAGAAGCGCACACATACATTTTTTGCTGAGTTATGTTGCACCATTTAAGATAAATGAAAAGCAGAATTTTAAAGTGAGTGTCTATTTTAAAACAAAGTTTTTTTTGTTGTGCTACGCCAATGAGATCCACGCGTCAAAAATAATTACATAAAATTTCGCCCCTTCGCGTCTTCTTGCACCTTTCGAGAATTGTAAAATAAAAATTTGTTTTCGAAAAACAAGTGTAGTACATCAACGTAGCAGCCGAAATACCAGGACGTTAATTGTATCATGAAGTTTCTTCGGGGTGTTTATTAGAAGTTGGAAATGATTTTGGTAATTAAAAAGAAAATCGCGATGCGGTTACAACAATGGATTTTCAGAGAAAAGTTTTGAAACGGCGTAAAAATGAAAAATCGTAAAGTTCTCTTTTTTGCTGCTTATTCTTTTAACTTTTAAGTGTTCGCAAAAAAAGTTCATGAAATTTTGGTTAACAACAGACACAACATTAAAATGTTTCAGCGGCTTCTTTATCTTGGGGAATAAATTTAAAATTATTATACATAAAACGTTGTTTGACAAGAGTACAATACCTGGCTCTGGAATTCATTCGTACTGTTGAAATTAAATGCCAAACGCTTTACTTGCAAGTTAACGCAGATGTTTAACTGTTGGAAACCAAATTCAAAGAGACTGAAGAGAATTAAACCTCGTGACCTTTGAACATTTGAGAAATGCACCGCTGATTTTAACAGGTAATTTTAATGTTAATTTTTCAAATGAATCGTCACAGCCATTACTAAATTATTTAAACGAACAGTTATAATAACAAATCTACTAAAGCAACAACTAAAGGGGGATCTACTATCTTCTTCTTTGCTTTCCTCTTGACATAAGAGTCGTGATCAGTGAATGCCCTTATTTGATTAGTCCAGCGTGTAAAAGACCTATCTCGGGACCTAGTACCTTTTACCCTGAACTATTAGATAATCTTTGGAGTTCGCTAACTTCTTGGATAATGGACGCATTAGTTCTTCTTGCTGTCCAGGAAACTCGTAGGATTCTTCTCCAGCACCATAGTTCAAAAGCGTCAATATTCCTGCGATCAACAGCCTTCATCGACCATGTTTCTGCTCCGTGTAGAAGTACTACAAGCTTTCGATATGTGGTTGTACAGGAGAATGCTAAGATTAAGTTGGGTGGAAAAAATCACAAACGAGGAGGTGCTTAGAAGAATGCATAAATATACAGAAGTGGTCAATATTGTAAAACAACGAAAACTTGAATATTTTGGAGATTAATATTAAGAGACGCCCCGGCAGACGAAGAACTTCCTGGCTCAAAAATTTCAGACAGTGGTTTGGTCTCACCACTATACAACTTTTCCGAGCAGCTACCAACAAAATAATGATTGCAAACATGATAGCCAGAATGATCGCCAACGATCGGTAAACGGTCATGGCACCTAGAAGAAGAAGATAAAAGTACTGCTTAAGATGCTGTGTTAACTAGATTTATCAGTGATATAGAGTCAAAAACTTGTGTGTCATATTACAGTTACCACAAACCAATTATTACAGTAATCAAATTTGATGAACCTGGTGTTTCTATAACGAAAATTTAAAATTTTAAATTGTAAAACAAATTTATTAAATACAAAAATACGTTAAGAATTGTAAAAAAAAATTTTAAAAGAAATTATTTAAAAAAATACGAATAAAGTTTTTTTTCTTCTTCTTCTTTTTATTGCTGTAGGACATGGTCCTGTTTGATTTGTCATCCTAGCTCCTGTGATGTGGACGTTTAACTGTCGTGCCAACTTTTCGGTGGTTTTCCTGGTGGTCTCTTTGTATTGGGCTTCTGTGTTTTTTTCCCATTTCGCTATCCTTTCTGTGTCCATTTTATCGACATGGCATCTCCATCCTCGACATCGTGCTAGAGTCCATCTTACCACATCCTGAACTCCCGTTTCTCTCAGTGTGTCCTCATTTCTTATTTTATCTCTAAATAAGATTCCCCTTATAGTTCTCAGCACCTTCATTTCTGTTCTACTCATTAATCTTTTCGTATGTGCTCTCGTTTCGGCTGCTTATGTCAGAACTGGCCTTTGTCACGTGCCTATTTTTTTCCTTCTACAAGTTCCATTATTAATTGTCTCTGATGAGTTTCGTATTCCTTGTTGCATACAGTACTCTGTTATAACTCAAATATATCATTCGTTGTAAATAATGTTGCATAACTTGTAGGGGTAGGATTCGATAGTTTGGTTTGCAATTTCTGTGTGGATGGGACTGGATATCCACACGGACGAGGCGATTATGGGTTGACGTTTATTCCGCGCCATTTTTCTTGATTTCCGACGTAGGAGCGCCAGTCGTTTGGGGAGCTTCATCGAAGTAGCAGGTGTCGGTGAAAGTTGTTGGGGACGGTGTGTTATTAGCACGTGTGCAGAACCTCTATGGGATTTCTTTCATATCTGGCTGTATTTGGGCCATCTTAATTGGATTTTGAAGAAAAAACATTTGATTTTTAACTTGACCATTTTGTCTTACCTACGTTGTTGATATTTTGGATTTTTGGTGTCAAGTTAAAATAACCGTTATCGGGATTTATTTGAGGGAAGCCATTGTTAACTAGCCGGTGCCGCCCCATAATCTAACCAGCCCCAGGAGTAGGCCCAGGAGTAGGCCAGGAGTAGGCCACAGGAGTACATGTGAATTCGCATACCCAAAGGTTATCAGTGATTTATTTTTAAATATATAACGCCGTGTCTCATTCGACACCACGAGTAAGTTTTGTTTTAGTTTATAAATATAGTACTTTGTGAATTCGTATACCCAAAGGTTATAAGTGATTTATTTTTAAATATATAACGCAGTGACTCATTCTGACACCACTATTACGTTCTGTTTTAGTTTATTAATATAGTACATTGTTGGAAACTATTTATTGCATTAGATAATACGCCAAAACTAAACTTGGATTAAAATAACCTTCTCAATAATTCTTTATGTCCAAGTAAAAATATATTTCTTCCTACTTATTTGTAAATATCCTACAATTTTGATATTTTAAAGGACAACCATTGTAAAAATATTTTTAAATTAACTCGATTGTTTTGGCAGTGGAAATCTTTATGTAAACGGTTAACTAGTGAATTATCAGCCTTCATGCAAATGTTTGAATTAGTGTTATTAATGAGTTAATTTATATATGTTTTACACTTTTTTCTTCTTTGCCTTTATGTAAGCTTTTGAATTAGTATTATTTATGAGTTGATTTATATATGTTTTACTTTTTTTTGTAACTTGGTAAAGTCTGTTACTCTTACTTCTGTTCTGGTTATTTTATAAAGTTGTAAATTTTAAATTTTTGTTTTGTTTTAGCAAGAAAATTTTACCATAGCTGTTAATTTTGACTATATTTGTTATGATGTTGCTATTGAGTTGTGTACCTTAATTATTTATTGTGTGAGTAAAGTATCCAACATATTTTTGCTATAATTTTATTTATTTGGTTCACCATAATCATAGTTGTTTATCTTGTGGCTCTGCTAGTGCCTATAAGATCTAGAGGTTTCCGGCTTATACTGTCAAGTCGGTGGCGCAGCTCACTTTTATATTTTTTTCTTCTACCCTCTACGGCTGAGCTCGGGCATAATTTGCCAGTAGACAAACCGCTAGCAGAGTACTCTTTAGAGAACGAAAAAGACGTGGCACCTTACCCATGTCTTATATATTCGTATCCTACTTTCCACGCTCATGTATTTGTTTCTCCATATTATATTTCTCTGGTATCCCGATATTTTGGCCGCTTTGTTGGCTTGTGTCTTTACTTTCTTCCTTCGTGGTATGTCTGCTGTACGATACATGTATTCCGAGGTAGTTGAAATTCATTACTTGGTTTATTAAAAAAAACTACTGAAAGACTATTTTTTGCAAATTTAATTTTGTTTTATTACCTACTCTTGTTCTCTCTTTTTTCTCTCTTTTTTTTTATACTAGTATTTACTTTATTTAATGTTGTTATATGATTATATTTATATTTTCTTTTTTACCTAATTTGTAAAATTATGTGTAACTATTAGTGGATACTTTTATGGGTTTGTCCTGTTTGTATCCCAAATAAATAAAATAAAAAATAAAAAATTATGTGACCGTTAACCATTAGTTTACACGCACTTGGCTATCACCATTAATTGTGTTTTCTTGTGGGATATTATCATGTTAAGTTTCTGCGCTATTGTATTGAATCTAAAGAGTAGGCGTTGGAGGTTCACTTTCTGCCATAAAAACTGCATCATTCGCGAATCAAAGAACTCCCAAAGATCGGTTGCCCATTTTATAGCCAATCTTGGTTCCTTTTACGCCTTCTATTATCTTATCCCTGATCATATTAAAGAGGATCGGGCTTAGGCTGTCTCCGTGTCTGATCCCTACGGACGTACATATCCCTTCGGTCAGTCCATGCTTCGTTTTAATCTGTGTTCTATTACGACTGTTGAGATTTCTTATTATTTTTAATTGATGTTCTTCTGCCTCATAAGTTGTATAACATCTTTTAGTCGAACCCTATCGAATGCTTTTGTTAGGTCTACGAAGCATACAAAGAGGTGTTTGTTGAACTCATGGACTTCTCCATTAGTTGTCGCATAATGAAGATTGCGTCAGTAGTAGATCTGTTGAACCTAAATTCCTGTTGCACCTCTGACATGCCAATGGTTCTAATTAGTTTCTGTAATATTATTTTTGTCAGCATTTTTGATGTGGATGCAATTCCTCTGTAATTCTGTCTTTCAGGGATGCTACTTTAATTTTGTCTATAAAGTTCGGCTTCTTTGCCTAAGTGGGTCTATGTGTAGTGATTAGGGCTCTACACAAAACCAAACTATGTTGCGTGACAGCATTTGTTGATGTTAACGTTCGTACTTCAAGTATATGACTGGGGTGTAACTTTAGGTTGGTTATTATAAAATCGATCATCGACTTTCGGCCTCAAATAAAGCATACTTTTTAGCTACTATAACACTAAAATTTATTATAATAATATTGTGATTCATAATCAATTACAAATATTTATAATTTAGATAAATTTTGTTTCAATGTAAAGAGAGTGAAGTTTCACTTCTGTCCTGGTTCCCCTGACCCAGTCCATTTTTTGTAAACACCTAAAGATAAATAAAAAAAAATTGTTAAATTACAAATGATTTTTTTATGATCTTTCAGTACAGTTAGATGGTTAATTGTCTAAAAATTTTAATATGTTTGGTATACGGTTTATACTTGCAACAAATACCAACATATTATAACCCCCCCTTTAACCATTATCTTAGGGTGTTTCATCGAAACGTATTCATAATTTTAACAAGCAAAATAAGTTTTTAACAAAAACATACAGATGTGCCACGTTGCTGACGCAGTTTATAAGTAAATTTAACTTTTATGCCATAAAGATAAATTAATTAAATAGAAATAACTTAATTAATTATAAAAAGTTGACGTGCTCTGTATTATTATTTTGAGTTTTATTCAAGCAATAATGTATAGTTAAATGGCGTATTTAATGTTAGAGTAGTTTTAAAGTTTTAACATTTTTCTTTGACAAACTTCTCAGTAACGTGTATTATCATTTTCAATCAACCAATTGAAGTAGGTAAACTATATTGTTACCAGGTACAGTAAAAGATTAATAAACTTGTTTTAATGTAAATTGGTATTTATTATTTCACTGTTTAAATAATATTTGTTCAATGCTATAATAAGATAATGCATAAAATGTTAATTTTATATTAAAAGTAGTATATTGTTTAATGAGCATAGAAAAATATCCATTTTTTTTCTGTTGGGTTTTCTGTGGAAAGCTAGAAAGTTTTTTACTCCTCATCAACTGTTGACGATAAACAATGCTCAAATCCGACTTCTACTGGAGTATTGCTCGCACATTTGGGGTTCACCACTAAAGCATTCTCTTCGTCTTCTAGATTCCATTCAGAGAAGGGCCATTCGGTTGATAAACAGCTCAACTCTCACATATACCCTTCACCCACTAGAACATAGAAGAAGAGTTGCAGACCAGACATAACTCTACAGATATTTCCATGGCAGATGCTCCAGAAAAATAAAAACTCTTATACCACCACTGGCCACATTTGGCAGAAGAACTCGGCACGCTGATCAGTCTCACCCATTTACTCTCAAGGGCTGCTACGGAATGAAACAAGCTTCCGAAATCAGTTTTTCCAGAGAACCATGACCTGCAACTTTTCAAAAAGCGGGTCCACAATCAACTCCTTTCTATAATCGCTTCCCCTTCTAATAGTCGCAGTACGGGCCGTCCGCATCGCACACGATAGATCTACTCTTTTTGCGATTATTTTCAGTAAAAAAAAATATCTTTGTAATCTTCACGTTCATATCGTAATAAAATCATTTTTGGAGGTTGTTTTTTATCCAGACCGTTTTAATTTAAATTATTTTGTTGTTTATTAATACTTAGTATCAAAAGTGAAAAATGTGAGCTGGTTTACATTTCAAAATTCCCTTGTAGTAAAGTGGTTGCATAACAAAGAAACACAGACAAAAGTCATTTGCCTACGTAGATACGTCAGAAGATGGCTCTTTACGGTACGTGTAAAAGATATATAATATTGTACAAATTTATTATTATATAAATATATTATAAATATATAATATATATACATAATGTTTAACTAATTTTTTTGTAAAATTATTTGTGGTATTTAATATAAGGGTTTATTTAATAAATGTTTGCAAAGTGGTCCAATTAACGAAAGTGGAATATTTTTAAAATATTATTATTTTTTTTTGTTCATCATTATTCATCGCCTCGTCTATTTAACCAAGTTAAATATTAAAATAAATCTAAAAATATCAATTACTTAAAATTAGGTTAACGTCTTATGACTTTAATTATTATTAAGTATTTAACAAACAAATTCGACCAAAGCAAAAGCATTAAATTGTTAACCAAATATCTTGTATGAGCTGTTAAAGCAAATTCCAAAAATGTTTCATTATTCGTTATCTAAGTTTTACAACTATTAATTGAAATAAAATGTTCATGTAATAATCTAGTACAGTGTTTTTCAACGTGGGGGTCTCGACCCCCTGGGGTTTTTTATTTATTTTCTGTACCAAATGTATCTTGTAGAGATGAAATTTAAAAGTTTTAAAACCCTACGAACCGTAGTGCGCAAAAAACCAGAATCTTCTGCCAATTTTCTGATACTTGTAAGATCTAAAGTAATACATACATTTATACATATAGTCACGCCTTTTTCTCATAGAGGTAGGCTACTTCCTTTTATTTGCTTTGGTTCTTACACACATCTTCCGCTTCTTCTTCTTTCATCAGTGCTCTTATACATGCTCGTCGGTTGTTGGTATTCTTGACCTGGCCTTTCTTCAAAACAATGTTGATCTAATCGAGATATGTTCGCCGATGTTGACCTCTACCGACTTGTCCATTCTTACTCGCCTTATAAATTTCCTTACCTTACCAATAGGCGCTACAGCCCGATGTGGGCCTTGGCCTCCTCCATAATTCGCCTTCAAGCAATGCGGTCCTTGACTTTAGTTCCCCAGCCGGATATCCGCATTGCCCTCAGGTCACCCAGTACTTGATCCATCCTTCTGAGCCGTGGTCTTCCTCTTTTCTTGGTAGCATAGATTTTAATGTTTGGAATTTTCTTTGGCATCCCGGCGTCTTCCATTCTTTGAACATGTCCAAACCAACGGAGTCTCTGGGATTTTATAAATTTCACAATGTCTCCACCGTTCAGGATCTCTGTTATTTCCCGGTTGTTGCGGATGCGCCATTCTGCTTTGTTGATTCTGATAGCTCCAAATATTCTTCCAATTATTTTTCGTTCAAACCTTCTTTTATCTTCTCCTGATCTTGTACCGTGAGTGTCCAATTTTCCCTCCCATAGGTTATTATTGGTCTAATGTCTTGTATGTCTTGTAAATTTTTAGCTTTGTCTTTCTTGTAATCAGTTTGCTTTTTAAGAGTTTCGAGTTGGCAAAGTAGGCTTGGTTGCCTCTCTGGAGTCTTTCTTTAATGGCGGTGGTGGTTTTTGCCTCGTTGCTGACTAACTTCCTGAGATACGTAAATTGTGTTACGCCCTTGAATTTTGCGCTCTGCATCTGAAAGTCTTATAAATTAATATGACCTAAAATTTCTACTCCTGCCGCTTCAGTCCTTATAGCTCTTTGTTTTATTAACTACTGACCCTGTTAGACAAAATAATCTAATTACCTCTAATACATATGCCGCGTTTATAGCAGAAAACGAAGATGATCTCCAAAAACTCCTCCACCAGTTTAACCAAACAGCTAAAACACTCAACATGACTATATCCGGTTCAAAAACACGTTGCATCACAACATCAAAATCACCGTTAAGATGCAAACTTGAAGTAGATGGAGAGGTCATACAACAGGAGATGAAGTTTAAATATTTGGGTATAGAACTGTCCAGCCATGGTGACGTTGAAGCGGAAGTAAGGGAACAAACAGCAAGGGCGGCGAGAGTGGCAGGTTGTCCGAACGACTTTATTTGGAGAAACAAAAACATTAACACCCAGGTGAAGAGCAAGATATATAAAACCATTATTAGGCCTATAATGACATACTGCGGAAACTAGGCCAGAAACTCAAAAACAAGGAGACTCATGGAAACAACGAAGATGAGAATACTGAGACAAATGAGTGGCAGAACTTTATGGAATGGACCCGAAACAGGAAAAAGGAATGGAGCGCGCACATTAACCGCATGGGAAATCAGTCGTAAAAATCGCAAGAGACGAATCACCTATAGGACACAGGAGTGTGGGTCGCCCGCGAAAGCGATGGAGCGACAATACATAAGGCTGGTGGATGAAGATAAACAGACTTTAAGCCTAATTAAAAAGAAAATAAAGAAGATGTAATATTAGTGATTTGCCTGCCATTTCTTCTAAAACTTATTGGTTTTATTTTTCTGCACATTATTTTTTAACCGACTTTAAAAGAGGAGGAGGTTCAAAATTTGACTGTATTTTTTTTATGTTCGTTACCTCAGAAATTTAGATTGAGTAAACCGATTTTGATGATTTTCTTTTATTTTAAAGCTGGTAATTCCCGTGTGGTCCCATTTTAATTTGGTCCGGTTCTGATTATTTAACCTTTTATGTACTAGCCATTTTATTATCTGTTTATAATATTAACAAAGTTTGGTTTTTTTTTAAATATGGCTTGCAACTTTTTTTTTGTACACCTAACTTTAATTGTCATTGTTTTACTCGGTTAAGCATCGAGGTAAGTTGAAGGTTTTATTTTTACTGACACCTCGTTTTATTCTTCCAAAGCAACTAAAATTTGCATAGCTGTCTTTTTACCTTTACATAGTTTTCCTTTCATATTATAATACTGTTTTTGTATAAAAATCTAACCAGCTCGTTTTTTTTCAGGTCATACCAACAGTTTTAAAAACACCAGAGACTATTCAAAGCGGGCTCTACATCTACCAGAAATAATGTTAAAGTTAATTCTTATGTGGCCAGGGGATGAATTAAAATTTAAAAATAAATTTTACAAATTGTCCTTGATATTGTTTATATTTGTACAATGGGGTCTGGTATATTATTTCTATACAAATTTTCAGGATTATAATAAGAGTTTGAATGTTGTGTCTTCAATGTCAACAATTTTTCAGGTAGGTAAATATTATTTCTCAAAGGTGTTTTTTTGTGACTATAAAATATCTCCCTTGAAACCATCAAAACAATAATGTTTGATACGCCGTTTTGAAGATTATTTTCCTTTTAATGACGAAAACTAAGTTTAAATAAGTTTTAGTTTATTTTCGTTAAAAAATAACGTTTTTAAATTTAAATTTTAAAAAGTTCAAACAACAATTAACCTATCATACATATTCCGTAAACGACATTGTGTGACGTCTCTCAACAGTTTACTTGTTTTTAATAACTGTTTATGTAACATCGTTGTAATATTATTTTAAAATTTACTTATTAATAAGTGTTTATTAAAAAAAATACATTTTATGTAAATATGAGTCGCCAATATTTTAACAGTTAAAAATGTCGTGATGGCGCTGAAGTCTTTGAATTCAACAGAATCTCTATGCAGGGTGTGGCGCAAAAAATTTTGATTAAAAGTGTTGGCGATTACAGTTATGTTAAAAATATGAAATTACGAAGCTGTAGGTTTTAAATGACGCTGAGTTCATATATAATGTCCATCAATACAACGGAAAATATAATAAAATACAGGTTGTTATAGTTAAAGTAAGCAACTTATAAATGATTTAAATTGTGCATGTTAGTGGCTAAGTTTAAAACACCCTGTATAAAATATCTATAAGTTGGAAATATGTTGTTAACGGGCAAGCGCTTGTTGCTAATTGGTTACAATTTCACGTCACTAGCTTTGTTATTAATGGAGATATCGTTATTCAATGTGGACTAGGAATTTTTCAGAATTTTGAAAAAAATCGAAATATCTCGAAAATACTTCATTTTTGGTTTGGACATTGTGCTCAAGGTGTTTTTTTGTCGATATTAAATATCTCCCTTAATACCGTTTTAAAATCATTGTTTGATACGCCATTTTGAAAATTATTTTTTTATTTAATATCTTCTTCTTATGGTGCAGTCTCTACACGATGGTTGGCTATCATTATGGCTATTTTACTTTCGACGCTGCGACTCTGAAAAGCTGGAGGGATGTGTATTCAAACCACTCTCTTAGATTCTTCAGCCAGGATATACGTCTTCTTCCCGCCGATCTCTTTCCTGCAATCTTGCCCTCCATTATCAGTCGTAGTATACTATATCTCTCTCCACGCATAATGTGACCGAGATATTCCAGTTTTCTGGCTTTTATCAAGTTTTCCAATTCTCTTCGGCGTAGAACCTCTTCATTGGTAATTTTTTTTATCCACGATATTTTAGGTACACGCCGGAAGATCCACATTTCAAATGCCTGGAGCTTTTTCATTGTGGCTTTGTTGATCGTTCATGATTCTAGTTCATAGTAAAGCCCTAGGATTACATAAAATTTAACCATTCTCAGACGTAGTTGATGGTTGATGATTCTGACTTTGATTTCTTGAGTCTGATCATGCCTGTCGTTGATCCACGTGTCGAGATACTGATATTGCTTTACTCTCTTGACCAACACTGAATTGATATTGATATTGGTATTAGGATGGTTTAATGGGGTTTTACTTATGACCATGTATTTAGTTTTTTTAAACTTTATTTTTAAACCGTACTCCCTGCTGACCCGATCGATATCTTGTAGTATTACTTGAAGATCATGTATGTTGTCGGTTATGATCAAGGTGTCATCAGCATAACGTATGTTGTTGATAATCTTTCCATTCATATTTATCCCCTCGTTCCTGTTCCTGAGAGCTTCTTTGAATATAGCCTCTAAATAATAATTAAACAGAAGTGGTGACAAGACACATCCCTGTCTTACCCCTTGTTGTATTTTGATATTTTCTGATGTTTTTCCTTCAGAGCTGATCACAGCGACTTGATTCCAATAGAGGTTTTTTATTATTCTGACATCTTGCTCATCGAGCTGATTTTCTCGTGAGAGATTAATCATCTTTTCGTGCCTCACCCTGTCAAACGCCTTCTCGTAGTCAATAAATCCGCTATTCATTTCTTTGCTCATATCCAAACATTTTTGTATTATTATATTTACCGCGAATAAGGCTTCACGTGTGCCCATTTCATTTCGAAATCCAAACTGATTTTCACTAATATCGATTTCCAGCTTTTTGTATATTCGATTGTGTATGATTTTGAGGAAGCTCTTTCAAGTGTGGAACATTAAGCTTATTGTGCGATGTTCAGCGCATTTTTTTGCATTCACTTTCTTTGGCAACATTACAAAGGTTGATCTCAGCCAATCTGCAGGGATAATTCCTCTATGATAGATAGTGTTATATAAATTTACAGTTAATCATATTTTATGAGTTTTAGTAGTTCTGTCGGAATACCATCAGGACCGGGTGCTTTTCCAATTTTAGTGCATTTTATGGCATATTTTATTGATGAAAAAAATGTAAATACTTGTCGGGTCTTTATTTTAAATCAGTAAAGTTACATGAACAATACTTTTTATATGTTAATAACCAGCATTTAAATTAAGGTTTTTAAGATAACATTTTTGTTTGTAGGCTACATTAAAAATGACAATACTTATGCATTATTCTGGACCCCTACGAAAAATACTCAAAGATATTTCCATCGACTTTTGGCCGAGTGACTTTTTACCAGAATACACGAATATGTTTCGGTCTCGCTTTCGTAATGGATTAAGTACAATGATAATGTTAACATATTCAGCGATTTTATTCTCTGTAGGTTCTCTGGTCGTGCCTCTGTTGTCCAAAAATAAAGAACTGCCGTATAGGTAATAAAATGTTTTTTTCAAAAAATTTACCATGATTGTTTTTTTATTCGAGCACCGGCTAGTAAGCTATGTCTAAAGACAAAGTATGTCAGTACGTATGGCGTGGGACCAATTGCAATCGACGCATAATTACGCAATTGCGAACTGATTAGATTTTCAGCAAAATCGGTCAAGCTGTTTTTTTATGGAGAATTAAAAAACTGAAAAAAATTGTTAACTTCCCGAATTTTGCAATTAATAAATTATACTATTTTTAATACTGAATTTTAAGATCTCTTGAAAAATATGATTTTCCTTTTGACTACGAGGACTGACAATATGATTATTGCAAGTTAGGAATATGTGTATGAAAACCATGATGGCAATATTTTTAACAATAATAATAATAATTATAACAACAAAACATATGGTATTTTTTTATTCTTTCCACTTGGTCGCACCCAGACCCCTGATATATATAAATAATTTATTTAACAAATTTTTCAAAATTTAATTTGGGTCGTAAATAATTAAGAAAATGGCTTTTAATTGCTGTCACATCAACAGTTATTATTTTTGATGTTTGGAATAAAAGTATTAGACCATTAATAATTATACGTGTTGTAATAGTGTATAACATTTCAATATGCCTTATTTATTTACGCATAAATAATACGTTAATATAGAACTTTTTCATGAAGAATGCTAAAAAAATAAAATAATTTCTCGACAATTACAAGGGTAGCAACGTTTAAGAATTTAAAGCGCTCACTTAGACACGACCATTTTCCAATAAACAAGGTACAATTGAACGAACAGTAAGATTTGACCACGTTTTAACCACAATAGAACTTCTAATAATATGTGTCCAGCTCTAGATTATGTCCTCATTATATATGACAGTATGGTCTATTTTTCATATTAATAATCTCTTATGCCACCTTTTCTCGTGTTAGTAATGCGACTAATATTATGTGAATTAAAAAATTTTTGTCGCGTACATGAGACCTTATCGATAAAACGAATACATGTTAAAAAATTGGGATCGAGGTTTTTCCTTTCTTGTAACGTTTCACAAAAATCCATCCTAATCGGTATATCTTGATTTTTTACAGTTTGCCTTTTTAAAGAATAATATGACATTCTATTACCAACATTTTTAATTTTTTTTTTTAGATCAAAATACACTTTTGTTTGTACATCCAGCCCCATATACGAAGTAATGTACGTAATTCATATTTACGTAAATGCGTATCTTGTTAACCTAACAGTTCTGGGATTTGATTTTTTATTTATGGGCGTTTGTTCTAATCTTGCTACGCAGTATATTTTGTTGAAAAGAATGTCTGTCGAAATTGGAACGAACAGTGCAGAATATTTGTTCATAAAATTACAAAAATTAAACAACGAATCGTTATCCACACGACGAAAATTTGAGAATTATGATACAGACCGCAAGTTCTTCGTAAAGCTTATAAAACATCACCAATTATTGACGAGGTAATTTATCAAAATATAATTCAGTCAAACCTGTAGAGATTTTAAAAAAAAATATCACCCGAAATTTTAATTTAGTGTTTTTTCTCTTACTTGAATGCTGGCCTTTCACCAACGTTCTGTTTTATACATCGATGGAGAAATTGGTTTTTCTATCTTCGTTCAACCATAGATGTTTTCATAGCTCCAATAGGTTTAACTGGTTTATTGTGTAGAGTTTATACACTTTTTTTATTTTATATTTTGGATCACACTTCCAATATAACAATTATCACTTTTTTTAATGTTACAACGGAAAACAAAAGTCCAAGTTAATTATTATTATTTTAAGTCCAAAAAGAGCAGTTTTAAGTATGCGAGAGAGATATTTTTATCTAACAATTATTAACACTAACGAGAATCAACTGATCGAGATTACGAGATTTTTATATATTTTTTTATTTTTTAAGTTTCGGGAAAACTTAACATTCACCTTCGAGTGTGAAGTATTAACATTTATTACGAGCGAGTAGCATCAACAACTTTTTTCGAACAAGTACTATAAAACGACTGTTTACATACATACATACATAATAGTCACGCCTTTTTCCCGTAGGGGTAGGCAAAGACCACTTTCTTCCACTTGCTACGGTTCTTACACACATCTTTTGCTTTCTCTACTTTCATCAATGCTCTCATACATGCTCGTAGATTGTTGGTACTCTTGACCTGGCCTTTCTTCAAAACAATCTTGATCTGATCTCGCCGAGGTCGACCTCTACAGACTTGTCCATTCAAACTCGCCTTATAAATTTGTTTCGTCAATCTTCCTTCATCCATCCTTTCTACGTGTCCAAACCGTCTAAGCATTTCTTTATCTATCTTTGTAACCACATCTTTTTTTACACTACAATGTTCTCTTATCAAACTATTCTTTACTTTATTCAACCGAGTCACTCCGGCTATTATTCTCAGACTACTCATCTCTGCAGCATTAATCCTATTTACATGCTTCTTTTGCCAAACCCAACATTCACTATCATACATACACACTCCTCTATGCACAACTAGACGTGCCTTTTTTGACACTTTCTGGCTGTTCATAAAGCTATGCAGTGCCCCATTTATTTGTTTTTCTACCAACACCTTTCGCTTTATGTCACTGTCATGCTTTTCATCTCGCATTAACTTTGAACCCAAGTATACCAATTCATTTACTTGTTCTACTTTCTCTTCCTTAATCAGAACAGTTTGTCATGTTTTTTTCTCTTTTAAACAGTATTACTTTTGCTTTGCTTACACTTATTTTCATCCCTTTATCCCTGTTTTCAAACGAGGATTATTCGCTACTTTATAATGTTTACCTTCGGGAGTGAACATTATTGACTGATTTTAAACTCTTAGCGACTCAATTTTTTCAGGCAAAGATTGGTTTCAATAACGCACATGTTTTCCCAATATCAACCATATGTCCGTGCTTAATGATACGCCCTTTCCCCCATCTTGACTTGGGTTGCAAGGAGCCTTACAACAACCAAAAAGCTTGCTTTGCAGTGGCGCACATATGTTTACGATAATTGAGGGTTGCAAGTATTTTAATATTAAACACACACTACACTGCTTATCATTTTAATGCGGCAATGCCTAGATATTTTTATACCTCTTTGCGACACCACATTTTTGGGTTGGCGCCTCTCGAGATGTATTACAAACGAGTTTCACAATATACATTGTTAATTAAAAACTCATTTTGAAAGTTTTTTATTTTAATATCAGTGTACCAGAAATATTAGCTGCATGATAATGATAAGAGACTTCTTAGGCCCGTATTAATGGTCCGCACTCAAGGCGGAGTCGATGCTTCGAGTAAAGATTTGCGTGCAAATTTGCATTACAATCTATGCTCAAAGCATCGACTCCACCTTAAGTATGGACTATGAATACGGGCCTTAGACCACTCAACATAGGAGGAAGACGACGCAGTGCGTATGTGGCTGTAGCAAGTGCGCATTCGTGTTTTACAATCCTAAGGTATAAAGGTGGCAATACTTAAGATCTAACTCGCCTTTCAAAAATACTTTTTCTAAAAATCACTCTGATTATTTTGTGTGTACCTACCTACTTACCTAAAAGAGATAAAACCTGTAAAATTAATGTCATGTTCTTTGTTGGAAAATGCCCTGAGACATCCGAAAGTCATCCGGTTGACCTAAAGGTCTGACCTAAAGTCAGAGGTTACTGGCCATTTAAAAAAATTCTCTCATCATCTCTTATTTTTTTATTTCAACACACTCTGAAAATTACGGCCAACTGTTTCTTAATCTGCCAAACTATATAGCTTTTATGCATGTACTACTCATTGTTTCCTGTACTAATGTGAACAGGATTTTACCGGTTAGCTATTTGTATTTATAAATGTTTTAAAGAATAAGCAATATTTTTAGGACTACTAAAGATGTTGAAAATGTCTTTAACTTGATAGCAGCCCTACAGCTTTGCAGCAGCATACTCGCAATATGTGTTTCTGGATTTATATCAACACAGGTTGGTATAAATAATTTCCTGGACAAAATTAACAACATATTAAACCATACAAATTTTTATAATGAATTAAGTTTAATAGTTTTTATGGACATTGGTTACAATAAAAGTAATAAAAAACGTATTCGGATACTTCAAAAGTAAATAAGTTTTAATTTATCCATAAAATTTAAATTAAAATTATTTTAAAGACTTATTAAAAAAATTATTAAAAAAAAAATGGTGCAAATAGTAGCGAAATAAATGCTGCCATTCGGTTGATAAACAGCTCAACTCTCACAGATACCCCTTCACAACTAGAACATAGTAGAAGAGTTGCAGACCAGACATTACTCCACAAATATTTCCATAGCAAAGGCAGCAGAGAAATAAAAACTTCACTGGCCACATTCGACCGAAGAACTTGGCACGCTGATCAGTCTCACCCATTTACTCTCAAGATTGATACTACAAGGACCAATCTCCATCAAAAATCCTTCTTTTATAGGGCTGCTGCGGAATAGAACAAGCTTCCAAAATCAGTTGTTCCAGAGAACTATAATCTGCAACTTTTCAAAAAGTGGGTCTACAATTATCTCCTTTCTATAATCCCTCCCCCTTTTAATAGTCGCTGTGCGGGCCGTTCGCGGCCCACACGATAGGTCTACCCTTTTTGCGACTATTTTCCTTTACTTCGGATCACAGCATTTATGCATCTAGGCATGCTTTCAATTACATTTTGGATAACATTTGTGATAGCTGCAATTTAAGTTCCCTCAGGTTTCTAGGTGCAGGTATATCATTCTCAATGGAAAATCCCATTAATGCTCGGATTCATAACCACACTTTTTCGTGGATAACTGGTTTATTAACTTGAGTACCTTACTAGTTATATTTACTGTTTTTGTCATTTTTTTATTTCTAAAGCCTCAAATTTCAAATCAAATATTTGTTAAAGATATTATCGGTAATAAAATTACATGATTGGTAAATAACCTCCTGGACAAAATTACAGAGTTGCCAGGTTACGTTTTGCTTAAAATCATAATTATTTGTAGCTAATTGGTAAAAAGTTTCATTCACAGATTAAAGAAGATTTAGCTTAAAACACCCAGATGATCGTGAACGAGGCTGGCGAAGACTAGAAGAGAGCTTTGCTCCTTGCAATATCTCTGCAAGGATTCCATTCGGTGGTGGTAAATGCTTTGACGCTCGCACATAATTGGTTCCTGTCAATACGAGATCCATGAATGCTTATTCTTGAGAATAATGTAATAGGACATGTGATGCCTTTCGTCCTTTTTTTGTAACCCAATTTCCTGTTTATTTAAGAAAAATATTAAACGTCAAATACCTACACCTAGAAACCAGAGGAAAATAGAGTTATCACAGCATGGAAACAAATTTTATCCAAAATTTAATCAAAAGCATGCCTAGACGCATAAATCCGCTGTGATAGAAAGTTGAGGAGGTAATACACGCGTCTTTCACTATTAAGGTCACTACCAAGATCCTATTTACACCATAATTTATTTAGAAATTCGTATGATTTAATATGTTGTTGCAATAATTTTATCCGAGAGTTTAGTTGTTTGTAATTTTACATAAAAATACGTTTTAAATTGTATTTTAAAAAAATAATTTGCTAAAAGAACTAGACACCAAAATTGTCACCCTACATTTTTAATAGCTAAAGGATGCATGACATCATGCCTATGTATAGCTTAAAAAGTTGTAATCGCAGGCTATTATAACCTAGGTATTGTATAAAGACTACCTTGTAGTATTACCTTATGGAACGATGAAGCAGACTGCTTTGCCAAGAAAGGAAAAAATACGCAATTTTCCGGCTCAGAACCCTTCCGTGTAATTTCCAATGCACACTTGAAAGAGAAGGTTCGACGCTGGAAAACTGATTAAATGAAATCTCGCTGGCATAAAGTTCCAGGACAAAGACAAAAAAAGATGGCCAAAACAGAGAGTGATGGTTGCCGCTACTGCGAGAACTTCGCTGAAACTGCGGAAAATTTGCTTTACAAATGCCCAGCGCTTTTCTGCTAGAGGCTTAAGTTTCGATGTCAGAAATTTAGCTCCCAGAAAATTAATAAACTTTGTACAAAGTCTCGGAATCACGGGCCTCGAATAGATTAAAAGTTATTCACAAAAGATCTGATAGATCAAGGTGCTTGAGAGGCTGCATAGCCTCCACGACCCCCTCCACAATTTACAATCTACTGCTGCAATCTAGGCTCCTGGCAAATGGCGTAAGAAATCGTCGGCAACACTTAATACACAGGCGTGATAACACAGTTGTTGTTTCGCCAATTTCATTGTGTAGCAGCTGCCTGATACTGCTGATCTCCCACATATTGTTGCTGTTTTAATTAATGCTAATGTTACTGTAATTTGTTATTAGTCTAACATAATCGACTTAGTCATACAGAGACTTTGCAGTTATTGAAAAGGTATTAATTTTGTCTTCCTAAATATACAAGAATTTAAAATTTTGGACACAAAGGCAAAAAAATTTTAAACTTGAAGGCCCTCCGACACCCATCAGTTTAACATATTTTCAAGATCACTAGCATAAAGTTTACCAACACCAAACAAGGTTCAGTGCACTACAAGAACAACTTTGTTGAACTGCGCATGAGGAACAAAGTTAAATTTTTGAATCCAATGGTTCGATAGAAGAATATTACCTTTTGTTTACTATAACTTAACGACCATGCTGTTGAAGTATCTCAATACAAGAAGAATGGACCTTTCAAATATAACACCTAATTTTGCTGAAAAACAAGCACTTAACTAAAATGTATATTTAATAACGCCTTTACTTTTTAAGTATGTTTTGGATTTCATAAAATATATTTGTTTTCAACAGTTTTTACATATTTTAAGGGCAATATAATTTTGTACGTGTGTTTTTTAGTGTACAAATGCTTAAAACATTTATATTTAAATTAAATCAATATTTAAGTTCTATTTACAAACTACTGTGGTTTATTTGTAAACGCCAAAAATTTGATTGTACGCGCTTAGCTACTTTAGCAAAAAATATCTTTATTTATTTTTGTTTAATATATTTTAAAAATCCTTTTTGTTTTGTAGGATAATGTTAGCAAAGCTCAAGTAATAACTATGGGTTCCTATTTGATAGGCCATTTAATACAACTTTATTTATACTGCGCTTCTGGAAATGAATTATTTTACGAGGTAAGGGTATTTTTATTGGCAGGACTTTGGTATATCAGCCATACACCTCTGCAACTTATGGCCCATATACTGAAATGCAGCCATTTTATTAATGTATATTGTCATTTTTATATGATTTTAATAGAAGTTATTCCTTATGTATAACTAAAGTTGAAAAAAATATTTTTATCATTCTCTTTACCATCAAAAAAAAGTTTTTTTTATTAAAAAATTAATTTTATGTTAGTAAGTATATATTTTGTAAATTGATTTTTCATATATTAATTAAAAATATTATAGAGAAGTCTTGAAGAAGAAAATAAACATTTTTGAAAGCTTGTCTGTCTGTCTTCCAGTTTTGCTCTTCTAATGACTTCTTCGTTTCTGACTTTCTCAACCCATGATATTTTAACATTCGACGGAGGGTCCACATTTCAAATGCTTCGAGCTTGTTAATTGACGAAGCCTTAAGAGTCCACGCTTCCATGCCATATAGAAGAACAGGCCACACATAACATTTGGTCATCTTGAGTCTTAATTTAATGTCTAGTCGGTGGTCAACAAAAAACTTACGTAGACGTAAGAATGCGGCTCTCGCTTGTTCTATACGGCACCTAATCTCCACCTCCGGGTGCCACTTATCATTCAAGTAGCAGCCTAGGTATTTAAATTTCCGTACTTGTTCTATGTGGTTAATACCATTGATGGTTAATCTGAAATTTGGCAGGACGTTCTTTGAAATTGTCATAAACTTGGTCTTAGCGGCATTTATTTTTAGACCCAACGCATTTAAGGCATTCAATAGCGACTGTAAATCATCTGCTGTATCAGCTAAGATCACAGTATCATCAGCGTATCAGATATTGTTGATAGGGATGCCGTTAACTTTATTAACTTTAATTCCTAAAGTGCTTGTTGCAAGTGCTGTTTGGGTAAAGTGCATCAAATTTAAAAAATAGGCTCTAATAAACATATCCAATATTGTTATTAAAATTTTACCGAAAACTGCAAATAAATATCTTATTAAAATGTAAACAAAATGTTTTGCCATTGTCTAATTAATCTTCAGACGATGATTTCATTATTTATTTTTATATAGTACACCTAAATGTTAAACTCGATGAAAAAGGTTTTGATTACAATGCGCTAAATTTATTACAAATTGTTCACTTATCTCTAATACCAACTTTTTGATTGTCTTAAAACTTTGACCGAAAAGTTACATCAGCCAGCAGAGTATTTTGTACGAGAAAGCTTTTTAAAATTATGAAAACGTCTTATAAAAACTGATCTTATCTTTGAACTTGACAAAAGTTCCAGTAACTTGTGCCGTCGGAATTGATGTCTGAAAAAGGTGTTCATAATAAAAAATACATATTACGGATAAGAGCATAGTCGTTGAACGGAAAAAAAAATCATCGTCATTGTCGTTGTCATTCTTGGCTGTTTTAACTACATTGTACGCCCAATTTCAAAAAATATGTATTTTAACTTTGCAGACTAAATTATTAATATTACTTACATTTAAAAATCGATGTTTGTTAAATAAACATTTATTTTTAATTTAGTGGACTGTATTTAAAATTAATGTCAAAATAACTAAATTTATGGTTGTTAGCAAAATGAATGTTGGCCCGGAAAGAATAACACTTGATGGTGAGAATATAGAAAGAGTTCAGCACTTTAAATATCTTGGAAGCTGGATCAATCAGTCGATGGATCCAGACGAAGAAATCAAGGCTAGAATAGAAATAGCTAGAAGAGCATTTCTGAATCTCAAGCCGCTACTCTGTGCCAAGCAACTTAACATTCATCTGCGGGAAAGGTTTACCAAGTGTTATGTATGGTCTATTCTGTTGTACTCTTGCGAAACATGGACACTCCACCAAAAAATTATTGACTGCATTGCTGCATTCGAGATGTGGCTGTACAGACGGATGCTTAAAATTCCGTGGACAAGCCGAACTACCAACGAGAATGTACTCATCAGAATAGGGCACGATAGAGAGCTCTTAACTACCATCAAGCGCCGCAAACTGGAATACTTGGGACATGTGATGCGTGGACCACGTTATAGTCTGCTTTGGCTTATTCTGAATGGCAAGATCGAGGGAAAAAATGGATAGGCCGCAAAAAGCTATCCTGGCTTCGAAATCTCCGACAATGGACAGGTTTAACTGCTGAGGAACTTCTCCACGCAGCTCAAGATAGAGATAGATACAAAGAAGTAGTCAATATGGAAGTCGTCAACGCTTGAGAAAGCAAGACACTGTAAGAAGAAGAAGGACTGTATTTTTTATTGAGATAAATCTGCTCATTATTATCTCATTAAAAAATACAGTCCACTAAATTAAAAAGCAGATTTATCTCGAAGGATATCGTTGCCATGGTCAACTTTTGGAAGGCTTAGAGATGTCTTTTATTCAGATCTCCCAAACACTCTTAAAGCACGAACCTTTGTTCAGTATGTTCTCTCAACTTTAACATACGGCACAGAGACATGGGCGATTAACAAAGAGATTATTTATGGATTACAAACTGCAAAACGAGCAATGGAAAGAGGAAAAATAGGAGTAACTCTCCTAGACCGAATAAACAACTAAGAAATTCGGCGTAGATCCAAAGTGACGGATGTCGTGGAACGCCTATGTAAATTGTGATGGAGTAATAGAGTGAAGACTGTGGACTGGTAAGAGAAACAGAAGACAACCCCAGACCAGATGGACAGACGATGTCAAGAGACTGATTGAAAATAGCTGGATGAGGCGAGCACAAGACGTCCTCATTGGATCAGATGGTCAAGCGTCACTTAAAGCTTTGGCATCACGGAGAATAGACTTAAAAATTGTCCGGGAATGTGCCGGAAACCTACGAACCTTGGCTAACCATAACAAGGTCACTTTGTCGTGGGTGCCAGTGCATAAAGGTATTTCTGGTAACAAAGAAGCAGACAAACTAGCTAGGCGGGACTCTGGAAAACCATTTATTGGTCCAAAACTAATAATAGGGATACCCAAGGCCAGTTTTAAAGTAGCGATTAATGACTGGGTCCACTATCGGCATCAGCTGAAGTGAGCACAGCCAGAGGGAGCTAGGCACAACAAGTAAATGCTGAAATAACCCTTACCTAAGCAGGCAGAAAAGCTGCTCTCGCTATATAGGCGTGTCTGACACATAACCTACATGCAGATTATGTAATGAGGAGGAGGCAACAGTCACTCATATTATCTTCAAATGTGAAGCCACCGCCCAGTGAAGGCACTATCTAGGGTGTATACAAACCCAAAGGAGTAATGCACCTGGGGCAATAGCAGTACAGTAGCTTCTACTACTGCCTAGGGAAAATTTAAACTCTTCCACAACTCCTATTTATTCATTCATTCATTTATATACCAATATAATTAGTATTATGGCTAAAGTTTTGAATTGTATTATTTCATTTTTATTTTGAATTTAAATTTATTATTGCGGAGCCCTGATAGAGAATTTAATAAAATTCGAAACGTTTGCAAAAAAACAATAGAATTTTTTTTAATCAATACTGATCCAAATCCTAAATTAATTATTATAGGATCAGCAAACCTATCAAAATTCTTTTGATATTTTTCAGTCAAGCGGTTTAACAGACCACATTTTTACCAGCAAATGGTTCCAGAGCAAAAATTTACAATTAAAGAAGGATTTGGTTTTTGTTTTAAAACATGCGCAGGTTCCAGTAAAGCTAACGGCCTTTAAAATATTTCCTCTGGACTATTCGACATACATTAAGGTTTGTATTTAATATTGATAAATTTTTAATTATATTAGTAAAAAACAATAAAATTATTAAAAATAAAAATAAAACATGAATCTATAAATATATATATATATATATATATATATATATATATATATATATATATATATATATATATATATATATATATATATATATAAATGAAAAAATGTTTATATGTATGTTTGTACGTAGGTTTAGAGTATCAAAAGAAAAAGGTAAGACGCAAGTTTTAATCTATGATTTTCTTCTTTACAAAAATATTTGTCACAAGTTTTTCTATTAATATCCGTCATTAGATGCCGTGAAGTGCTGGCGAAAGGAGAACGAGTGGAACAAGTAACTAAGTTTGTACACTAGGGTTCATAGTATATGAGAGACAGAAAGTATGACTGTGATATTGAGCGAAGGATGTTGGCAGGGAAACAAATGAATGGGAGTCTGCATAACTTTGTGCACTCTCTACTAACTTCACAAATCTACATTTATTAACTCTTACAATTATTTGGAAGTGATATATAAATTAGTCCCAAGTATTGTGCAAAGATTATTTGGTAACAATTATCACAAATTAAATTTAAAAATTCTGCTATTTCCGTTTTTAAAAATTAATTTATTAAACATATATAAACATTGATTGGATAGGGAGATTTATCAAACCCAAAAATGTACTTTTGCTTATGGGCGTTTAGATTGAACTTCTTTGAAATTGATACAGTTTTTCACGGCAAAAGTTTAACCGAAATTGCTGATCGGATGAGTCGTTTGGAACATAAAACGCGTTTGGAATACCTTTATTATTTTATGACAACGGATCGAGAGAAAAAATATTGTGTTCGGTTGGATTTGAAACGAATAAATATAAGTATAAAACTGTCTGCTCCGGTGTGGCAATAATGTTATGTCGTTAATAAAATGACAGAGGGCCGTTACAGATAAATATTTGTTATGAGATATCAACGATTAAAAGTTCTCAGGTGCTCCATAAATTTTCTACAGATTATCTGCTATTTCTACTGTAGTTGCTTCTTTTAAGGTCTTGCTTGGTAATTTAAAGCCAAATACTTTTCAACGGTACTTGGAAACTCACTTTTTGTAAAGATGAAAATTATTTTGTTTAAAATACCTTTAAAACCGTAGATACACGAATGCTTGTTTTTTAAACAGTGTTTGCAGGGTTGTTCGAAAAGTAAAAAAATTGGGTGATAATTGAAATGTTCACTTTGCCACGTCTTTTTCGTTCTCTAAAGAGTACTCTGCTAGCGGTTTCTCTACTGGCAAATTATGCCCGAGCTCAGCCGTAGAGGATAAAAGAAAAAAATATAAAAGTGAGCCGCGCCACCGACTTAGACGGTTCAAGCCGGAAACCCCTAGGTCTTATAGGCACTAGCAGAGCCACACGATAAACAAGTAAGATTATGGTGAACCAAATAAATAAAATTATAGCAAAAATATGTTGGATAATTTACTTACACAATAAATCAAGGTACACAGCTCAATAGCAACATTATAACAAATATAGTCAAAATTAACAGCTATGGTAAAATTTTCTTGCTAAAACAAACCAAAAATTTAAAATTTACAACTTTATAAAATAACCAGAACAGAAGTAAGAGTAAAAGACTTTACCAAGTTACAAAAAAAAGTAAAACGTATATAAATTAACTCATTAATAACACTAATTCAAACGTTTACATAAGGCTGATAATTCACTAGTTTTAACCATTTACATAAAGATTTTCACTGCCAAAACAATCGAGTTTATTTAAAAATATTTTTACAATGGTTGTCCTTTAAAATATCAAGATTGTAGGATATTTACAAATAAGTAGGAAGAAAATATATTTTTACTTGGACATAAAGAATTATTGAAAAGGTTATTTTAATCCAAGTTTAGTTTTGGCATATTATCTAATCCAATAAATAGTTTCCAACAATGTACTATATTAATAAACTAAAACAAAACTTAATCGTGGTGTCAAAATAAGTTCCCAACAATGTACTATATTATTAAACTAAAACAAAACTTAATCGTGGTGTCAAAATAAGTCACGGCGTTATATATTTAAAAATAAATCACTTATAACCTTTGGGTATACGAATTCACAAAGTACTATATTGATAAACTAAAACAAAACTTAATCGTGGTGTCAAAATGAGACACGGCGTTATATATTTAAAAATAAATCACTGATAACCTTTGGGTATACGAATTCACATGTACTCCTGTGCCCTACTCCTGGGGCCTACTCCTGGGGCCGGTTTGAATTATGGGACGGCACCTGCTAATTAACAATGGCTTCCTTTAAATAAATCTCGCTAGCGGCTATTTTAACTCGACACCAAAATTCAAAATATCAACAACGAAGGTTAGATAGAATGGTCAAGTTAAAAATTAAGTGGTTTTTCTTCAAAATCCAATTAAGATGGCCCAAATACAGCCAGATATGAAAGAAATCCCATAGAGGTTCTGCACACGTGCTAATATCGCACCATCCCAACAACTCTCACCACACCACTCCCAAGACTCTCAACACACGACTGACACTCCTAGGCCGGAAATCAAGAAATGACACGGAATAAACGTCAACCCACAATCTTCTTCAGTCCGGGCTCCACAATCGCCTCGTCCGTGCTGTTAGCCAGCCCCATCCACACAAAAATGCAAACCAAACAATAATCCTATCACTACTAGGTATGCAACACTATTTACAACGGATGATATATTAAAGTTACAACAAAATACGGTATGCAACCCTACTTACGAGTAACTAAGGAATACGAAACTATCAGAAGAGACCCAATTAATAATGGAACTGTAGAAGGAAAAAATAGGCACGTGACAACCTTCCACCTTATTTTCTTCGTTTTTCTCGAGTTGTGATAACGTTTGCTCTTCTGTTCTCGAAAGTTTATCTTCCGAGTTGCTGTGAAATTCATAAGAAGAAATCATCAAAATCAAGTACATATTCAAAACTAGAGCGCACATTTTCAGCGGCCAACGTCAAAATCCTTCTGGTTCGTTCCCTCACTGATTGAAGTCCGGGTGGATGAAAAACTGACTTTTCGTTTTTGTCAAATAAGCAATTTAAGGAAAGAAAGATAAAGTGAAACGAGGAGAATTAATAAGTCACGCCTTTTTCCCGTAGGGGTCGGCAGAGATCACTTCCTTCCACTTGCTACGGTTCTTACACACATCTTTTGCTTCCTCTACTTTCATCAGTGCTCTCATACATGCTCGTCAGTGGTTGGTACTCTTGACCTGGCCTTTCTTCGAAACAATGTTGATCTGATCAAGATTTATTCGCCGAGGTCGACCTCTACCGACTTGTCCATTCATACTCGCCTTATAAATTTGTTTCGTTAATCTTTCTTCATCCATCCTTTTTACGTGTCCAAACAATCTAAGCATTCCTTTATCTATCTTTGTAACCACATCTTATTTTACACCACAGCGTTCTCTTATCTCACTATTCTTTACTTTATCCAACCGAGTCACTCCGGCTATACTTCACAGACTACTTGTCTCTGCAGCTTTAATCCTATTGTCATGCTTTTTTTGCCAAACCCAACATTCACTACCATACATAAGTGTAGGAACCAACACTCCTCTATGAACAGCCAGACATGCCTTTTTTGACACTTTCTGGCTGTTCATATAGCTGTGCAGTGCCCCATTCATTTCTCCAATTTCCATTTTTCGTAAACTTTGAACCCAAGTATACAAACTCATTTACTTGTTCCACTCTTTCTCCCTTAATCACTACTTCACAGTTTGTCATGCTTTCTTCTCTTTTAAAAACAAACAAACAATGAAACAAAGAATGAATTCTCTGTGGGCGCTCAGGAACGGTTTAAGAATGATTTAAAATGGAACAAAAAAATTATTAGAGCTTGTTGAAAACCTTGATTCCGTCAACAAATAGATAGACACATATGGATCAGTAAAGAGGCTCTTAAGATCCTCCGATTTTTCACGTTTTTTTTACACCTGGATAATCCATTACAGGGTTATTTAAAGGAAAGAGTGTACAAAACGTCTCTTGTAAATTAAAACAATTTTATTATTTTTATTTAAAATATTAACCATATTTAGAATTGCCCTTGTTGTACTTTTATAATGATTTACATATTTTTGCAGGTTCTCAGACTTTCTTTTTCATTTTACACTCTACTGTCGTCGTTAATAATGAATAAATGAAATAAAAATTACACCAGCCTTCGTCGAAGCTGCTTTAACAAATGCAATAGGATTTTAATTAATAAATGTAGTTACTAAAAAAATATTTGCCAACTAAATGTAGATACATACAAGAAATAAAATTTTAAAACACCGCAATAGCTTTTTAACTCTTCCAATAAAACACTTGACCAGAGATGGCCTGGCTGCGTCTGGCGCTAATCTAATGGAAAACATTATCCAATAAAGTAACCGTCTTCTTTTAACCTGCACCTGCATTATTCTATCTTTCTTTTCCTATTCTGTGTGATCAGCTTTAAGCAAAATCAGAGGTGGAACTATATTGTCGTACATTTGAGCCCAATTTTAACTTATTTTGTTTATAAGGTTAAGATAACTTTCTAGCCGGATGAGTGTTATTTTTATTGGTGGTAGAATTTAAATATTTTGATTAATTGTTTTAATTTTCAGAAACGCAGAAGCAATGCTTGGAATTGGTAAAAATTATACGTGGGTAATACGTTAAAATTAAAATAGACTGCCACTGTTGTGGTCAACTTCTTGTAAGATCATCATTGGAAAAAGTTGATTGCGATGGTTTATCCCGGGAGTAGACAATCGAGATAACGATTTTTCTCATTTGTTTGGCGAAAATTTAGGGGATATCAACACGTTGGATGTGTATAAAGAAAAAGAGTTTTAACTCGCAAAAAGCTTGTACATTTAAGTCTGATTTGTTCTCATAAAAAATTTAGACAAACGACCGTTGTTTGCTGTTACTGTACGTAATTTATTTCAGAACAATACTTTCTGAAAAAAAACTTTTTTACACCAAATACTTTATTTTTGCGATGGTGATTACTTGTAACAAAATACACGAAAATGTACAGAAGCTTTGGGGCATTTTCTAAAAACAAATTAAAATACCCAACATATTTACTTAAAACTAGCTTTTGTCCGCGTAGAAGTCAAAAATGGTTCTAAAAGGATTTTTAATTGGTTTTTTACGTTATTAATTTGGTTATAACAAAAATTAAAATTAGAATGTTTGAATACTTATAAAATTTAACAATCTTTATTATACTGTAAGGATTTAAAGGTTAGATTAATATGAAAATAAAACAAAATTTTGTTATATATTAAGCATACGGATCTCGGCCTTTGATCTGGTGAAAGTGACACGGGGGTAATATCTTTTTGCAACGAAATCAAAATACTATATTTCGTTGTAAACAATATTTTTTGTTTTTTCTTCGGGTGCTATAATCACCAGGCTACTCTCTGCGCTTACTCTGGATCATGCCACATACAACTGGCCGTGGGAGAAACAGCTTTCTCTCAAGTCTGCTCCCGCTACCTTAAGAGTTTTACCTTGAGCTTTGTTTATGGTTAAGACGAAGCAGACTTTGATGGAAAACTGCACTATCTTGAATTCGAAGGGGTAATTTGATGGAGTTAGGGGAATCCTAGGAATAAATACAGACTCTCCTCGAAAACAACCTGTCAGTATAGTAGACTCGATTACATTGCGATGCAATGTTTTTACTTGCAATCATGTGCCATTGTATGATTTTGGTGGATTTACATTGCGCAGCAACATTATTGGGGCGCAAACTCTCAATTTTAATATGTAAGTTGGAAAACCGGGAGGCTTCAATGTATTCAGGAACTCGACCGGATAATGAATGGCATCATCGGTTTTTATCACTGAGTCTGAGTATATTGATATATGACTCCTTTAAATGATTTCAACTGAGTCTGAGTATATTGATATGTGACTCCTTTAAATGATTTCAAAAGTATTTCATTTATGATAAGGCTTGTTCGTTTTTTGGTGTTAGGATGGCACGCTCGCATAACCATTCTGCAGGTTTATCGTGAATATTATTAATGTTTGGGTAAATTTTAGCTATAAGCTCTTTTACAGTGAAAACAATTGTACCTAACTCTGCAAAAAGAATTATATTATTATCCAGTTCCGGAAAATCACCATTTCCTAGTTTAAGCAAAAAAAATTGCTCAATTCTTTAGGTTTGAAATATTGTACCTTAAATAGAAGACAGAATATTTTGAGTTGTTTGTTACATCCAACTAAAGCCCGGTAATGGACATGCCGTCGCTTCAATTAAATTATTTGTGGTGCCAAATTCGTGAAACAGAAAATATTATTTCTGGCTTCAACTATTTTTAATTTGAATTTGGGGTTGAGCCGGCCACTCAGCTTTATAGCCTATGTGTCTTGTGCCGGCCATCCGGACCTTACTGACCGCAGCTCGGAAGAGTTCAATATTGCTACAATTAAACATAAGGGGCGTCTTCCAATATCCCTCCTTCCACCAATCTTTCCCTGAACTATCACCTGGAGAAGTGCGTATTTGGGTCCTCTCATTATATGACCTAGATATTGAAGCTTTCTCTTTTTTATGGTGTTAATGACTTCACATTCCTTATTTATCCAAATTAGGACTTCCATATTAGAGATCTTTTCGGTCCAGGGAATACGCCACATTCTACGGTAGCACCACATCTCGAAGGCTTGTAGTTTGTCTGTGTGATTCTTCTTGAGAGTCCATGCCTCCACTCCGTACAAACGCGCGGAAAACACGTAACAACGCACGTCCCTACGAAGGACAATTTATGTTGGAAGGAATGGGTTCAGGAGACTAACCTCATGCGCAAAGCAAATTAACCTACTTGTTCCCACCTCCTTGATGTCGGTGTTGTTGCCTGTGTCTAGCCCGAGAGTTTGCATCGGATTTGGAAAGCTTGGGGAGTCAGCTTCCCATTCCAGTCAATCTGGGAAGGTAATTTGAAAATTGATCCTGAAATGATAGTTAATGGGTTGTCGGTTACAACCCAAAATCAGAACCTTCTCGAGATCCCTACCTTCAAGAATGGCCACATGCTCGTACAACGCCGGTTTACAGAGTCCGTAAGAATGCAGTCTTATGGAATTTTTTACTGCCTGGGTTTCTGCGTATAGATCTGGATGCTTAATGTTTAAAATGGCCCCCATTGCTAGCATAGGGGTAGTTTTAATTGCCCCCGTAATGACTAGCAACGCTAGTCGATAGACTTTATCTAGGTCTTTGATGTTATTTGCCTTTCGAGGGCTGTCCACCATACAACTAATGCGTAGGTGGTTTGTAGGACCAAGATGGCTGTATAAATTCATCTTACCACGATGGGTTTCAGGCCCCACGTTTTATCAAAAATTCTCCTAGGGGCCCAGATAGTGGCAGTTGCTTTCCGGATCTGCTTATCGATGTGGCTTCTTCAGTAAAGTTTCTTGTTCAGTGTGACACCTAGATAGCGCACTTCATTGAAAAAACTTAAATTTAAATTGGAAATTGAGTGAGGTTGCATTGTAAACTTCCTCTTTTTCTTCTTTTTCTCTTAATCTAACTGGGGTTTACCGTTAGAGACCTGGATGTGCATCATTCTTCAATGAGATCAAGAGCTTTCTGCATCTTTTTTTTCATTGCTTCTGGGTCCTGACCTCTGACCAGAAGTGTCAACTATACCTAGTTCTTAAGGCTCTAGATTTTTCTATGAAAGGTTAAACAAATGTATCAACAATAAATATTTTATTTATAGAATAAAAGTACATATTTAAAATTATGAAAAATAAAACATCCATTTTTAAACACCATCATTTTTTAATTAATTCTTTCGACAACTTGGATTCCAAATCCTTCTTTTCGTTTGAGAATAATATCAGCCTGCAGTTTAAAGTCAGTTTCTTGATCTGTTGAGACTATTTTAAATTTACGTAGCACGCCAGCAAGAAGTACTTTTAATTTTAACATGGCATATTTTCTTCCTGAAATTCAATAATTACATTATTTGTTATTACGCGATAAAACTTTTTGGATCATTTTTTTAGCAACAAATATGAAAAACAATAATAAAGCTAAATCTATCCCAAATAAACACTGAAATAATCACACGACCTCAGAAAGTCATGGAGTAATGAAAATAGTTGTTGCATACTGACCTACACAACTTCTTGGTCCGGCACTAAATGGAATAAATGAATAATAAGGACGATGCTGGCAATTCTCCGGCAAAAAATTGTCAGGATCAAATTTTTCAGGATTTTTCCAATATTTCTCATTGCGATGAATAAGCAATGGTCCAATTACAACAGTAGTTCCTGCTGGGATAGTGTAATCACCAGAAACTAAAATACCAAAAATTAATAGAATTATTAGAATTTAAAGCACGTACAAGGAGTTTCAACATAAATAGGTATCTGTTAATATCTATTGTATTTATTTAGTTATTAATGTACAAGCCAAGTACGAACAGAGTAAATTTACATTTGTACAGATGAAAAATATTAACAAATAAAGGATAACAAATATTAACCGTTATGAGAGTGTTTTGTTGATATTTCACCTTATTCCGATCGATTTAGTAGGAAGTTTTTTTTTTTATTGTAATTAAGTTTCATTTATTTTGCTGTAAACTAAGTTAGTGTGAAAAAAGCATTCCTTTCGTTACTACGTGAGAAAACTTCCGAGACTTAGTTAAGATTAGGTTAGGTATAACGGCTAATAACAAATGCTTGAAAAATGTTTACCTAGTTTAACATCCTCATGCACTATTCTACTAATCACAGGTACTGGTGGATACATTCTGAGTGTTTCCAAAATAACTCTTTCTAAATATTTCATTTTCATTGTGTCATTGAATGTGATAGTTCTGTTCATATCGTCCGCGAATATTTCCTTCATTTCATCATAAACTGCTTTCTGTATGTCTGTATGAATTCCCAATAAACACAGCACGAAACTAGATGCGGCTGCTGTTGTATCATGACCCTAAAAAAAATGCCATGACCTATTACATTTGTTAAAAAAAATGTTATTATTTAACATAAATGTGTGTCGCTTACTTCAAACATAATGGTATTGACTTCATTTTTAATATCTGTATCACTTAAATCGTTGCCTTTCATCTGACTAGCTTCTATTAGGTAATCTAGAAAAGCCAGTCTCTTTTTTTCTCCTATAAATAAATAAATTATTTATAAAAACATACTAAACTCGTAAAAATTTCGTCATAAAATGAGAGATTTTATTTGTCGATTTAAATAAGCTGATTCAAATATACAAATATGGAAAAATATTCAAGGAACATGTAAGTAAATTTCGATGCAAAACGAAGAGCAGGACGAAATACAGTCGGCCAAAACAAAATATAATAAATATTCGCATAAATTATCAAGTACCTAATTAACTTCTTACAGTATCTTGCTTTCTCAAGCGTTGACGACTTCCATATTGACTACTTCTTTGTATCTATCTCTATCTTGAGCTGCGCGGAAAAGTTCCTCAGCAGTTAGCCCTGTCCATTGTCGAAGATTTTGAAGCCAGGATAGCTTTTTGCGGCCTATCCATTTTTTTCCCTCGATCTTGCCATTCAGAATAAGCCGAAGCAGACTATAACGTGGTCCACGCATCACATGTCCAAAGTATTCCAGTTTGCGGCGCTTCATGGTGGTTAAGAGTTCTCTATCGTGCTATGACCAACGAAAGGACGTTTTTGTATGTTTCATCGACTACCAAAAAGCATTTGACAACGTACGACATGATATGCTCCTACCTATCTTACGAGAGACAGGAATTGATGAAAAAGATATACAAATAATACACAAACTATATTGGAACCAAACAGCAAAGCCCGGACTTCATGACTCACAGCACACAAAGAACATAACTATTGCTAAAGGGGTCCGACAGGGTTGCATACTATCTCCAATGCTGTTCAATGTCTACGTGGAAAGGATTTTTCAACTGGCACTGAAGGGAAACCCAAGAGGCATCGAGGTGAACGGCATTCCCATTAACAATTTGCGTTATGCCGATGACACAGCTATATTAGCAGATAACATAGAGGATTTACAAGCAACCATAAATGTTATAAACACCATAGGAAAAGATTTTGGTCTCGATGTCAATATAAGTAAAACCAAACTAATGATAGTGAGTCGGCAGCCTCATGAGAACGCTCACCTCTACATCGATAATATGCAGATCGAGAGAGTGAACAAGTTTAAGTATCTTGGCACAACGCTGAACGATAAGTGGGATAATGATGATGAGGTCAAAATACGTGTGGCTATCGCTCGAAGCACATTTGTCAGGTTCAATACCTACCTACCTCCTACGACGAGAAATACCCTTGAATCTCTGGCTGCGAGTTGTCAAGTGCTATATATGGCCAATACTACTATACGGAGCAGAAACCTGGTCACTAAAGGCCAAATCCCTTAACAGAATCGAGGCCTTTGAAATGTGGATCCTGAGAAGGTTACTCAAGATTCCCTGGGTAGATCATATATCAAAGGAGCAAGTCTTACAAAGAGCAAGAACACATCGGCAACTACTGGACATTGTAAAAGAAAGAAAAACATCCTATTTTATCATCATATTTTAAGAGGTCCTAGGTATATTCTGCTCAAAACTATACTTATGGGAAAAATCGAGGGAAAAAGGGGACCGGGCCGAAAACAACATTCATGGCTTCGCAATATTCGAAACTGGTGTAACATCGCGGATGCCGCCACGATATTTAGAAGAGCCGAAGAGGGCACGCTTCACATTACTCAATGAACACGTGATCGCCAACGCGCTACAATAAAAAGCGTACGGCACCAGAAGAAGAAGATCGTGCCCTATTCTCATGAGTACAGTCTCGTTGGTAGTTCGGTTTGTCCACGGAATTTTGAACATCATTCTGTACATCCACATCTCGAATGCACTAATGCGATCAATAATTTTTTGGTGAAACGTCCATGTTTCGCAAGAGTACAACAGAATAGGCCATACATAGAACTTGGTAAACCTTTCCCGCAGATGAATGTTAAGTTGCTAGGCACAGAGTAGCGGCTTGAACTTCAGAAATGCTCTTCTAGATATTTCTAATCTAGCTTTGATTTCTTCGTCTGGATCCATTGACTGATTGATCCAGCTTCCAAGATATTTAAAGTGCTACACTATTTCTATATTCTCACCATCAAGTGTTATTCTTTCCGTGTCAACATCTTTTTTGCTAACAACCATAAATTTAGTTTTTTTGACATTGATTTTCAGTCCCCATCTATTACTTTCTCTGTTTATTTTATCAAACATACATTGTACCTCTGTAATTAACTACAAGACTCTTATTTTAATTATCCCCACTTCTTCAACATGTGTTTGCGACGTTACTATTACTAATCAGTATAAAACTGTTAGCGACGGTGTGAACGTCTGACTTATCAGGAAAGAGACTACGACGGCGACATATGCAGAAGATCGAATAATTCTTCTTCTAAAAATGTGATCATTTTTACCATAATAGCTTTGAAAATAAAATAAATATTATACGAATTAAAAAATTTTGCTGAAAAATAAACCAAAAATTTAAAAAAAAAACATTAGAAATCTAATGTAATACAGGTTCAAATAAACTACCTTGTTGTGCCTAACAGAAACAGAGATAATCTCATATCGCTTTTGGTGTAATGTTTGCACAGAGTTGGACAAATTTCTCTCTTAATCCATTAAGATTTTTATTTTTCTCAAATTTGTGTCGATAAGCGGATTCTTTCAGATATTCCAAAGCAAAACAAAAATTTGGAGATTAACCTGAAGATCTGGGAAGCTTCGTGATCGTACCAAGTGTAAATATTAATCGATCGGGTAACGTCGTTTGGAGAAATTGTATCACTGCTCAAGCATTGTGACTTGAACAACTATCTTGTTGAAACCAAATGTCCCCAAATTAATAGAAAATATTTAAACTGTCCAAATAATTTGATTTTGTAGAATACAGCGTTTAGTTTATCATCGTTAAAGCAAGGATCTATGAATAGTCTTGTAAAATTACTGTCCAAACATTAAGTTTTTGTTGGTATTGAGTACGTACAGAAATACTGAGATGCTGATTTTTAAAAAAAACGATGACTCGTCTGTTAAAATGTTTTGTAAAAGAACATCATTTTTAGAATATGGTCGAATAAAGTTGAATTAAACAGTAGATCAGCCAGGTTACGTTTTGCTCAAAATCATCAAAATTGGTCTGAGGATGCAGATGACACAGTCCTGATAGCAGATAATATGAATGACCTTTAAAGGCTTCTGGACATAGTTTGAATGCACGATCGACTTATGGGAACAACAAAAGACAAAAATCCTAGTAATCACCCGCAAATTGGATGACTTCCAGAATGCGAAACTCTCACACAATAGTAAAGACATAAAACAAATAAAACTATCTAGGAGACTTGGTTATGTGAAGACTGGACTTCAGACGTAGAAATCAAATGCCGGGTAGAAAAAGTAAGGAGCTCATTCATAAGATTCAAAAACGCCGTTACGATCTCTGACTTTGACCTCAATCTCAGAATAAGATTCACTAAATGTTACGTATGGTTCGTACTGTTGTATGGTATTGAAGGCTGGATAATGAAGGTTAGTACAATGAATGGTGGCGGCCGTGGTGTAGTTGCTAGCGCGCCAGTCTCTGCACCAAGAAACCCGGGTTCGATTCCCAGGTCAAACCAACGAATTATAAGCGACCGCTGCCGTTCGGAAGGCAATGGCAAACCACCGAATGTATTCTGCCTAGTATAGCCTCTCTAAACTAGCCGTTCGGAACCGGCATTAAACTGTAGGTCCCTTCTATTCATGCAACACTGATTGAGCGTGCACATGAATAGTTGCAGAGAGGTCGCCGACGCCCCCAGGGGGTATGGCACAACAAGAAGAAGAAGTACAATAAATAGGCTGGAAGCATTTGAAATGTGGATCTATCGAAAAATCTTAAAGGTCCCATGGATAGCAAAAAAACCAACGAGGAAATTTTGAGGACGATAGGAATTGCGAATTGCAATGCACCATTAAACGCAGGAAAACAGCGTACCTGGGACATGTGTTATACAACGAAAGGTACCATTGGCTCCAACTATTAATAGAAGGAATAATAGAGGGAAGAAGGGATGTAGGCATAAAGAGAATGTCGAGGCTACGAAATATCAAACATTGGACAGGAATAGGAACCACAGGCGAATTAATTTACACCACCAGAGATGGAGAAAAATGGCCAGAAGTGAAAACATACATTAATGGATAGCAGCGGAAGAAGAAGGTCTGTGGATAATTGTTGCAAAGTTTTATTTACAGATGAAACTAGAGTTAGCATAAAACATCCAGATGGTCGTGAACGAGTTTGGCGAAGACTAGGAGAGAGGTTTGCTTCTTAAGTCCTTGCAATATCTTTGAAGGATTTTATTTGGAGGTGGCTCTGTTATGTTCTAGGGCTATGTTTTGACACTCGTAAACAATTAGTTTTTGTATAGATTTGGCTATTATTTGGCACAACAAGGTGGTTTATATATTTGATCCTTTAGTACAATAGATTTGTAACGTTTTATTTTAGAAATCAAATTTTAAGTTAAACTTAGACGTACACACCGTCGCTAACATTTTTATACTGATTAGTAATGGTTACGTCGACAAAGTGGGGACAATTTAAATTAGAGTCTTGTAGTTAATTACTTGATTATTTATAACGAATATTTATCATATTTTGTGCTGGTCCACGGTATTTTTTTTAGCTTTACGTTTTGCACTGAAATTTCTATGTTGCTTAAATATTTTTTCAAATCTGTATAAAACGTATCAGGATCGTACAAAATTATCAAATTAAATAATATAATATATTATTTCCATCAACGATATTATTGTTAATGGGAAATGATCAGTTATTTAAGGTGATATTTTTGATGGTTTAAAAAGTAGCTGTTTTCTTACCAACGTCGTTTTCATCATTTTCGTCTAAGTCGTCTTTTACATAGTTGGACATTGTCACTCTGGTATCAATTATATCATTTTCTGTTTCATTATATTTCGTAGTATTTACAGCATGATTGTATAAAGTTTTGACATCTTTTTGTTCTCTTTGGAAATAATTTTCTTTTTTTCTTTTAATAACCTTAAAAAATTGTTAACGACACTTAATTCATTATGGTTATAAAGTGTGCACAGTAAAAATGAAGCAATCAAAGTGTTAAATTATTATTTATTTAATAACCATTTTATTTCTTGCATTCACGCTAATTAAAAAAAAAGCGTTGTCTTAAAGCAAATGAACATCAGATAAAAACATACTGCGAGCACAAATTAAAAATATACAACAGTTGCCATCTTGTCTTATCGCACTCCTTTCAGTTGAGATCAACTTTTTTGGGGAGCGTCATAATTTACACCCCAAAGAAATGACTGACAAACACCGATTTATTTCGTTATCTTTTTGGTTAAGGAGATGCCGAGAGGATTAAATTGTGCTGAAGTTTTAAAGTTTGTATTACGTCTGCTAGGGCGTGCAGACACAAATTTGAATACACCAAGAAAAAAATCTGTTTCTTAAAAATTACCTTGGTGAATGAAAATTAAAAACAACAAAAAAATAACTTTAATTTAATCACACGGGATCCGAGTAGTCCAATTAGCCTACGAAATCATTGACGTTATTGTTACCGGCAAACAAAAAATATGTTAAGGTAGAAAAATATGTTTTTCTTTTTGGCTCGTCTAGTTTCCCTTAACCTAAAAAATTATCAAATCGGTTTTTAATGAAAAAAAAAATTAACGTTAACGTTTTGGAAAAACCGGCGAAAATCGCGTTTTTTATTTTTTACTAACTTTTTTTTAAATCACTATAAAGTTGTTATTTAGTTAAAATATTAGTCACGGCTCGACAAAACCGCAGTTTTAATTTTGACAAGAAATGTAATTTTTTGAAAAAATTTGTTTTTCTTAAAAAGGCCATTTTGTAAGATCGTTCCTGTTGGTCTGGAAATTATCGTAGAGAAATTTTTCAAAGCTCAATCTTTTTATCCTGACTTGTACTATCATGTAAATGTAACAGAAAGTAAAATTTGTCAATTGTTGATGCCAAAAATGGTACTGACATGGGTTTCAAGACACCAGGGAATTACAGGTTTTTTTTTTTTATGAAAATAGTCGCAAAAAGGGTAGACCTATCGTGTGGGCCGCGGACGGCCCGCACTGCGACTATTAGAAGGGGAAGGGATTGTAGAAAGGAAATGATTGTGGACACGCTTTTTAAAAATTTGTAGGTCATAGTTCTCTGGAAACACTGATTTTGGAAGTTTATTCCATTCCGTAGCAGCCCTGTAAAAGAAGGATTCTTGATGAAGATTGGTCCTAGTAGTGTCAATCTTGAGAGTAAATGGGTGAGACTGATCAACGTGACGAGTTCTTCGGCCGAATGTGGCCAATGGTGGTACAAGAGTTTTTATTTCTCTGGAGCATCTGCCATGGAAATATCTGTAGAGCAATGACTGGTCTGCAACTCTTCTTCTATGTTCTAGAGGGTGAAGGGTATCTGTGAGAGTTGAGCTGTTTATCAAGCGAATGGCTCTTTTCTGAATGGAATCTAGAAGACGAAGAGAATGCCTTGGTGCTGAACCCCAAATGTGCGAGCAATACTCCAGTAGAGGTCGGATTTGAGCCTTGTACGTCGTCAACAGTTGATCAGGAGTAAAAAACTTTCTGGCTTTCCACAGAAGGCCGACTTTGCGATGTTAGCAACATGTAATGAAACGGGTAACAGGTAATGAAAAAGCAGACGAACTTGCAAGAAGAGGTTCGAAAACTCCTCCAAACCGAGGGCAGATGCTAGGAGTACCGAAACGTACAGTAAGAGTGTCTGTAAAAGACTGAATTGGGGAAAAACAGAAAAACTAATGAGAAAGTAGACCAGGAAAGAATACATCAAAGGACCGTGCCACAAAAGGACGGCAAAACTGTTTGCAATGAACAGGAATCAACTAAGAATCACTACGGGGCTATTGATCGGTCACGCAACAGTAAAAAAGCATCTCAACAAAATGAGACAGTATAATGGAGACCTGACCTGCAAATTGCACATACTGTGCTGCTGCGGGGCACTGAACTGCAAAAGACAAGCAATTTTGGGCAGGCAACCCAGAACTATTTTCCTTCCACCCAGTACAGAACTCGTACAAACTTGTACAAGGTACGAAAGTACTGGATTGGGTACAATAATATAAAACCACAAAGGCAAGATACAATGGGCCAACAGGTCTAAGTGTCACCGGAGGCAATAGCCAGACGGGCCTAAATAAAGGTGGACTTTAGTGAGTAGACCTGACACAGTCAGGGAAGTCTCACAGTAGACCTTGTGCTTAAAGACTCATAACTTTTTCGTAAAGGATTTTCTTCACCCAAGCAAAAAAAAATGCCAAAAATGGTCACCGAGAATAGTACCATTTTTTTGGTTCGGTTTTTTTAAACCGACTACATTTTTCTACGAATTTACAAAAAAAAAACTTTATCCCACGACCATCTGGTGCGAAGATAGCTTTTTTTTTAAATTTTTAATACTCGACTTTTTATTTTTAAATTTAAAACCGATTTGTTGACTTTTGATAATTTTTTTATGCTAAGGGAAACTAGACAAGCCGAAACCATTTTTTTATTATATTTTTCTACATCAACATATTTCTAATAACAGTAATGTAACATTGGGTTTCTGTAGGTTAATTGGACTAAAGTGTCGAAGATGGATCATTGTTTGCATTGCGTTAAAATGCCCATTAGACATTTTTAAAAGCTTGGATGTGCATTTATAAACAATAAATAATTTCTTTCTTGGTATTATTAATTATAATAATCCTTCCACTTTTACAGCCATAGGTAGAGACAAGTGTTTTGTGAAAAAATGTTTACACAATTAACCAGTGTCCATAAAAAATAATTATTAAAATTTTTGCTTTTATTTTGTCCGGGAGTTTATTTCAACTTTAAAAAAGAAGCAAAAGAGAAAAAAATGTGCAATGTATAAATAAAAGAAAAACAGTTATTAGGTAAACGTTCATTAAAAATGATTTATGAATTAGAGTAAATTTAATTATGAATAAAACAGACTCTTGTTTAGAAAAGGTGTCTATAAGGTGGGTGTACAAGGTGTCTGCAAGAAATTTTTATATTTAAAAATTTTTTTTAATTGTTTTTATACTAAAATACAATTTTAATTAAAAAAAAGACCCATTACTTCCATAATTATTAAAGAAACAACTTACTTCGTTGGTTTTTCGTGAAAAAAGGTATTCTAACTTATTTTATGTATTTTTTTGTGTGTTTTTTTGTACGTAATATAATAATACAAAGTTAATTATACTTCATATATCATATATCAAAGAACAGGAGTGGGAACGATATTACAAAGATCTACTCACGGAGACTAGGCCCCAATTTATGAGAAATGAAGAAATATCAGCAGATGAAAACGAACAAATTACTCTAACATTACCGGAAGTCAAACGTGCTATAAAATCTATGAAGAACAGGAAATCTAGCGGTCCAGGAGGAATACCACCGGAATTAATTAAATACGGAACTGAGAAGTTGGGGCGAATGATACACGCAATGTTCCTCAGAGCACTAAATGGAGAAGAACTACCAGATGAATGGACGGAAGCCTACATAACGTCTATCCATAAGAAAGGAGAGAAAAAAAAGTGCGAAAACTACAGGGGAATCAGCGTGATAGCTTCGATGGGCCGACTATTTGGAAAAGTCGTCAAACAAAAATTAGAAGAACAGATACAAGGAAAAGTTGATAAAGATCAGGCAGGATTTACGGCTGGAAGATCATGTATGGACCATATATATACAATTCAACAACTCATAGAGAAAAAAATGGCCAAGAACAGAGAGGTACATTTTGCATTTGTGGATATCCGAAAGGCCTATGATTCTGTCCCTCGGTCTAAAATCTGGGAAGCCATGTTAGAAATGGGTATAACGCAGAGAATTATCAGAACAGTCCAAAATATGTACAAAAAAAATACCGTATGGATTAAAGAGGGAAATAAACTATCAAATGCCTTCAAAACAACTAAGGGTCTCCTCCAAGGATGCTCAACATCACCCACACTATTCAAAATATTTCTACAACAGACACTAAGACCATGGAAGAGAAAATGTGCAGGAATGGGAATACCAATTAGAAATGATCATCTGTATACTCTAAGCTTTGCCGATGATCAAGTAATCATAGCTCAAGATGAGGAGGATTTAGGTTTTATGATGCGGAAACTAGAGGAGGAATATGGGAAAAATGGAGTGGAAATCAACCTCGAAAAGACCCAATATATGTCAACGGCACAAGACAGGATATATCACCTAGAAATAGATGATAACCGACAGATCTCAGGAACAGACAAATTTAAGTACCTAGGGTTTATAATATCAAAAAGTGGAACAACAGAGGAAGAAATAAAAAATAGACTAGGTCAAACTAGGGCATGTATTAATCAATTAAACCCAATATTATGGGATCGCCACATAACCAAGACTAATAAAACAAGAATATTCAATTCAATAGTTCGCAGCATAATGACTTACGGAGCTGAAATGTGGGTGATCAACAAAAAAAACAAAGGGAAGATTGTAGCCACAGAAATGGACTTTTGGAGAAGGAGTTGTGGAGTGAACAGATTAGATCGAATAAGAAATGAGGAGATCAGGAGAAGAATGGAGGTAAAAAAAGACATACTAGAACACATAGAGGAAAAGAAACTAACGTGGTACGGACATGTTAGAAGAACTCCGGAGGATCGCTGGATACACCGGGTAACTGAGTGGAGTCCATTAGGCAGACGAAAGAGAGGTCGACCAAGGCGATCATGGAGAGACGAAGTGGATGAGGCGATGGAATTAAGAAACCTGCAGGACGGAGACTGGCAGGACAAGGACAACTGGAGACAAGGGCTGAAAGCAGGAAGGCAGCGACAGCTGTAGATATCCTGGATTATATATATATATATATATAATTATACTTCTCTGGTATCCTTTTTGTCTTGTGTACAAGTAAATCCCTTTATGGTTAAACATTGTGTTTGTTACCATAATATTCCACTCCAAACATACTTCAAGTAGACTTTCTTCGTTTTCATTTACTCTGCCGTCACCGTACATTCCCAGAACACTTTCGTATCCATCACGCTTTACTCCTACGCAACTATTAAAACACCCAACATTACAATCCTTTTATTCTGGTTACACTTATTCAGAATATCTGTCAAACTATACCAAAATTCCCGCCTCTCTTTTTGGGCTTTTAAAGATTGGTTCCACTGCGCAGCTTGTGGGGCATAAACCCCTAGCAAAAAGATACGAGTAAGACCAACCTTCAGCCTTACCCAGAAGAGTATTGGGCTTACACATTCAAAGTCAGTCACACAAAGTACGTTTTTTTTAAATTATCAGGACATAAAATAGCACAACAACAAATAAGTTGGGAAAAAATTATAATTTAGGTACATATTTCATGGGTAAAATTTATTTTTGCTATATTTGATATGTCATTAGGATCAATACCTCATAAACTTAAATAACTTACCCCTTCCGTGAGGCTGTGGATGATGTTTAAAAGCTTAACTTGTATTGAACTGAGCTTGGTTAAATTAAAAATAATTTCGGGCCGTAACCAAAATTTTACATGCCTCAGGTGAAGAATATTGCACATACTAAAAAAATCATTCATATTAATTCAATGTTTTACCTTAGGTGAAAAAATAATAAAAAATTACTTCGATGAAGATCAACACGTTCAAAAATAAAGTTAAATAATAGTTAACAATGTCATGTTTTATATAATAAACAGAATTAGAAAATTAAGTAACTCAATAAGAATAGCAAACACATTTAAACCAAAATTTAAGTGTATTTTTAATGTATACGGATTTATGTCTAGAGCCAATTTAAAGCCCATCCCTCTTTTATCCGTGCCAATAGAGACCACATAAAACATTATTTAACATTCTGGAATTGCTTCAAAGGTGATTATGTGTATCCAAAGATTCCAGATTAAACAATTTAATCATAATTTCCTTTTCCATCTGTTTTTATTAGTCAAAGTTAAGGTTAAGCGTGGCTTACAGCTTTAAGCAGCGAATGCCAATTGTGTATACAAAATAAAAATACCTTAAATAAAGAAAATGGGCATTTATGTAACTGTTTTTGTTACACAAAATGTTCTTTCGTAACTTGTTATATACAAGGCCTCTTAAAACCATTTGAACATTAATTAAATACAGGGTGTTTAAAAAAAGAGTGACTTCGTCTCTAAAATAGGTGGAAAACTAAAAAATTGGGGTTTGCTTGGTAAAAAATTTTCGTAACGCCATCCGTATTCAAGATAAAGGGCGTTGAAGAGAAAAAATTTATACACATTTATTATGATTTTGCCGAAACTACTGGAAACATTGTGATGAAATTTTTTAATAATATTTTTTTTTTTTATGAAAATAGTCGCAAAAAGGGTAGACCTATCGTGTGGGCCGCGGACGGCCCGCACTGCAATTATTAGAAGGGGAAGGGATTATAGAAAGGAAATGATTGTGGACACGCTTTTTAAAAAGTTGTAGGTCATAGTTCTCAGGAAAAACTGATTTTGGAAGCTTATTCCATTCCGTAGCAGCCCTGTAAAAGAAGGATTCTTGATGAACATTGGTCCTAGTAGTGTCAATCCTGAGAGTAAATGGGTGAGACTGATCAACGTGCCGAGTTCTTCGGCCGAATGTGACCAATGGTGGTACAAGAGTTTTTATTTCTCTGGAGCATCTGCCATGGAAATATCTGTAGAGCAATGACTGGTCTGCAACTCTTCTTCTATGTTCTAGAGGGTGAAGGGTATCTGTGAGAGTTGAGCTGTTTATCAAGCGAATGGCTCTTTTCTGAATGGAATCTAGAAGACGAAGAGAATGCCTTGGTGCTGAACCCCAAATGTGCAAGCAATACTCCAGAAGAGGTCGGATTTGAGCCTTGTACGTCGTCAACAGTTGATCAGGAGTAAAAAATTTTCTGGCTTTCCATAGAAAACCTAGCCTTTGGCTTGCCGACTTTGCGATGTTAGCAACATGGTCATGCCAAGACATATTATTGGAAACCGTGACTTCCAAAATCGAGATGGAGGGACTTGGTTCAAGGGTATTTCCGGACATTGTGATGGGATGATTTGAGGAATTCACTTTTTTGGTTCTTCGTTTGTAAGCTGATACATCCCATAAATTTGTTTTTATATATAACTCATAGAGAGCGCTAGTTACACGTTTCGTAACAAATGGTATTGAATATAACTTTTTTATGGTAAGATTTATTAATCAAAATTTTAAGTAAACATTATTCAATTTTACATAAAAAAGGTACTCTTGGTTAAACTCGATACTGTGTACCGTTTTCGGATTATTTTGATTTTAAAATTATGATGTAACGATTATTTATTTTTTTCCCAAACAGTTCGGAAAAGATTTTCTTTTCCTAGCTGGTGATGAAAAATTGGATGTTTTCATATTCACGTCAGTTTTGAAAAGTGTCATTTCATGAGTAAAAATTAGAAAATTACCTACCGCATTACTGCCATAGCATATTCAAATCCTGTTTTGTCTTCATTAGTTTTTGTAACTCCCATTGCAGTCTCTAAAAATAATGTTTATTAGCACAAGTTAAAATAAGTAATTCTTCGATCGGTTGAAGTAATTGTGCAGATTTTTTGGGGATTGCTTCGATTGAAATTGTTCTGTCGAGTTTTTTAAATATTTCCTTCCGCCAATTGATACAAATCATCTGATAAATTACAACTAAAATTGATTTTAAATCTGTAAATGTTTGTACAAAATTTAATATAGTGCATATCTTGATTTGCCCAAGATCAGATTATGGGGGCACCTTTTAATTACGTTACGTACGGAAGTGGTAAGTTTTTATGGTAGGGCAGATTTGTATATTGTAGATTATAGGGGGGGTCTTTTTTTTTTTTTTATGTTTTGGTTCCCACGAAAAGGGATATCCTGTAATGTTCAGAGAACATCGTGGGAACCAAGGGAAAGAAGGTAGGAGTTGGTGTTCTTCTTAAATTTCTGGAGGTTGTATGCCTCGGGGAACACCTCCCTAGGCAATGAGTTCCAAAGCCTCGCAATTCGTTGGATGAATGAGTCTTTGGAAAGTGATGTTCTGCAGGTCTCCAAAGTGACCACGAAGGGGTGTGAAGACTGAACTTGACGAGACTGCCAATGGAGGAACGATTGTTGATATTTCAGAAGAGCATCGCCCATGAAAATATCTATAAAATAGAGACAAATCGCCAACTTTTCTACGGTGTTCCAGACAAGTGAGCGAGTTTGTAAGCGAGGCATCACCGACGAGACGAATTGCCCTTTTTTGGACAGAATCCAGTAGCTTCAGGATATGTTTAGGTGCTGAACTCCAAATATGGGAACAGTACTCCAGTACAGGTCGGATCTGTGCCTTATAGATCATAAGCAGCTGACTGGAGGTGAAATAGCTCTTGGCACGAAACAAAAAACCAAGTTTTTGGGATGCACTTTTGGCAATGGACCTCACGTGATTTTCTCAGAAAAGGTTATTGCTGATAGTAATACCAAGCATCGATATGGATGACTTCAGTGGTATGGTTACTCCTGACAAAGTTATGCTAGGCACAGTGAGATCGGCTTTTCTAGAGAAAAGACATGCTTGTGTTTTGTTTGCATTGAATTCTACCAAGTTATTGGATCCCCATTCGAGAATTGTTGCTAAGTCCATATTTATATTGTTAACATTTCTTCCTCGTTCATTTCTGGTTTCACGGGCTGATATAGGGGCCCTGGAAGAGAATGCGGTATGGAGGGTACTATCATCGGCAAAGCTGTGTACGGGACATGAAGTTGCTTTCAATAGGTCGTTGATGTGAAGTAAAAATAGTGTTGGTGCTAGAATGGATCCTTGCGGAACACCAGCATTTATGAGTAGAGTGTCAGATGAAACTCCATTGACCACTACATGGAGAGACCTGTTTGAGAGAAAACTAGCAAGCAGAGAACACAGCTGAGGGGGCAAGCCATAAGATGGAAGCTTGGCGAGGAGTCCCTGGTGCCAAACTCGATCGAACGCCTTGGAGATATCTAATGCCACAGCTAAAGTTTCTCCATACGTGAAGGCTATGCGCTTACTTTGGAACAATGTAAAAAAAACTAAACAACTAAAAACTAAAACTAGCTGTAAAATAGAAATGTCCAAGAAAATAGCAAGTGTGTGATGAAGAGAATCACTCTGGTATAAAAAAGTTAATAAAAAGGTTAAATAAGAAGAAAATTGTAAAGAAAATACAACTTCCGTCAGACATTGCAGAGGATGAATATTGTGCACTTCTGGTATCAGTGCAATTTATGTTTGCATAAACTGTGACAGTAACTAAACTAATTAAGTTACTTTTTTTTTATTAGAAGTAAATTTAAGTTTGTTTTTATTTTTATGAGGATTCTCAGAAATGTTATTATGTTTTTGTTTCCATATTTCATATGTTTTAATGTGCAAAGGTTTGTATAACACACTGGCTTAAGCGACCCCGTTAGGTGGTTCAATAGACCCCGCCTGTGGGGTCTAATGAGCCATATGAATTTTTTTCTTATAAGTTAAATTTAGTACTATAGTAAGCAACAAATTTGCCAAAGCTTTTTTTATCTCAATATGTAGTCAAATAAATAAACAACTGATTTAAAAATAACTCCATTTTAATTATTTCTTAGCATGGACCTTACACTGATTTGAACAAAATCCTGATCAAGTGACCCCGCTCTGCCCAACTTCAATACTAACTGTTCAATGAAAAACTCTCTCAACAAATAAAAAATCACAATTTTTTTTAAGGGTGAATAAAGGGATTAAATAATTTTACCTTACAACGCTCCAAGATTTTACTTCCTAAAGATATCAAATCCAATTTTTTGAGATTTCACAATTTTCAGCTTATAGATAGACGAAGGTTAAGTAGACAGCATTTGCTATAATTTTTTTTAATTTTAAATGTTTGTGAAGAAAGGAAACGGAAAATTTTTTGTCGAATTGCCGAAATATTTCGAGAAATTTGGAAATTACAAAATTAAATATTTTAAAATATAGGTACATCAGTCCTTTAGTTCTTCCACAGGAAGTAGAGAGAAAAAGCTCTGCAGATCAAGAAAACTGTTTGAATTTTTAATAATTTGTGCGCTTTTTGGTAAATAAAATAAAATTGTTTGCAATTTGTCAACAGGAAGATTTGTATGCAATGCTAACTAAATCGTTTGTACTAAATTAGATCTATCTAAATATTCGTTTCAACATTTGTTTCATACACCATTCAATCTGCCTTTCGGCCCGCTACGCAATATGAGGTTGCTGCTTTTCGCCTACAGTAGGGAGAAAAATAGTATACGCACCACGGGCATTAAAGTAAGAAATTTCTCAGAACAAATATATGATGACCTTGAATTCGCCTCGGTCAACAAACATGTGTTCTGAGACATTTCTTACTTTACTGCCCTAGGTGTGTAATATACTATATAGCTCGAGCTCCATCAGGTCAAAAACTTAAATTTTACACCACCGTGTAAAAATTTTATTAACATCGCAAGTTTTTCCCACGATAGGCGATTTTTAATATCTGCCGACTAAACTACTGACTCAAGACAATAAAGTCGGGGTTAATTACAACGTTGCAACTTTGGGAGTATAGTCTAGAATCTCATTAAAAGATCATTTGCCATGAATGAATTAAATAAAAATTTTAACATGCAGTTTAGGTATCAATTTTTTGTAAAAAATTAAAAGACTACTATTAAGTAGGTGATCTTAAAATTTACAATTAATTTGTTGTTTCGTTAATTATTTTAAAAATATTGATTTATTTAGACACATATAATATAAGTTTAATATTTAACAATTTTATTTGCCAATTAAAGCATAAAGGCAAGAAATGATTTTTGAATATTAGGTAAATATTAACTTACCTAACAGAGTATCTACAGTTGCACCACTCATGTAATCGTGACAATCAAAAATTTTTCCTTTTTCTGTTTTAAAACTTTTGACCAATGCGTCAGCATTTTTATTAAAAATTGGCATAAAAGACTTCAATATTGCCGTATGGAAAGTGGGAGCAATTATTTTTCTATGGCTTCTCCATTTTTCACCTTATTAAACGAAAAATAAAAACATTTATAAGCAGTTAGTTGTAGTACTTGTAGCGATAAAAATAAAACACGCTTAAACTAACAAAAATTTACCATTACTGATCAATAATCCATCACCCAACCATGGTTTAAACAGATCGTATTCGGGAGATTTTTCTAAGTGAACGTTACTTCCCAAAATTATCTAAAATTTAAAATATTTTTATAAAGAAATGTTATACTACATTTTATTGATAAATTTTAATATATGTAAAGGTATAAAGGTGTATTTGTGTAAATGTTCTTAGGTACAATAATTTTTTATGGATCTTGTACACTTGACGAGGTACACTGATGATGACTTGACGGACGAAAGCGCTCTGTAATAATTTAAGAAAACTTTTTATGCACGAAATACAATAATTTTATTTCTTAATTCTAGTAATACATGCAGAGATCCTAACACTTTTCACTTAACGAATTGGGCAACCTTTCGTGTAACCAAACCTTTTGTGTAAAATTAATTTGGGGTCCTTCTTCTTCTTCTTCCTACTTCATTAATAGGCTCATGCCTGTTTTACTTCGGTTTTTAGCCTCAATTGATGTTGTCTGACCATATTTTCCTCGGTCGTCCCATCGATCTTCTTCCATTTGGCGATTTGTCTCTTGCTATTCGTACTGTTCTATTTTTTGTCATTCTTTCTATGTGTTGATTCCATTCTATTTTTCTTCTTTTGGTCCACCAGTTTATTTCCTCTATACCACATCTCGCTTGTATTTCCTCACTTCTTACTCTGTCTCTTAGATTTTTGTTTGCTATTTTTCGTAAGACTTTCATTTCTGCTGTTTCCAGTAATCTTTATGTTTTTAACGTATCTGCTCTTGTTTCCGCTGTATACGTCATTATCGGTCTTATTGTTGATTTATATATCCTAGTTTTCGTTTCCTTTGTGAGGTATTTGTTTCTTCAAATTGCTTTGTTGAGACATCCTGCCGCTCTGTTCGCCATGTTCACTTATTTTTGTACTTCTTCCTCTTCAGTTTAATTCCCAAGTATTCCGTTTCCATCACTTGTTCTATTATTTCTCCATTTACGACCAGTTTACATCGTCTCGGTTCCGCTGATATCACTATCGGTTTAGTTTTCTCTGTTGAGATCATCATGTTGTATATAAGCGCCGTATCTTCGAATTCTTTAATTAATCTTTGTGGGTGATACTCTCTCTAAATATTCATGTTCATGCTTTGGTATAATGTTATCGTTAAAATCTAAAATTCTAAACTTACATGTATTTATTCTAAACCATAATTCAGTTAGATTGTTTAAATAAGTTTACCTATGAAACAAATTTACAGAGTTTACATGCAGGACATACATACATACATATAGTCACGCCTTTTTCCCGTAGGGGTAGGCAGAGATCACTTCCTTCCACTTGCTACGGTTCTTCTTCCTCTACTTTTATCAGTGCTCTCATACATGCTCTTTAGTTGTTGGTACTCTTGACCTGGCCTTTCTTCAAAACAATGTTGATCTGATCGAGATATGTTCGCCGAGGTCGACCTCTACCGACTTCCGTCCATTCACACTCGCCTTATAAATTTTCAAAATCCATCCTTTTACGTATCCAAACCATCTAAGCATTCCTTTATCTATCTTTGTAACCACATCTTCTTTATACCACATCGTACTCTTATCTCACTATTCTTTACTTTATCCAACCGAGTCACTTCGGCTATACTTCTCAGACTACTTATCTTCACAGCATTTATCCCAACCCAACGATTCACTACCATACGTAAGTGTAGAAACCAACACTCCTCTATGCACAGCCAGACGTGCAGGACATCTATTAACATAATATCCATACTTGATACGGGTTTGCATTTTGTAAGAGTCATTACTAAAATTATTTTTGTATCTATTCATCATTTACAATTTTAAATTGCAATTGTTTAAAGTGAATTGCATAAATACATAGTAAATTTATCTAATACAATGAATTAAAATTAATTTTTGATTAATGAAAAATAGTCGTAACATTTTTATAAAGTTTGTGATGTAGATACTTAATGTCATTTTATTACCTCTGCATCTTCAGCATTTCCTATACCAATGACTAATCTAGGTCCAATCCAAATTTTGCCAACATCAATTTTTAAATTATTAACAGACGTAATTATCAGATCAAATATTCCTGCAACATAAATTTGAAACATTTTTATTTTTTGTTGCTGGTCACTTATATGGTCTTAATGAATTTGTTAATAGGGAAAAATATTTTTCCTACAACTGCTATGAAAGGTAGCGTATTTCTCATGGCTTACTTATTTTCAAAACTATGTACTAGGATCGTTCACGAATATTTGTACCTAACGTAGAAGCAAACAGATGAGAAGAATGAAACTAATTTATTTTTTAACATAGTCACCTACAACATTAATACAATTGGTATATCGGTGTTAAAGTGTTTCAAACCCTTTTGATAAAAATTCAGAACTTTGAGTCTTCATTCAATCATTTATCTACCGCCGACATTACTGGTAGTCACTGGGGGAAAAATCTGGAAAATAAGGGGGTTGTTCAAAAATTTCAAATCCCGCATTGTGAATGGCAGCCATTGCAACACAACTTTTGTGGGCCGGAGCGTTGTCCTGGTGACAAAGCACACCTCGGCCCAATTTTCCTCTTTTCTTTTCTCTGATCGCTTCTCGTACTTTTGGTATTAAATTCGCATAATATTCACCTGTTATGGTGCGCCCTTGCAGTAAATAATAACTCCTGCAAAATCCCAAAAACTGTAGCCATGATCTTACCAACTGATAGGACAACACGAATTTCTCGAGTGGGAGGGGAACCCCTATGCTGACATTCGATGCTTTGTTTTTTGGATCCTGGATCAAAGTGATGAACCCATGTTTTGTCGTCCGTAAAAAATTTTCTTTTTAATTCATCGGGATTCCTGTTAATGACCTTCCAATTTGTCTCCGCTGCAACCTGGTGAACACGCTTCTGATCTGCTGTCAGCATTCCTGGAATCCAAGGTGTAGAGAGTTTTTTGAAACCCAATTCCTGATGTCAAATTTTTTCAATGCTTCCAACAGAAAACGTACATGTTTTTGCATTAGCCTTGACTGTAATTCTTCTGTCATTTAATAGCGTGTTATAGACTAAATTCACATTTTCTTTGGTCACCACAGCTTTGGGGGCTCCTGCACTTGATGCATGTTGACAGTGCTCTCTTTACAGTCTGAAATCTCGTGATTGCGGGTACGAAGGGGCAGAGTCACCCAATTATGTCCTTTAACATTTCTTGCGGTGATAACCCCTTTTTACAGGTACACCTTAATGAAAATAATTAATATTTAACATATACGAACTGATGCGCTGATGCTAATTGGCACACACTAATGTCATGCAATAAGCTTTTGACTGCCACTTTATTTGCATTTGTCATTCAACGCAACTATGTTAGGGACAACAATTCGTGAAATATCCTCATATTGTTCATACTATTTTTCTCACGGTACTTTGCCCACACCACACATATTTATATAGAGAATCAACAAAAATCGACAAAAACTTAGTTGACTGCTGTTCAGCTTTAAATAGTTATCACAACTGTCAACTTATAGAAGTTTTTTAAATCTTTCATTCTCGTACTTTGATAAAAATCGCAATTTCTATTAAATATTATTTTAATAAGACATATACCTCTTTATAATAAATAATATGGATACTGACAGCAATGACGATTTTGATAATACTCCGTCAAAGATATTGGAAAAAGCTTCAAAAGTAACGTTAGATTTGTTACCGGATATTTCAAGAAAAAAGGATGAATTGGCATACGAAAAATTTAAAAAATGAAGAAGGAATACAAAAATAAAATCTTTTTCTGAAAGTGTACTTTTGGTATACTTTAAAGAGATGTCGAAAACTTTACAAGGCGTCTACACTTTGGTCACAATATTCATTGTTGCGAAGTACTATCAGTATAAAAAATAACATTGATGTATCCACCTATTAAAAATTACGTTTATTTTTTAAAAGAAAGTCCTCAAAAAATCAAACATATTGACATCAGACCAATTGCAGAGACTTTTAAACGAAGCTCCAGACAAAAAATATTTACTAATAAATGTAAGTTTATTTAGAAGGAGCTATATTTTGAATGTCTTTCACTTTTTGCCTTGAATTAACATTAATTAAATTAAAACGGTAAACATTAGCTTTAATAACGGTTAAAGTGGTTGTGACGATTTTTATTACTGAGACAATAATGAAAATATATAGTAAGTTGTTCATCATTTTCAAGAAATGATTTAAGAATATTCTTAATTCTCGTGTCCAAATCACAATATTTCTTTGCCTTTTAGGAGTTGACATGAGTATATCTTCTTTTTCCACGAGGATCCTATAATGGTTTAAGTCATCTTCAAGAATTTTATTAATTCATATGTATTAGGATGCCTTTTTAATTTATTGCGCCAACCTTCAACTGCATTTGCGGTACGATGTCTATTGTTATAACATATCCAGTGTCTGTCGGCGTCTAACCACACTGGCGAGGAAGCCATAATCTTAAGCCATCCTTTCATCTGTCCTCTCTGGAGGTAAATATGCTAAAGCGGCACAAATTCTTATATGCTTTCGAACAATTTCATCTTTTCTATATTCAATGGCAAGTCCCAGTTCTTGAGGTTTTCGCCAAATGGCTTGGTTAAAATGTACAAACTAAACTTTAACTATGGTAAAACCTGTTAGCGATCGAATCTCAAATCTAATCCGAGTAACTTTCTTAAAGTTTTACATTTAGGCACCCAAAATATACCTACCCGTTAAAATTAATTTTAAATATTAATCACTAGCGCAAGTGCAAAGATGAGGTGACGAAACAAGAACACTTTAAGCAGGTATATTTTGCAGTTGACGAAACAAGAATAAAATGGGTCATAACAGGTTAAATTTAACTAGGTTACGAAACACGAATTGACGAAACAAGAAACTACCGGCAAAGTGATTTAAACTGGTTATTGTTAATTTTACCTGCTGCAGATTTTCCAATTACTAAATGGGTATTTCCAAAAAGTGGTATGGTTGGTAGTCCAGGAAATTTATTACCCATTATCACGTAACGCTGATTTCTCAACCAAAATTCGTACGAACATAAAATTAAGATTAGTCCCATACATGCTGTAGTAAGTGGAGTGAAGAAAACCGAAGAACCTTCACTTTCAACTGAAGTTATCTGAAAAAAAAGTAGTACGTAATGATTAACGAAAATATTATATTTCTTATTTATTGTGTTAAAAACGTATGGTGATTAACCAGTTTCTTCTGAACTTTTTCTTCTTCTTCGAGTGCCTATTTATTTCGAATATTGGGGATGACGTTATTTACACCCGCTCTTAATAATTCAGTGGTTGTTTTGAAAAACCATGTTCTACAGTTTTTCAGCTTTCCGGATCCTCTCTTGCCGTAGACCTTTTCCTGGAGAATTTCCTTAAAGAGCTGGTATTTGTTTTAGTTTCGCATAATATGGCCTAGGTATTCAAGTTTTCTTCTGTTTATAGTGTTTATCACTTCCCTTCTTTTGTTCATTCTTCCCATTAGACCATGAGATTCCCAGAATTCTCCTGTATGCTCACATTTTAAATGCTTCAAGTCTCTTTTGTGTCGCCTCCGTCAATGGCCATGACTCTACTCCGTATAAGACTTTGATGTTTAGGTCCAAATTGTGGCTTTTAAAAAGTTTTGACATTTTGATGAGGGTTTGTCTTGCTTTTTTAATTCTGCATTCTGAACTTACTTGACATAAAAGATTCACAAACAGCTTGGTAAGTACTTGTAGGAGTTTTTTGAAGATATACCAGTAGGTCTTGGAGGAATTGTTTAAATTACTCTTATTTTTACAAGATTGTTAAATGTGTGGAACGTTAGTCTTTATTACCTCCGTTACTTGTGGACTTCACATTCAAAAAATGAGATATATGCCTATTATAAAAGTACGCGCACAACATCTAAAGTTTTGGACTCTCTAGTATTTTGGTGTACAGATATGGAAAAAGTTTAGTGAAATATAGAAATTTAAACGCACAATCTTAAAATTCACGCCAAACAGTCGACCAGCACAAATTAAATTAAATATTCGCGACAAACACTCTACTAATGAATTACACGACTCTAATTTGATCGGTCTCCAACCTTGTCGATATTGTCTATGTCGCTAGAAATTAATGATATCTCTCAGAATGAAACTTATAGCGCCGGCTTACACATCGGACCCATCAGGAAAGAGACTACGACGCATCGAGAGATCAAACAATTTCTTTTCTAAAAATGTGTTTTACCAGTAATGACCTTAACAAAAAGCATACAAGAGGCAGCTTCGTATGCGACTACTGAATTTAACTCACAACCAAGAGTAAGCGACGTATCTCCCACGATTAAGCAAAAAATTGCAGAGAAAAGAAAGCTACGAAAAAACTGGCAACAGGCAAGAACGTAAGACAACAAGAGAAACCTTAACAAAGCAACAAAAGAGCTAAAAGAAATAATCCGTGAAGAACAAAACCACGGTATTCAAGAATACCTAGAAAGCCTAACTCCAACTAAGGCCACAGATTCTTCGCTTTGGAAAGCCACGAGGAAACTCAGCAGGTCCCAATCACATAACCCACCATTAAAAATGATGACAATAATTGGGCCAGGAACGATAAAGAGGCAAACACCTTAAAAACGTATTTAAGCCCTTTCCTTCTGCACTATCGACAGATGAAGAAAATGTATTAACCGATTTCTTAAATGTACCAGTTCAACCAGTTTTTGTTTACTATAAAAACTAAGTTTTTTTATTGCAACAATAAGCACGGTCCAATTCGTAAACATACAGGGTCTCCAAGTCTTCTGGTGCAAAAATAATTTTCTCTCAATGTTATCATTCAATTTTTTGAGCAAATTATGGTTTATTCTGATTTACTTTTTTAAACCAATCCATTAGGTGATTTTAAAAATATTGTTATTCCTTAATACAAATTAAAACAACTGAAAAAATACCAGAGTTCAATAAATAAACACGTTTCGATGACCTAACATGGTAATTTTTTAATTCATATTCATGTACAGTTTTTTTTTTATTGAAAATAATTACGTGGTGAAACAATGATTCTTGATTTTATTTCTATATCCATTATATGCAAGGACATACCCGCTTAATTTTTAATTAACATATTTAATCAAGCGAATAATACGTCGAAATAGACTGTCATAGTAAAACATGCAATTGGTGACGACGAAGAAGAATTTTAAGAAGAAATTAAATTCAAAATTTGGAATCTGATGTCTGATGCTTTAAATGATATGGATAAGTAAAAAAAAACAAAAACAAATTGAACAAGTGACAACCTCAAAAGAAAATCGTTATAAAAGAATTTTAGAATTTTACAGGGAAATCAAAATTTGATCATGTAACTAAACTAAAGACCAACTTGCTAACGAATATTTTAAACTAGCCTTAGTCTGAATAGTTATAAAAATCAGGCATGTTAAAAACAACAATTTCTGACCTTAAGACGGTTAAATTAATCAAAAAGATCATACAACAAATAAACCAAAAATTAGTTTTGCAAAACTTAACATTCATAACTTGTATAAGAAATTTTTGGAATTATTATTTACTAAAAATATGTTTAAAGTTCGGTTGATGCAACTGCAACGGAAAATGGAATAATTAGTTCACGGAAACCAAAAGTGGAATAATACTAGTTTTGTTACAAAGAGTACTGGTTATTATTACTTTGGCAGGCACTTAAAAATTATGTAAGAAAAACAATTAACTCATTAAGAAGTTCTCTCTTTAAGTAATTATAAGAAAAAACAATTTTTTTCATTAAAGATTGTCAATGAAATTTATTGTTGCATTTTTTTAGGAATCCCAAAATCTTGTTAATCGCTAAATCAGTTGGGAGAATTTTTCGGTGTGCTACAACAAATTTTACGAAAACTGTGCACATAGTAGCGTCACCTAGTGGAAATTCTCAAAAACACGAAAACTTTTTACGAAATATTAAATTTTAACACAATCAAAAATCATTGTTAGTTTGTTACTGAATAAAAAAAATATTTAACAGCTATAACAAAAATGCGTATTTTTTATAAATACATAAATAAGTTCTAAACTTACCAACAACGGCTGTGTCATCTCGAAGGCACTAGTTAAAACTGTTAAAAAGTGCTTCAATTTGTTTTAAATATTAGCAAAGACGGTGTAAATATTCATGTAGGGTACAAACAGAACCGGCTTGAGGACTAAAAAAGTTTTGATCACTTCAGAGAAACGAATTTAATTCATACATACGTATAGTCACGTCTTTTTCCCGTAGGGGTAGGCAGTGACCACTTACTTCGGTTCTTACACACATCTTTTGCTTCCTCTACTTTCATCAGTGCTCTCATACATGCTCGTCGGTTGTTGGTACTCTTGACCTGGCCTTTCTGCAAAACAATGTCCATCTAAACAAGATATGTTCGCCGAGGTCGACCTTTATTGACTTGCCCATTCACACTTGCCATATAAATATATTTCGTCCATCTTCCTTCATTTCTCTACGTGTCCAAACTATCTAAGCATTCCTTTATCTATCTTTGTAATAACATCTTCTTTCACACCAAAGCGTTCCCTTATCTCACTATTTTTTACTTTATTCAAACGAGTCACTCCGGCTATACTTCTCAAACTACTCATCTCCGCAACATTAATCTTATTTTCATGCTTCTTCTGCCAAATCCAATTCATTCAGTAGAATATTATAAGTGTAGGGACCAGCACTTCTCTACGCACAGCCAGAAGTGCCTTTTTTGACAAATTCTGGCGGCCTCATTCATTTGTTTCCCTGCGAACACCCTTCGCTCAATGTCAAAATCATACTTTCCGTCTTTCGTCCCTCTTTGTATACATTTACGTGTTCTACTATTTTTTCTTTAATCAGCACCTCGCCTCTCATGTAATAGGATAATTAGGAATAAAAGATAGCAAATGTTTTGAGTGAAAAAAGTAATAAAAAAATTTACAACTAAAGTTTTTTTTGTTGCACACTACACAAAATTTTTTTGCGACCACATGTTTCTTCTTTATATGAATCCATACCGTATCGATAAATTTTCCTACATTTCGTATGCTGCTCCATTCTCTGACATTCCGCAACCAAGACATTTGTTTTCTTTCTATTCCCTTTTTTCTTCAATTTAGCCTTCTATAATTAGTTGGAGTAGTTGTTTCTTTTGATTGCGCATTATATGCCCCAAGTACGTTGTCTTCTTTTTTTTTATAGTGTACAGTAGTTTTTGGTCCTTATTTGCTCGTCGAAAACTTCTTCATTTGTAACTTTTGCTTTCCACAGTATCTTAAGTACAGCTATGCAGCCACATTTCAAATGCTTTTATTTTGTTCATTGCTGCTGTTTTCAACGTCCATTGAGGAGTAGTGACCATATACAGGGTGTTAGTAAATAAGTGTGACAAACTTCAGGGAGTGTTTCTGCATGAAAAAATAATGGCAGTTTGCTATATAAACGTATGCCCGCAAATACTTCATTTTCAGATAAACGAGTTCTGGTTTAACGTTATTATATCAGATAGTTCTTGATAATGTATTAAAGAAATGAAAAATACGCGTTAAGATGTTTTATTTTTTTGCATCGAAACGGCGCCCTATACGAAAAAAGTCCAGAGAGATTTTTTGTCACAAATTTATCGAGGAATTTAAACATGATTTTTAATTTGAAATATTTCAAAGGTGTACCATTTTTTTCTTTAAAAAAATTGGGATCATTACCCGTATGTGCGTCAATGATAAATTCTTAATTGCATGTCCAATAATGCGCAATAACTATCTCTTAAAACGCACCAAATTTTATTTGCAGAGCAATAAATAAATCGTCAGTTTTTAAAAAAAACTTGAACACGTACGTATCTCTGAAACGAAGTATTTGCAGATATACGTTTATAAAGGAAACTATCATTATTTTTTCATGCAGAATCACCCCCTGAATTTTGTCGCACTTATTTACTAACACCCTGTATTACATTTGATTAACCGCATTTTTAGGTGTTGATCAAACTCTATAATATGTAGGAGATTTTTCTGAAATTTATAAAAGCGCTACGAGCAGTCAGATATCAATTTCTCACAGAGCCATATACCAAGATATTGAAACTTGTTAACTCTATCTATGGGTTTAAAGGCATGTTTATACAGCAAATAAAATAAAATGAGAAATAATATAAAATAAAATAAGGAATGAGTGCAAAAACATTGGTTTATATAGATGACTAAAATAAAATAAGAATGAACCGATGAAATCGCAGCTTTTTTGACAATGACTTTTATGTTTTGTGCATAACAGTACATAATCTCCAAATTGATTTGTTATTTTATTTCTAATACGGATTTTTTAAATTTTATCATTATCTAAAGTTATTCAACTATATATTTACCATCCATTTCCAATTAAAAAATATAACTGTGGGTTTATACAGCAAATAAGGTAAAATAAAAAATAAGTTAAGAAATAAGGCGAAAATGGACCTGTTTATACAGATAAACTAAATTAAATAAGGATTAAGAATCGACTAATGAAATCACGCCTCTTTGACAATAACGTTCGTTTTTATTGCCAATTTCATTCTTTAATTTGTTTTCTGTACTTCGAAAATATATAAAACAATTACACTTTATTAAGATTTTAATTCAAAACTATTATTTAATCAAAAAAACTAATATAAATGCAAAAACTTTTAGGTTGGAACAAAATTTAAAGGAAAGATGAAGGTTAGTATAGAATATAACAGCACAGAGTGTGTATAAACGTTCCCATTGATTTACGTATGTTTAACTTTTTTATTTTATTTTTTACTTTACCTTATTTGCTGTATAAACCCACTGTTATAATGGATGATGGCATGTTGATAGAGCAGGTATCGACCTTTCCTATTATATGCAAAAACTGATGGAAAATACAAAACAGCCGACTGAAAGAAAATGCTTTGCTCACAATTGCTAACATAATGGAGGAAGCACGTAAGTGCCAAAAAATTAAAGAGTTTAACGTTTTTTAAATTACTTGTTCTGTAGCTGAAGCCTCTGAACACAGATGGAAGCTTTTAAGAAATAAATATACGGGCCATAGAAGGAAAATCAAAATTACCTCCATTGACCATTAAAAAAAAGTATTAGCGATAACTGATAATAATGCCTAATGCACATGTCAGTTTAAACAGTTTCTACATTCGACCGTGCATCGAAGCCGGTTTACAAACGTTCCCATGCAGAACCATGGACCATGCAGAACCAGGTTTATTTATTGCACATGACCGTGTTAGTTCACTGCAGTGTTTTTTTTTGTATTTGAAACAAACCTAAGATTTTTGCTTTTTCTTTTAACCTTGCGATATATTTATGTTTAGTTACAAAGTATGACAGTGACATTGAACGAATAAATGGGGCACGTCTGGCTGTGAATTGAGGTGTGTTGGTTCCTACGCTTATGGATGGTAGTGAATGTTGGGTTTGGCAGAAGAAGCATAAAAATAGGATTAATGCTGCGGAGATGAGTAGTCTGAGAATAATAGTCGGAGTGACTCGGTTGGATAAGGTAAAGAATAGTGGGAAAAGAGAACGCTGTGGTGTAAAGGATAAAGGAAGATTGACTAAACAAATGTATAAGGCGAGTGTAAATGGACAAGTCGGTAGAGGTCGACCTCAGCGAACATATCTCGATCAGATCAACATTGTTTTGAAGAGTACCAACAACCGACGAGCATGTATAAGAGCACTAATGAAAGTAGTGAAAGCAAAAGATGTGTGCAAGAACCGTAGCAAGTGGAAGGAAGTGGTCTCTGCCTACCCCTACGGGAAAAAAGCGTGTTTATATGTATGTATGTATGCAGTTACAATTTTTGTAATTTTTTATATCAATATTTATAAACATTCTTTATCGTAAAACAACACAGCAAAATTATTAAAAAAATAATGTTTAAACAAAACAGAACCATAAAATTTTAAAAACTATGTTTGAAATAAGTACTGTATATTGTTTTTAAATATCCAATATAAAGTTTAATTTTTGTGTTATTTTATTGTTAGTATAATTCTTTATAAAATTTAATAAATGACATTAAAAACTTCAATATTTTTTTGCTTTAATATATGTGTTTTTTATTGTTTTAGACCATAATTTAGTTATAGATCTTTTAGTAATAACCTTTATCCTTTGTCACGAAGATAGCTCAAGAAAATTACCATGCTACATTTTTTCTTTCTCACAGGCAATTTGAGCTGGAGCTTTGAAGATTACAGTATTATACATTTAAACTTTCTAGACCAAAAACGAAGTGAGGCTATCGAAACTCAAACTTGGCACCGAAGAGCTTTAATTTGTGGTACGAATAGTATTCTTAGGAATGATCTTCGACTGCAATTAAACTGGAAGGAGTACATCAACAGACTTGTCATATTCTCTACAAATGTACTGAATTAAAGAAAGCTCTTGTAAACAAAAATAGGAAAGTCGACAGCTTCGCCTCTGTAGATCCCTAATAAGAACAAAGTCAGGAACACAATCACTCCCAAATCTTTGGACTCGTTACACATTTCCGCTATTAGAATAGCACTAAAATCTTTTTGCATTACCTTAATCGAAAACCTTTTTTATGAGGTAGGAGAATCCAGTCTTTATTATCGTCATCAATAACTAAGCCACGCATATGTGGCCAAAACAGCTTCAAACCCAGAACACACAACATTTCTTAACGCCTTCTTCAGGAGATTCTCCACACTTTACCATAGTCGAAAAATATCCTCACCAAGAAAACACAGATATGTATAGCTGAACTACAAATAAAATTTTTAGGTTCTTTTAGCAATCGTCAAAACCCTACGTCTATGGACTATAAAACATTCAGATTTTGATACCACTCTACCACACTTTAAAAAGACACCAACCGTATTATAATCACAGCTCATATCAAGAACATCTTCTGAAAGGACACACTGTACCGTCAAGAATGAACGGCGATACAGTGGTATTCCTTATATGAAACCCAAATGTTTCGACGAAGTAAATACTTTACTGGTGAGCTCTATGCAATTTACCAAGCTCTTTTTTACGTGGGGGCAGCGCTCAACAGCTATGGAATCGGAAGAACAACTATCCAGAATGGCAGCAACGGGAAAACATATTACCTTCATTTGGGTACCATTTCAGATCAGCATTACTGGTAACAAAGCTGCAGACTAGGCAGCAGTCAGGGCAATGTCAAATGTAGAAGCTAAAGAGGTGCTACAACTTCACCTTTTATTAAGCTGCTCATTGCTGTATTGTAAAGCAGTGGCGTGAAGGACCATTCTTATTTTTACACCCCTTTTTTCCAAGATCTCTTTATTTTTCGTAAAATGCCTATTCGGTCCGAATGTTGGCAATCATTCTAGCTATCATTATTTTGTTTGCTGCGGCACTAAATAGCCCGGTCGTGGTAGTAGAGAACCACGTTCTCAGATTCTTCAGCCACGAGATACGTCTTCTTCCCGGTCCTCTTTCACTTGGAGAATCCGTTGTAGAATTCCATATCGACGTTCGTTACGCATAATGTGACCAAGATATTCTAGTTTTCTGATCTTTACAATATCCATGACTTCTAACTTCTTGTTCATTTTTGTTAGCACTGATTGGTTGGTCACATGGTCTGACCGTAGAATCTTCAGAATTCTGCGGTACAGCCACATTTCGAAGGATTGTAGTTTTTTTGTGGTAGCCTCCACGTCCATGTTTCTACTTCATACAGCAACACAGAGAAGACGTAGCATCGAAGAAGCCTTATTTTGGTATTCATTTGTAAACTTTTCTTTTTTAAGAGTGATGCCCTAGGTATTCATATTGTTGCGTTCTTTTGATGTTCTCATTATTAACTGTCAGTTGTACATTATTAATGCTAATGACCATATATTTAGTTTTATTGATGTTAAGATCAAGCCCATATTAGTGGCTAGTTTCAGTTATTCGCGTCATGAGATATTGAAGGTCTTCTAGATTATCTGCGAGAACTACAGTGTCGTCGGCATATCTAATGTTATTCACTCTCTTCCCATTAACGAGTATTTCTGCTTCGATCTCCTCCAGTGCTTCTTTGAAGATTTGTTCGGAGTATATATTGAACTATATTCAAAGAAGCTCTCAAGAACAGGAACGAGGGGATAAATATAAATGGAAAGATTATCAACAACATACGTTATGCTGATGACACCTTGATCATAACCGACCTCATACATGATCTTCAAGTATTACTACAAGAGATCGATCGGGTCAGCAGGGAGTATCAGTATCTCGGCACGTGGATTAACGATAGACATGATCAAACTCAAGAAATCAAAGTCAGAATCGAAAATGAAACAACTATTTACTAGCCCACACTTAAACCTTCAACAACGTCTAAGAATGGTTAAATGTTATGTAATCCCAGTGCTTTTATATGGACTAGAATCATGGACGATCAACAAAGCCCTAATGAAAAATTTCCAGGCATTTGAAATGTGGATCTTCCGGCGTGTACTTAAAATATCGTGGATAAAAAAGATTACCAATAAAGAGGTTCTACGTCGAGTAGAAAGAGAAGGAGAATTGGAGAACTTGATTAAAGCCAGAAAACTGAAATATCTCGGTCACATTATGCGTGGAGAGAAATACAGTATACTACGACTGATAATGGAGGGCAAGATTGCAGGAAAGAGATCGGTGGGAAGAAGACGTATATCCTGGCTGAAGAATCTAAGAGAGTGGTTTGGATGCACATCCTTCCAGCTTTTCAGAGTCGCAGCGTCGAAAGTAAAAATAGCCATAATGATAGCCAACCTCCGTGTAGAGATGGCACCATAAGAAGAAGATATATTGAACAGTAGGGGGGAAAGAATACACCCTTGTTTAACACCCCGTTGTATTGATATGGTATCTGTACGTTCTCCTTCCACCCTAGCAAATGCCGTTTGTTGCCAATACAAGTTGGTAATTATTCTCTGGTCCTTCTCATCTAGGCCTAGTTGTTTAATATTCCTATCAATTTGTGATGTTGGACTCTATCAAATGCTTTCTGATAGTCTAAGCATATGTATACATCACAGTTAACATCTCTGCACCGTTGGATTAAAACTTGTATGGCAAATAAGGCTTTTCTGGTTCCCAGGGCATCACGGATGCCAAATTGAGTTTCAGATGTCTGCTCTTCACATAATCTGTATAGTCTTCTGTGGATTACTTGGAGGAATATTTTCAGAAAGTAGCTCATGAGACTGATTGTAGGTATTCGTTGCATTTTCTAGCTCCTGCTTTCTTAGGTAACGTAATAAATTCTAATATTAACCAGTCTTGTGCTATTTTACCGGTATTATATATATATATATATATATATATATATATATATATGGTTAAATAAATTGGTTATCCATTGAAGTCCGTCTCTGTCCAGAAGTTGAAAAATTTCTGCCTGCGTTTCATCAGGTCCGACAGCCTTTCCATCTTTCATATGTTTAATGGCGTTTTCAACTTCATCTATGGTAATGCTGGGTCCCGAGAGATTTTCTGCCATTTCTGGCGGATCGGGTCTGTCGTCTCTAAAAAATTCTTGTATATAATCTTGCCATAATCTCATTTTCTCTTTCTTTCCAATAATAATGTTTCCTTGTGCATCCACTAGTTTTCCTGTTGTGTTATTGCTTTACCAATATTAACTAAATTAAATTTCCAACTAAAATGTGAATATGTTAATAGAGCTTTTAAAACGACAAATTAAAACTCCCATCGCGAATTAAACATGAAAATAAAATTAAAAGAATTGTTATTTGGCTAGACAATTAAAAGTGATAACGTAATATATAGATGCATAGGAAATATTCTATTGTGAAAATAAAATCTAAATATTTATTAGAGGTAATAAAGGACAAAAGGACAAAATAGTGCACAGAGTTGGCTTTAAAATATAATAGCTAAAAACAAATTCTTGCAGATTAATTTACTTAAACTGTTAAATTTATTTTGAGGATTTATAACTTATGTGAGGTTGTGCGCCTGTTGAATATTGAACCTGATATTAGGTTACCTTACAAACATTTTTGATTGCAAATGATAATAATAATGAGCTGGGGGGTGGTTCCTTCTGAAACCCGCCAACGGCCCTCAGATAATGTCCATTGTATCTCTATCTCCCCAAAGCAGGTCGCCGATTGCCTCAGTTGCTCGGGCTCAAATAAAGCTGAGCTGAGCACATTCAGCCTTAACCCGGAGTACGCGGGGTATTTCACAAGCATATGGAGGCTGGTTTCCTCTCCACACAATCCACATTATTATAGGGCTGTCGGCCAGCCCCAGGTCCACGACAAATATTAATATTTTACTCTAAACATTTAAATAATAAACTACGAAAATCCTGGACTTTGACAGTGACAAAAACTTCACAGTGTTAGTTTTCAAACAAAGTAGAAGTAATATTTTAGAGCAGTGTTTTTTAACCTGTGGGTTGCAACCCCTAAGGAGCTTGCCAAGCATCGCTCAAGTGGTCGTGATAGCAAGCCAGGTAAAAGTAAAAAACGAGAGTTTTGTAGGTCTTCCACCACAATAAAAATACAACAATTTCAGTAAGAAGGAAGTGGCTATTCATTTTTAACTTCCCAGTGGAAGTTATAGTAATAGGTCCAATTTTGCGAAACTCGAATTTTGACCCATCTCCACATTTCAAGGTCCCCAGAGTCAAATACAATAGTTTTTAAGTGGACGTCTGTGTGTGTGTGTGTGTATGTACGTATGTGCGTTCGGAATTATTTTTCGTCTCAATTATCTCCGAGAACAAAAAATGATATCGACGTAAGACCTATGGCATTCAACGCATAATTACGCAACTTAGAACTGATTAGATTTTCAGCAAAATCGGTCTGGCTGATTTTTATGGAGAATAAAAAAACTGAAAAAAATGGTAAACTACCTGAGTTTTGCAATGTATAAATTATACTATTTTTAATACAGAATTTTAAGATCTTTTAAATAATATGATTATTGTATGTTAGGAATATTTATATGAAAAATATGATGACAATATTTCATAGCAAAAAAAATAGTTTTAGAAAACAAAAATGAAAATTGGAGAATTTTAAAGTTATGTCAGTATTGAGAGAATAGCATCGAAGACGCTATAACAGTGAAAAATTATTGTTAGTAATAATCAAGCATTGTTTATAACAATTGAATATTGTTACCAACAAATAATTATTGATCATAATAATTAAAAAAAAATTTCAATTGTTGTAAACGATTGAAAATAGCTCCCACTCATGAAACGATTAGAAAAAGTTTGAAAGAATACGGTTGACATAAACAGAATATTGTTAATGACAATTATAATTTGTTATAAACAAATTGAAATAGTTTTTTATAATAATTTTAATAATAATAATTATAACAACAAAACGGGTAGCACCCACACCACTAATATTTAATTAAATTATCAAATCAAGGTTGTTTAATTGATACGTCAATAATTTTATGATTGGAGTCTGTTTCTCTTCTTAGTATTTACACTTACCATCGAAGAGAACGTTAGTTCACATTGATAGGAAGTAGCAAATGTCACTTATAATTTTAAAACTTTTCTTTCAGCTCTATATTTTCTTATTTTTTCTTAATCGAAAAAACGTCAGTCGAAAATTAAATTCCATTTCAAGCATGCAACTACTAGCTAAGTGTGCATAAGATTTTCGTAGGCAGATTAGCCAGTTGTACTAACAGATCTAAAAAAATAAATTATAGTTTAAAAAAACTAAAAAACACGCTTTTACAGTTAATCAAAATAAAAAGTAAAAGAATAATTCTTAATTATGTATTAAATAGTAAAAGCACAAAAAGAATGCATCAGCCGGGAATCGAACCCGGCCACACACGTGGCATGCGAGCATTCTACCACTGAACCACCAATGCGATGAACTGTTTTAATATTTGTTCTGCGCGCATGCGTAGTTTACGCACTAGTTCTATCTCTCTTACTCTCATGCAAAGGATCCCTAAAGAAATGATTCCTGGCAAAAGTAATCAGGATAATCGGATATTTTGATCGAATTATTGCATTGTCGTCGTTCTTTGACAAGTGTGCAAAGTTTAAATTAAATCTGATCGCTTGAAAAAAGGCAAAATCGAGGCCAATGAGTCAGATACAAACATACATACATACAAGATACAGGTGAAATAATATAAGCGTGTTAAACAAGGTTTAGTTTGGGTCATCTTTGCTCATTGTCAGTTTCAGAGTCTAGTTCTGGAAAGTGAGCAAGGAATGAGAAAACTTACTACCAACGATAATTTCTTCGAATATCTTCTGAACGAAAAGAAAATTATATTAAATTATTTTTTGCCCTGCAGCACAGTACTTGATTTCTCAATCAGCAGGTGTAGTTTCAATAGAATGAAAGATAAATACGATGTTTCTTAATCACTGACACTGATATAGTTTAACTTTGAACACAGGGGGTCGCTAAAAATGTTTTAATTGCAAAGGGGTCGCGTATTTAAAAAGTTTAAAAACCTCTGTTTTAGAGCAACGACGAGGCAGTGACGACAAAGAAACTTTAATGTCTCTAAATCTCCACAACTATACAAAAATATAAAATCACCATTAAAATGTATATATTTAACTAGTAGCTAAGCTGTATTGTTATTTTGTATTGTGTACTTATTCAAATATTGTTGTTAGATTAGCAAAGTTTTGCTTAAATGGTAAACAATTTTCCAACCAAAACATGAAATATTCATATTTCACAATAATAAATGTCAAAGTTTACAAAAAATATTTTTCCATCACGCCATCTAGTAGTAGTTTAAAAAAAATCAAAAATTTTCCAACTGAAACATGAAATATTCATTTTCAGTAATAATAAATGTCAAAGTTTACAAAAATATTTTTTTCGATAACGTCATCTAGTACTAGTTTAAAAAACGCTTCTTACATACGTATTGTGCAATCATTGTCTTTATACAATGATACAACTATGAAATAGTTAATATTGTTTTTACAATTTAATTTTGATATTTTAAATTTGGTACGGTTTATTTAATTTTAATAAAGTAGATCCTATTAATTTGCTTGTAGATTGTAGGGGGGTCTCTCAAGCACCTCGACCTATCAGATCTTTTGTGCATAACCCTTAATCTATTCGAGGCCCGGGATTCCGAGACTTCGTACAAAGTTTATCAGTTTCCTGGGAGTTAAGTTCCTGACATCAGAGGGCTTTAAGAAGGCCCCTTCCAAGAACTTGAATCTCCTGCAGTATTAATTTACTTGCAAATGATTTTTAGACATGTAAGACATATCCTTACTCTCATATAACTAAAATAGCTATTTTATTGTAGTACATTTTTGAAATTAATGAAAGTACTAAAAAGTTTATTTCAGCTCAATCAAAATTGAAAGGCACATTGCGACATCTGTTATTAATTTATTACACTATAAAAGCTTAAGTAAAAATTTTACAGATTCCTGTAAATAAAATGTTTATGTTGCAGATCACTGCATTTAAATAAATTTATAACTAGGCATGCAATTTTTTAGCAAATAAACATGATTATTTAGTTAAAAATATATATATAATTTACTATAAAATACTACTTGAATTTCCAAAACCATTTTTTTTAAATGTTGACTTAATTTATGTATAAAAAAATGATATTTGTTCTTATGACGTAAAACTTTATTTATGACGATGTGAAATAAGTAGTTAGCGATTCGCACATTAATTGATTGACGTATTCAATAAAAATGGGATTTTTGCATTTCAAATAGAGTTTTCACTTTTCATTTATTTAATGAATTATTTAAAAATTAACACTTAAAAACCACCCCTTTAACAAAATATGAAAAATAAATGAGTCTAAAGTACCTATCATGAAATGTTTTTGTGATAACTAAAATATTTTTTAAGTTTATACAGGGTGGCCAACCGAAAACGAAACAGAGCCATTTGCAGGAACCTCTTAGACATTTTAGAAAACGCTCAAACCCGTCGATTTTTTATTAAACACTCTTTTCCGGTATTTTTGACTTCACTGTTGTTGTTGACGAGGTTCCTGCAAATGGCTGTTTCGTTTTCGGTTGGCCACCCTGTATAATTTATGACTTATTCATTATTTTAACCCTTAACAACCACTCCTTGTGATGAAATAGAAATAAAAATTAGTTTCGAACATGTTTAATTGGTACAAACATACATACAAGATAATAATTAAAATCTTTTCATATTTGGGACAAAATTTCATCAAAAAAAATCGTTAGTTTTCAACAATGATTTAAAAATCAATTTAAAGCAAATTTCAAGAGCTATAAGTCATGTAAATTTTATGTGTTGGTTTTTAATTTATAAATTTAAATGGCTCGAGGGACGTGATCCTCGCGCTCAAATACAATTTTTTTTGCTACATCTCAACTAATTTTATATCTTGAAAGAATGAAAAAAAAACTGAAATGTTTACAAAAAAAAATTAAATGTAGGAAGATTGACGAAACAGATTTATAATGCGAGTGTGAATGGGCAAATTGGTACAGGTCGACCTCGGCGATCATATCTCGATCAGATCCGACATTGTTTTTAAGAAAGGCCAGGTCAAGAGTACCAACAGCATGTATGAGAGCACTGATGAAAGTAGAGGAAGCCAAAGATGCGTGTGAGAATAGTCGTGACTATATGTATGTATGTTAACGCTGAATGATTTTACTTCACCTGTTGGCAGCTGCGCAAAAATATGGTTTTTTTAATAAAAAACACATATTTAATCATGAAAAACTCTGAAATTATCGACTTATCGAAATAAACATTTTTTTGCTAAGAATTCATTCCTCTATCGATTTCTAATGGTTATTTTGAATATAATAATTTTCACCCCGAAAAACCAAGGTTAAAGTGCACATATGACTTCTGATTTTTAGCTATTTTCTATGTACTGTCCAAATGTCACCGCAATCAATTCACTAAAAAGGAATTCAGCGTTGAAATGCTTTATTGATTGGATTATAAGTAACTGAATAATTATCTGGTTGTCATGTTGTGGCAATTTTCGGATACATTGAAAAAAATACCTACTGTTTAACTTTAAACATTACATAAAAAAAAATCCTAAATGATTTGAAATATATACTTTGTGATATGAATATAGGCCTATCTTTTTTTTAATACTTTGGTTTGACCTGACTTCTTGACAGGGCCTGTACATTATCTCGCTTTTATTAGTAAACACCAGATTAATTTTCTACCTAATTTGTTATTATATTATGTAGGTACAAAACAATGAAACACACATTTTGATGAAGCTTCAAATCATATCAAGCATAAACTTTCACTTTTGAAAGAAATCACTTCTTAACAATACACATTGTAGTGATTTATTTTGGTTCTTTGACTCATATATCGAATAGTGTTCTGCAGTCATTCTTTTTTCTGGCAAAACTTATTAATAACATTATAAATGTTTAATAATTTTCATTTTTATGCTCTCAGAATGTTAAGTTTTTTTCGACACAAATTTTAACAATTTTTGAACAATTGTGGCCAGCCTTAAAATCCTCTTCACCTTCCTTATTTGGTGGAACACGTTCATCCACATAATACTATATCCGAAATTGATATTTCAACTTTAATAGGCATTGCAACAAGAATTCCAGGGACAACAGAACTGAAAAACTTTGAAAACAAACCAAAATTGATACCTGGACACATCTGATCTTTACTGGCATTTAACAAGAATCCAGTGACAATAAAACTGAAACGTCGAAAACAAACCTTAAATCTAGCTTTAATCCTATATTTTAATACAAAAAATCAACTCTAAGCTCTGAGATAACTAGAGTTCCCTTCAATAAAAACTTTGGTTCTACAAGTGATCAAATGACAGAAATATTTGTTGTTCTCATCTTGATCCGACATTTTGTCATTGACAAATGTCTCGCGTTACGTGATTTTTCCCTATTCTCTTTCACAAAAATAAATTGATTCTTCTTTTTGTTTCAATTAAAAACGGGAAAATGGGAATGGCAGCTCACTTTGGAATAACGACACTAGTTTCATCTAGTGGTTGATTCCCAAACGATATTTTCAAATTATAGCATTGTATAAGGACAATAAGCAATGGTGTGCGTATCTTGTCAGTCTTGTCAAGCTTTTGCATCCAGCGAAGTTATAGCGCTGGCATAACTAAATGCCAATTGGTTTGGATCCTAGCGCGTAGTTTAAACTTTAGACAGTACCGTACCAAAATGTTATTTATAAAAATCAGTTATTCAAAACATTTAAAATTATTCCAAATCCAAAACAGTAGTAATAAGTTAACCAAAAAAGATTGATGGAATTTAACTCATAAGGTTTGAATTACAGAGGAAATGTTTTTGAAAAAAAGTGGACAAAAAATTCGTTTATACTATTTTTTTGCATTTGCTTTTGTTTAATTGTTTAATTGTAATGTAATGGAATAATGTATATTTATAAGATGTATGTTATTGAATATGGAAATAAATTATCATCGTCGTAATAAATATGGTAAATCTTCGTTAACACTTACCACACGAATTTCAAAAAACATTTTTTTTTCAAAGCCTTCATGGTTTAACTTTGAATGTCAAAAGTCACAGACTGAGACTGTGTCAAAGTATTTTGTTTACGTTATGAAGGCGATTTTTTTTAAATAGTAGTAGTGTCGTGTTCTTCTTAAAAATTCCGTAAGAAAGTAAATTAGAGTTTCATAACAAAATGGACCTGTATTTTCGAAAATTGTCGTAATAATAACCGCCCTAAATTTCAATTGGGAATTTTGAAGGAGACCGAAAAACCTTCGTAACATGTTTTTTTTTAATTCATGTGATAAGTGCGTTACTGAAGAAATACAATTTTTTTATAATTATAATCATAACTTTATAAATTATGTATTGTCAAAACGAAAATATCCATTGGACTCCGGGGTCAAATTCGCTTAGCCCGACCCAGGTACAGCGAAATTCGCGATAGCGGACAAGGAGAAAAACAAAAAACAACAGCAAACATCTGTCACTGTCGTCTTTTGTTCGATAGAATCGTTGGTCGTTGCGTTGGCTTTGTTTTTAAAGTTATTAGTGTTTAGTGTGCATTATTTTAGCCGTTCTTTAGTTTGAAATTTTTTTAACAAGAATTCTATTTCATAGGTAAGTGAAATTTTCTGTGTATCGCATAATTAATATATGCATATTTCGGAAAAATTCTGAAGCATCCTAGCCTCTTAAACTCGTAAAAAAAAATGCGCATCGCATACGCATAAGCGACCCGCGACGCGCATTCGCATGCCTCTTATACAAGTGATTTGTAAAATAAAATTTATTGTGTAGAAATATTAGAATAAAAATTGTTAGTTATTGTATTGAGAGTTTAGAATTACCGAACCCAAGGAGAAAAATATCGTAACAATAGTAAAACATGTTTATTGACCAATAGTTATTTTTCAGAATGTAAGCAGTCATACAATTTGTGAGCAAGTCAACTTCGCAAGACCTTTCTGTTAGTGAGGATCCTAATGCCTGGATAGTAGAAAATGGCACACAATGTTGGTGGCCCCCAGCCCACAGTGGAATATATATATTGCTGGAAGAAAGGAACCATATCCCGATACTTGAAAACTTTTTGATATTCAAGTTAAATGCTAGTGTGGTAAATATAGATATTATTAAACCATTTAACCAGTCACCAGAAAAGAGTTATGAGAAAATATTTAAGGAAAAACTTTTTTTGAAAGTGATTGTTTCATTTGATGCGACTCACTCGGTTTTGAAACAAATATTGGTTGTTACAGAATTTTATGTGTTTAAAATATCGCTTTCAGCAAGCTACCAGTAAGCGAAACAAAAGGCAGCCCAGATATGCACTAGCACCAGTGAAGAAGAGACTGTTCATCTTCAGCTCAAACCCCAAAAAAATATAATTCGGACCAGTATGATTTAGATTTTTCCAAAAGTAACTGCTGTGAGTAGTTTCAAATTATTTATTTTTCTTTTATTTATATTTGGGAATCTTTCAGCTCATGATGAATTACTGAGTCCCCACACATTAAATGAGGATGATTTCTATGAAAGGGTGTTGCATGTTACACAATTAGGTGAGTTTATAGCACTGATTTTAAATAAATGTGATGAAAAATGACCATGATTAATCTTTAGACGTGAGATGATGGCAGACTTGTGTTTTTTGTAATGCCAACAATCAATATGTGGGATATTATTGGGTAACGTTGGGTATATATTGAAATATTGGCTGTTTATATTTTTTGTATACTCATCATATTGTTTTCTCCATTTCGTTTTGATCTCTTTCCGAAAAGTTATTCTTAGTGAATACCGCGGTAAAAATCATTTTATACCAAAATTGAGAATGGCTAGTTTGTAAAAAAGTTAAATATTATTATTAAATTCTCTAAAACACTTTTCAAAAGGTCGACGATTGTTGTTTACTACTATATTTTTTTTCCTCAGACACATTATATTTTTGAATGATTAAAATCGGTACAGATGTGTGGAGTAATCCTTAATAATAATTTGTCATTAGTTCTTTCCAAAAACACCACAATAGTTAATTTTTTGATGACATTAAAAAAAATCGTTTTTCGGACACCCTGTGTTTTATGATGATGAAAATCGGTACAGGTATGTTTCAAGTGATACTGATTTAGAATCTATCATTATTTTTTGTGAAAAAAATCCCTAATGGTACTATTTGAAATATGGGTCAATAAATTGGTCGCAGTTGGCCATGATAACAGCCCAAAAATATAATTACTATCTTGTTGGATGGACATTTCAAATACTTATCCAACAAAAAAAAGTTTTTCAAAATCGATCAAATAACGATTTTACAGGGGTGATAAATCCTTAACGTGGAGACATTGTATATAGATATAGGGTGTGAAAAATGGAGATTTTTCAACTTTTTTACTATTCAATATCGTCAAAATGGCTTACATGTTCCTGTCTTAATTTCTCATTTATTAATCACTGACATGTGATTTGATTTACTTAAATGTCAGTAGATAGTTAATCAAAAGTTAAGATAAGAACATGTGAGCCGTTTTGACCAATAATGAATAGTTTTGACACAGAAAATTTCTTGAGTTGAAAAATCTCGATTTTTCATACCCTATATTTTTGTAATCATTCCTGCTAGACCACAAGTGTGATGAATCGATAAAATAAGCTCTTTAGGAAGAATTTTAAAATGCAATAAAATATAATGCGTTTTATTTAAAAAAGATATGCTCAAACATACGCTCTGCATTTCTAGGACACCCTGTATATTTCAAAATAATTCTAAAATATGGCCTACAGGTGGGCCTATGATTTTGTACTCGGAATTTTCTTCTAAATTCAATAGCAACAGGGATATTTTACTTCCTCGCACTAATTGGTCGCCCTGTATATTTATACATATTCCAAATATATTATCTATAATATCAAAACAACTCTTCATCATAATGACGTCATTTCAACGTCATTGATTTCTCAAAGAATTCCGATGAAGTCCGGGTAGAAGTCCCTAGAAGTACTGATGAAGTCAGTGAAATATCGATGAAGTCCGAAGAAGTCAGTGAAGTCCCGATAAAGTACGTGAACTCCCGATGAATTTCCCGTGGTACTTCAGTGGAGAACGTGAAGTACCATGAAAAAGTGAAGTCTGGTGTAAAAATTTTCGTTTGTGGTTCGTCCCTCGTAAATATGAATCATACTGGAGTAAAAAACAAAATTAAATAGAAAAAGTATATTTACTTGTCGATTACAAGTGTTGTTTCATGGTTTTCAAATTTTAGGTACCAACCACGATTGTTGCAGAAAATTTGATATATTAATTGAGTTGCTCACTGATCTCAATATAAATGTCAGAGATTTAAAGGAGACCTTGAATAATGAACAGACCATTGTGAGCCATGAAGAGGCAGAAGCTATATCAAGTAAAATGCCACTACAATTGATTGAGGAAATGGTTCAATTAGATATACATAAACAAAATAAAAAACAAAAAGATTCCTTGGTAAGAACAAAATATGCTTGGGAACTCTACTCATAATTAACAATTTATAATTTTTCAGATATATATTTTGCTGTCCATTGGAGGTTTGTCTAGGAAAGATTTTACACAGCGAATTCTGAGGAAACTGATGACAAATGATGTGACAAAGTTATGCAGCTGGACAGGGGCCAAACACAATTATGAGCTCCAAAAATTGATAATGATGGATTATGCATACAGTTAGTAAATTCTACTAGTATTTTAGTGATCTCGTATCTTCCACACAAACCCCATGATCTGTTAAAAAAGCAATTGAAAAGTATGTTAGAAATTGAGTTTAGCATAAGAAGCATGATAATAGGATTAATTCTGCGGAGATGAGTAGTCTGAGAAGTATAGCCGAAGTGACTCGGTTGGATAAAGTAAAAAATAGTAAGATAAAAGAACGCTGTGGTGTAAAAGAAGATGTGGTTACAAAAATAGATAAAGGAATGCTTAGATGGTTTGGACACGTAGAAAGGATTAATGAAGGAAGATTGACGAAACAAATTTATAAGGCGAGTGTGAATGGGCAGATCGGTAGAGGTCGACCTCGGAGAACATATCTCGATCAGATCAACATTGTTTTAAAGAAAGGCCAGGTCAAGAGTACCAACAACCGAAGAGCATGTATGAGAGCAATGATGAAAGTAGAGGAAGCAAAAGATGTGTGTAAGAACCATAGCAAGTGGAAGGAAGTGGTCTCTGCCGATCCCTACGGGAAAAAGGCGTGACTATATGTATGTATGTATGTTAGAAATTAAAAATATTCCAACTGAACGGAGAATAAATTCATCTCACTTTAGGTAAATTTATAGTTCTCCATTTATTGAAGTGAACTTGGGATAGATATAAAAATACATATAATTCATAAATGCTTCACAACAAAACTTTCAAAAATTACTTTGATGTTGAGAAAACATTTTTTCACTTTTGAGGTAACAATATTACTAAGTTTTCAAATTATCTATGAGCTGTATGACATGGCTGGGTTTTTTATATAAGCCCCAAAAAGGATATGTGCTATTATTTTGAACTTCTACAAAATTATCAAATACATTGTTCTTCCTTATTGGGAGGCAGCACAGAGAAAAAAGTGGCCTTTTGTTCTCAAGGACATCCTAGAACAGGTTGGAATCCTGCCAAGGGAATATTCCTTTATTTTTCCATTTTTGTTTTTTTTTAAATTCACTCATTGAAGTTAAGAGTATAGGAAAATTATCATAATTATTGAATACCATAAACAGATTTATGAGAGGTAAAAAACTACATATTCATGTCAACATTTTTTGTTTTCTCCACAACAAATCATTATAATACCATTACATGGAATAGAATATTGGTTTACCTGTAAGAGAGTTAAATCTGTAAGTTTGACAGATGTGTATTTCTGTTTCCAAGGTGCTATAATACGCCAGTTACCAATCTCCAAAAAAGAATTTGAAATGCATGTCAAAGATTGGTTAAGACATGCCAGGCAGAGAAAGGAGAGGCTACAAATAAGTATGAGTACAAATATTTTGTAGTTTGTTTCATGTTTCAAAAGTCTCAGCAATTAAAATAACATTTCCTGATGAGAATAATAACATTTCACAAATTGAAAAAAAAAACATTCTTGATTGAAAATGGTTTTTCCGGAAATTGAGAGTGAGTCTTTCAGTCGAATGGAATACAAGTCTCATTCTTATATCTTTACCTATTCTCCCAAAGAAACTTAAATGTGGTGGGTTGGCTTTATAAATGGTGGCTTCAGGATAATATATAACCCCTGTCCTCAATGAGAATGTTATTCGTTTTTCATTTTACTTTTTTGAAATATTTTTTATTATTTTATATGAATAAATATTTTTAATTTTACATTTTTTTTATTATACCTCCTAATCCTAACCAAGAATCCAAAACACTCCACATAAATGTTAAATTCTAATAATTTCCAAGTGAACAGTCTATAGGAATACCAGATACAAAGCCATTTCATTTACTATGGAACTCTAATAGGATGTTAAAAAAACATCAAATTGCTTTTTCATTTATTCATTCCATAGAAAATCCAAAACCTCGTTTATTTGCTCAATTTGGCATACATAAAATGAATGCCCATGGAAGGTTTATTTAGTAATTACAAATTTATACATTAATTTAACTTTCATGGGAAGTGCATTCAATTTCAATTTATGCATTTATAATTACTCAGCATAGTCGATAAACTGTTTGCAAAGATATTTATTAAAAGAGTAACGAATGAAACTAAGAAGATGATATGGGATGTGCAAGCAGGATTTAGAAGAGGAAGGAGATGTATGGATCAGGTCTTTTCATTACGAGGTATGGTATAGTCGAAAAATTCTTGGCTAGAAGTCAGAAGGTCTATTGCGCTTTTATAGACTTGGAAAAGGCCTATGGCAGAGTGGTAAGGAGTGTTAAAGATATTTGAAAGAGAGTGCCTATGGATTGAAAATGAATGATTTGATCGTCAAATGCCTTCTTTACGCCGATGGTCAAGTCATATTAGCGTCATTTGAAGCGGAGTTGCAGGCGATGGTTAATGTTATGCATAATGCACTGAAAATTAAAAGGATAAAAATAAATGTAAGCAAAACGAAAGTAATGGTTTTTGAAAGAGAAGGAAGCATGACAAACTGTGAATTTTCAATTAAGGGAGAAAGAGTGGAACAAGTAAATGAATTTGTGTACTTGGGTTCAAAGTTTACGAGAGATGGAAAGTATAACGGTGACATTGAACGAAGGTTATTGGCAGGAAAATAAATAAATGGGGCACTGCATAGCTTTATAAACAGCCAGAAAGTGTATGGTAGTGAATGTTGAGTTTGGCATGAAAAGCATGATAATAGGATTAATGCTGCGGAGATGAGTAGTCTGAGAAGTATAGCCGGAGTGAATCGGTTGGATAAAGTAAAAAATGGTGAGATAAGAGAACGCTGTGGTGTAAAAGAAGATCTGGTTACAAAGATAGATAAAGGAATGCTTAGATGGTTTGGACACGTAGAAAGGATGGATTAAGGAAAATTGACGAAACAAATTTATAAGGTGAGCGTGAATGGACAAGTCGGTAGAGGTCGACTTTGGCGAACATATCTCGATCAGATCAAAATTGTTTTGAAGAAAGGCCAGGTCAAGAGTACCAACAACCGACAAGCATGCATGAGAGCACTAATAAATGTGGAGGAAGCAAAAGATGTGTGTAAGAACCGTAGCAAGTGGAAGGAAGTGGTATCTGCCTACACTACGGGAAAAAGGCGTGACTATATGTATGTATTTATAATCATTTAGAAAACTGCTACTTTGTAAAATTGCTTTGCGGCTGTCTATGAAACCATTAAAACATACACTTTGCGATTTCTCGGAAAATCACTGGCGATGTGCGCTGTTGCGGACATTAATTTAACTTCCATGGGATGTGCATTTAATTTCCATTTGTTCATTTTATAATTAAAAAACTGCTACTTTGTGAAATTGCTTTGTGGCTGTCTATGAAACCATTAAAACCACGGTAACTCTATGTAACTTCTTTGCGACCGATTCTGGTTTACTGGGGTATAGTTTTTGTAATATGGCGTATAAAAATAATCTTGAAATATTAATTTTTATGGACCGGTAACATTGTGAGGGAAAGCAATACAATTCGTTTTTATAATAATGCATATTAAGTGTCTTAAAATTGGTAAACACCAAAATTTTGTCGCGCACGACCCGGAACTAAGCCCAAATCTGTAAAGATCCATTATCGCGCCATCTATCTCGATCTGACGTCACTATTTATTTTTTGACCTCCAAAAGAGTCCATCCTTCTAATATATATAGTTACAGACTCCTGCAAAATTAACTATACATCTAACTGATAGAGGGCGATAGTAATATTAAAATAACTTATTGTTTTTCTTTAATATGTATTTTTGCTTGATGTTTTATTATTAATTTATTTTTTTTAAATATCTTCGCAAAAAAGATTTAGTATGTAACTATCTTATTGGTTATTTGCTATGAAATAAAGGTATTTTAATGAATTAATGGGTGTGTTTAAACTTTAAACCAGTCCTTGGCGATTTTATATACCTGTTGACATTTTTTTCTCGTTAAATGCAAACAAAAAATATTACATAAAAAATTGCTTGTGTCATTGGAATAAAACACGATGAAACGCGATGAAGAACTTTAGTAATAATACGTTACTGACGCCTTTATTAGAAGCTGCTTACAAGAGAATTAAGGCCAGTGGTGTTTTGGAAAAAGATAAACGTGGAAAACCTCACAATAAGCTAGACGAAGCAGTCGATTTATTTTTGCGAAACCACATTTTGTCGTTTCCGGCGGTAGAGTCGCATTATTGGAGACAATCTAAAAATAAATAATTGGATGCTACATTTAACATTTCAATTATGCAACGTATGTACGAACAAAAGTGTACAGAAAAAAACAAAAACCTGTGTCAGGCGAAAAGTACAGAAGTGTCTTTAGGAAATAAAATTTGGGATTTTTAAAGCCAAAAAAGACCAATGCAAAAAATGTTTATTTTATTCTACCATGACAGAAGAACGTCACGAAAAACTCATTAAAAAAAAGAACGATGCTCGAAAATGTAGAGATGAGGACAAGAGAAATGGAGTGCAATTCAATTTATTCAAAAACCGATGTAAAATGAAAATTTTTTCCTGTCTATGTTCCTGAGGGTTGGGCTCATCTTATAAAGGATTCACGTAGAAGTTGCTGCAAAGAAAAGCAGGGGTGGCCCCAAAACTCGTAACTCTTTTGAAAGCTTACAAAACACCTCCTCCAATTTCAGTACCAAAAATTTGAAAATCTGCAAACGATGTGCAAGGACAACACCATTACAAAAGGATATCATGAATTATACAATTCTCTAAAGACAAACAAGGATGTCCGTGATGCGCTGGAGGAACCAGAATGAATTTGTGATTGTTTTTGTCTTGCGCTCTTATTGTCAAAACACAGTAAAAAATTTATTACGACGTATATTTTTATTAGTAGTCTTACCACACGAATAAGGAAAAATTCAATTTTTTCCAATTCTAAAACAATAAATACGCATATTTTTGGAAAGATTCATTGAGGAAAATATTTTTAAGCAAGGTACGAAAATAAGATATATCTGAGCTATTTTTACCAGAAAACTTACGTAAATAGAATTTATTTTGGATTATTAGTAACAAATTAAACATTATTTTCTTTTTACTGAAAAAATAAAAAAAAGCACTTTCGTGGTTTTGGCACGAGGCCGGCGGTATGTTATAGCAAATTTCTTCAAACGGATGATTTCATCTTTTAAATGATGTATCACAAGGTGATCTTTTGGGATTTTGTATAAATATGCATAATAATTGAAACAATGTACTTATTCGATTTGGCTGTCCCACACTGCATGTAAATATTGCAGTCTTTAAGTAGATTGCACTAATATTTACTGATTTATTTGTAAATTGACAATCAACAACTTTTTTTTTATTGTTTTTTATCACATAGCAATCAAGTAAAACAAAAATAAATATAAAGTGTTCGGTAATCAATGAATTAGAATCCATTCCCAACATCCTCCCGCCGTTGCAATTTGTAATTATTATGCAATATATAAATTGTAACTAATAATTGAAGACTCGAGTGGATGAAAGTGTTATGTTATAAATCTAAAGTTTTGAGAAAATAAGGGTTAAATTTTTGTTCTAAAAGTTTTTTCTTTGTTAAGCTTATTAATAAGTTATGATGTTTACGTATTAATAAAGAATAATATAATAATAGGTACTTCATTTACGTAAATAAAAACAAAAAATGTTAGTCTTCCAATATAGGCTCATAGAAGTATCTTTATTTTTCTTTAACAAACTTAATCAAGTCCCGAAGGTTTTCCTTTTTTTCTTCGGAGATTGTTTCGTATTTCTCACAAATTCTCTCAATTTCAATGTCATTTGGTGGAGCTGTATTTTTTTTATTTTTAAGAATATTTATATATTGGAAGGGCACCGTGTCGTCGTATAAAGTAGGAACCATACTCTTCAACCCTTATCCATTTAATCCCATCTCTAAATCTTACTGTTTCCTGTAGTTTATCTTTTTTTCTATTGGTTGAGATTTTCAGGTTCACCAAACACACGCTTTTCGTCTATCTGTTTAGGAACTTTTTGTTGTTCTACAAGCTTTACCATTAATTGACCTCTGGAACACATTTTGTCACACTGTGGTAAAATGTAACCAAGAAATCACGATACAAAACGACACGATGTTTACTCCGCGTCTGATGCGATCTGACTGAATTCATAGTACATGACATGGAAGAAGGCGTTATGTTCATTACATGATGCCTTCTTAAATTATAAGTGAACTGTGAATAAATGTGTTAACATCCCATAACACCTACTTCCATAAGGTTTTTAACAAAAACTGTAACATAACTCTTTTATTCATTCATAAATCAAGACTGTTATCAATATATTGGTTTTCCAATGGTGTCACATAAAAAATAGGTACATAACACCTTCATTCATACAAAAAACAATTTTGAAAAAATGTAACAACACACCTTCATCCACTCGTGTTTTCAATTGTAACCGAAACGATGCGGTTTCTTTACTTTTCGACCAGCTCGTGTTACTATGACATCGTCTTGGTACTGTCCACTTCTGTATTTTCTATTTTCTTTTCTATTGAAGTTTCGTTTTCTTGTCGATTTTGTCCAGAATTTGACGACCTGGATAGAAAAAGTTTCATACGACGTCACCGATATATTCAGTAGCTCAGAGATGATTTACGGAGTCGATTCAGGAAAGAATATTTATCAAAACTGATCGGAGGAAACAAGTTAGTTTGAGAGTGGGAGACATAGTCTACGTGGGAGCTGAAAATATTAAGAGAACGGACTGGCCGCTGGCAAGAATTTTAGAAATATATAAAGGAAGAGACTAGAAACCTAGAATAGCGAAAACCAAAACGAAGAATGGTGAGATAATACGTCCATTCCATTAGAAATTGGATCTGAAAAAACAATTGAAAGAAGACGGAAATGATCAAGAACCTGAAAGAAAATATAATTATAAAGATTCACAAACAAATAAACACCGAGAATATCGACAAGAAAACGAAACTTCAATAGAAAATAAATATAGAGTGTTCGGTAATCAATGAATTAGAATCCATTCTCAACACTGTATAATCGGAGTACACACTACTGCATTAAGAGCATGCACTTACAGTAGATATTGGTGTTATTATTTTCGTATAAAATAAACCGTTAAAACTTTACTATGAGAAACAACATTTGGTGCTACCTACAGCCAAGTATAATCAACAAAATAAATAACACGATTTTAAGCCACCCTTCAATTACTTTCTCTCCCTAACAATTGATGTCGTCCTGTTTCCTATTTCACTCAGTATTCGTTGTGTATCAAATGACCCAAATCAGTCGATTATATTGATATATAATATCAGGATTATAAAATCGGATTTGTTTGAGGAACAGTCCCATAAAGGGCATTTTATAAAAACAGCATTGCCTACTTCAACACATAGCAAACGGTTTTTTAAAACGCTATTTTAAATAATAAAAAACAAGGTAAAAAATGTTTTCGTTTTTTCTCCTACACCAAAATTTTCATTTTGTTAAAATGTAATTTACAAATTAATAGGTACATCTGGTTAATCATTCATACAATTAAATGTAAAAAAAACAATACATCTTATATTTCATCATTTTATAAAAATATCTGTTTTAAAGATAAGTTTGTAAACAAACATTTAAGCAATAAGTAAATGTTATCGAAATACATACAGGGTGGCTAACCGAAAACAAAACAGAGCCATTTGCAGGAACCTCGTCAACATTTCAGAAAAACGCTCAGACCCATCGACTTTTTATTAAAGGGGGAATTACCCCAAAACTTTTAAATAACATTGGGGGTCGAATAAGATGTCTTTCAAAAGCTCTGACAATTCTCTTTATAATAGTCTTTAAATTTTACATTTCCTCCCAATATTAAAATTCCAATTATTTTAGTTGCTTACTTACTACTTAATTGATTAAATGTTCAAATTTATGACTTTACAATAATAAAGATTTTGTTCAAAACGTTCACGCTCATTCCGAAGAATTTCCGGAGTAATTCGACGGCACTCGTCAACGATTCTTTGACGCAAATCTTCCAACGACGCTGGTTGTGTTTTATAGATTTTAATTTTCAGATGTCCCCACAAAAAGAAATCAAGACAGAAGTAACCTTAAGTAGGGACTGAATAAATTAACCGACTTGGAATTACATGGATCTCACAACTTTTTACGGTAGAAGAACTGAGTTGCGTGTTTTTTACAAGTTATGTTTTTAATGGCATCCTATATTCTCTAATCCTTTATTCGCTAATCGTTATTCCTTTATTATTTGCTTGTTCGTTGCCTTTTCCCCCTATTCGTTACACTGTTTGACGTAGTAATAATCTCTTGTCTGTGAATTTCTTTCTATACTGAACTAGACATTTTTTCCGACAGCGTAGATTTTCTCTTGGAAAATGTTTGGGAATTTGCAAGTCTCCTATTCCAGTTCCTTCTAATGTTTTTCCACAATATCTGTACCATTGAATGGCATTTTACTTGGGATGGTGCTGTTTGCTGTTTGTTCTGAACATACTAGTACAAAAATGTCGTGACCAGCGCAAGGACGTTTTTGTGTCTTTTGTTGATTACGAGAAGGCCTTCGACAGAGTACAGCACAGAAAGCTTATAAATATCTTAAAGAACATGGAGGTGGACAGCAGGGACCTTAGAATTATCGAAAATTTATACTGGAGACAGAAAGCAGCAGTACGACTAAACGGAAAGCTTACAGAAGAAAGCCAAATTCTACGAGGCGTCAGACAGGGCTGCAGACTGTTACCACTACTTTTTAACATATATTCAAACAAAATCTTTAAACGGGCTACTCAAGAACAAGAAATGGGAGTACAAATCAATGGAGAATATATAAATACGATACGATATGCCGACGACACTGTCATCCTAAGAGACAAACTAGAAGACCTGCAACATCTACTAAACTGTGTAAACGCAGAAGGACATGAAATGGGGCCTAACATAAATATCAACAAAACATATTTTTGGTCTTCAGTCGACAACCACATCCTGATGCTGCACTGCAGATTGATACAAAAAATATAGACATAGTAACCCAGTTTAAGTACCTTGGATGCTATATCACCGAACATTTAAATCCAGATAGAGAAATAAGGTGTAGAATAGAGACACCCCGAACAACGTTCCAAAAAATGAAACCACTATTCTGCAATGATAATATGAACCTAAAATTACGGCAGAGAATGGTAAGATCCTACAGATGGTCTGTGTTGCTGTACGGGGCAGAGATCTGGACAATTAAAGCCGCTACAGTTGATCGGTTAGAAGCGTTGCCCAAGTAATTGCCAACGTCACGGGGGACCCCTGATATGGCACTCGAAGAAGAAGGTGTCTTTGTCTCATTCACTTTTGCTTCTTAACTTTGTGTTTAACATTTTCACATTGTTAAACTTTGAAAAATACCCTAAAAAAATTCATCTGCGGGGATTTTTTCAAGTTTAAAAGTAGGTTATTCATTAGTAGAAAATCGGCGTTAAATGAGCACATTTACAATGCAGTAAAATTACTTCCTCACCGAATATTTTTTTACGGTTGTGTTGCATTAATAACGAAACCTCGTTTGCTGGGTGAGAAAATGCCGTTTCAATACCGAAACAATATACAAGTTGTAATGTTCTCGGGAGTCGCATAAAGGGGCATTATCTTGTACTCTTTAATGTACATGCCAAAAATTTTTATAACACGAGTAGTCGGGCGGTAAACGGAAAGCTTTTGTACACGTATTTAAAGTGCTTCATACCCAATAAACGGAAATTTATCGCGTTCGGGAATTATTTTTTACTTCAAACGTTTCGGAAGACTGTAAAATTAATTTAACAATTATCTTCTTAACAGTGACGTACTTTGCCGCTGTGGGTACAATTAATTTTCCAACACCATATTCTCGCAAGCACTTCCATTACGATTTAGTCATTCAATATCAGAGAATCTAAATAAAAATAGTAAAATTATTAGATCAATCGTTACTTTTATTAAATAAAAGGAATTTAAAAAAGTGAAATGATTTATTTCAATATTTTTGTATTTGTATAAGTCAATACTTTTCCTGTTTTTATTTTGTTCACTTGTTATTGTAGCTAAGAGCAAGTTGGTTGTGTTCTTCAAGACACCAAGACGAACGATCCTCCGAATTAACAACCAGGTTGTAGAACAAGTGCCGTCCGTTAAATATCTCGGAGCCCTCGTTAAAGAGACCAGTGACCCTAAAGTGGAAATCAGATCAAGAATAAAACAGGCCCAAAGGCCATTTATCTCCGTGAGGACTAGTCATCGTGGCTAAAGGATCTGCGTCGATGGTTCGGATGGACATCTATAGAGATTTTTAGAGGTGCAGCACCATTATAGTCAGTTGGATCGCCAACCTTCAGAGGGAGACGGCGTCCTAAGAAGAAGATTCACAACACCAACATCAGCCATTGAAGCACTGCTCGACCTTCCCCCGATGGATATACCAATCATGGGGAAGCAAGAATGGGACTTCTAAGGCACCAAAATGAAACCAGCGGACCGCATGTCTCTTATGAACTTTTTAAACACTAACTTTGAGGTAAATATACAAGATCGAAGGGAATGAATAGCTGCCACACCAAGGGCAAATCTGGAGAGAGAATCTGGTATACAGACGGATCCAAGACGAAGAAAGAAACTGGTGCTGGAATATACAGTGAGGAGAGCAAGAGAAAACAACTTGAGGGAAGTACATATTAATTCCATTTAAAGTGTTCGGAATAGATGTCTGAGACATGTGGCCTACAGATTGAATCTACAAGTTGGAAACTATAATTATGAGACTATTCTAACATATTTGAATATTCCAACTCTTTATAACCGAAGAATAAGATGTTATCTACTTACATTATTTAATCTAATCAATAATGAAATTTCATGCCCTAAATTATTGGATTTATTTAACTTCAGAATACCATCTAGAACCACTCGTAGTACAATTTATTAACACGATTAATGAGACTAGGTAATGAACACTGTAATCATGGATTAAATATATTCGACGTTTCCAAACACAAATTTGTAACTGCTCTCAACAGATCCCACTAAGGAGAACAATATGAACCTCTAAGTTATATATTTCATATATATGTCTATTTTCTGCTATTTTATATGCATCATTTTACTATTTTACTATCTTAATTTTAATTTAAATTTTAATATTTTAACGATTTAATGTTTTTTCTATCGAATTACTTTAATCTGTAAAATTTATTGTAAAAATGGGGTAATCCGTAAATAAATAAATAAATAAATAAAGTGCGTAACGCACTGATAAAAATATGCAAGGACAGCCAGGCGTCACTAAAAGCTCTAATGAAACCGAAAGTGACATCAAGACTGGTATGGGAATGCCGGGAAAAACTCAGTGTCCTCTCAGAACACAAGAAAAAAACAACTTTAAAGTGGGTTCCAGGACACTGTGGAATCGAGGGCAATGAAAAAGCTGAAAAGCTGATAAACTAGCAAGAAAGGGTTCAGCTCCTTACATTGTCCCAGAACCCGCACTCGGGATTACTAAATCTGAGATCCGAGGATGCATACGGAACGGGGTCAAACGAAAAAAAAGAGAGCGGTGGAAAGAAACCTCTTTTATGCACCACGGGAAAACATTCATCAAAGAACCGACAGAACACAGAACTGAAGAACTACTAAGATGAGTAGGAATCAGGTAAAAATTATAACGAGTCTTCTTACTGGTTACCGTCCAATGGGGGACACGTACAAAAAATGTGGCTATACAACGGAGAACTTCACTGTAGACAATGTGGTGACAGGAAAGAAACGGCCGAATACATACTGTTAGAATGCGAAGCACTTCTCCGTAAAAGACAGACAATATTCGGTTAACCCCTTGATGAATACAACAGGAGACTCTAGAGTTACGGAATGGGTGGTGAGACAACAAACCGGAAGACAAAGGCGCCCAAGAGGCTGAGGTGTAGCTGGCGATTGGACCAGCATCCGAGGAGAGAAAAAAAATTGTAACTATTCACAATGATATAATTTTATGTGGTAATTTCCTTTTAAGCTTGTACCGTGCCAACTTACTATCAGAAACCAGCAAATCGAAAGAGTTGCTTCATACACGTACCTAGGCACAACAATAAACGAAGATTGGGACCATTCTCGTGAAATTAAATGCCGGTTTGAAAAATCCCGAGCGGCGTTTCTAAAAATGTAAAACCTTTTTAAAAGCCACGACCTTAATCCAACATCAAAAGTAAGAATGCTACGCTGTTACGTGTTTCCAGTGTTGCTTTATGGAGCAGAATCATTGACACTCACTCAATACTCCACAGAAAAGCTTGAGGCATTTGAGATGTGGCTTTATCGGCGAATACTTAAAATACCTTGGACAGTCACAAATGTAAGAGTGCTCTAGAGAATTAATAAAGATATGGAGATTATAAAGAAAATCAAGACTAGGAAGCTTGAGTACTTAGGTCACATAATGCGGAATGGGAAACATTATGAGCTCCCACAGCTGGTTCTTCAGGGCAGAGTCCTAGGACAGAGGGGACCTAGCAGGTGGAGAATCTCTTGGTTAAAGAATTTGAGAACTTGGTTTGGTACCACAACGACCGGCAGCTATTTCAAAGTTTCAAATTTTCATGATGATCGCTAATATCCGTTAACGGATAAGTACTTAAAGAAGAAGATCGTAGAATACCCTAGCCCTGTCAGAGCTTTGCGTTGACACAGTATGTGTGCACAGGTTTTATCACCTGCTTTGCAGAACCTGTATATGTTCTGTATATAGTCTAATGTGGGGAACCAACAATCTTGTTCAGTTCAACGCCCAAAAAACACAAAGTGCCACGTTTTCCGAGAAAGTGAATTCCTCAAATCATCCCATCACAATGTCCGGAAATACCCTTGAACCAAGTCCCTCCATCTCGATTTTGGGAGTCACGGTGTCCAATAATATGTCTTGGCATGACCATGTTGCTAACATCGCAAAGTCGGCAAGCCAGAGGCTAGGTTTTCTGTGGAAAGCTAGAAAGTTTTTTACTCCTGATCAACTGTTGACGACGTACAAAGCTCAAATCCGACCTCTACTGGAGTTTTGCTCGCACATTTGGGGTTCAGCACCAAGGCATTCTCTTCGTCTTCTAGATTCCATTCAGAAAAGATCCATTAGTTTGATAAACAGCTCAACTCTCAAAGATACCCTTCACCCTCTAGAACATAGAAGAAGAGGTGCAGACCAGTCATTGCTCTACAGATATTTCCATGGCAGATGCTCCAAAGAAATAAAAACTCTTTTACCACCATTGGCCACATTCGGCCGAAGAACTCGGCACTCTGATCAGTCTCACCCATTTACTCTCAAGATTGACACTACAAGGACCAATCTTCATCAAGAATCCTTCTTATACAGGGCTGCTACGGAATGGAATAAGCTTCCAAAATCAGTTTTTCCAGAGAACTATGACCTGCAACTTTTTAAAAAGCGTGTCCACAATCATTTCCTTTCTATAATCCCTTTCCCTTTTAATAGTCGCAGTGCGGGCCGTCCGCGGCCCACACGATAGGTCTACCCTTTTTGCGACTATTTTCATAAAAAAAAAATTTGGACGCGTTAGAGATGGGAGCAACGATGGGAAAAATGGGTAGACTCACTAGGAGACTATATAAGAAAAAATGTCTTATATCTTTGTTAGGTCGGAATATTTTAGACCATCTTCATTCAATAAAGTGACACTACTTCTATGGCTGTCTGATTTCCCAGACATTTTACCAAACGAACATGTGTGGGATGTGATCTGTAAACGACTAGGTGATTTGTGAGTTTTTTTTTAAATCCCACATCATCTAAAACAATTAAGATTTTGTGAAAAATGTACCAATGTTTTAAGATTAATAAACAATCAACCTACTTTCATCAGCGATACTCAGTAAAACATTTTTTTTTTACTTTTAAAGACTACAGTTTCCATTTTGCAAAATTTCTTAATCCGCCACTGGCGTCACTTAAAGCGTAAGTGAAGGAGAAAATGATTTTTCAGTTGACGCTGATCCAGTAAATTTTTTGCCGAAACCAGCTGATCGCTAAAGATAATTGAAGCGTAAGCAGACAGTTCTTTGGAATACATTCCGATTGGTATTCTGATAATTAGTTTTAAATCTTCTCACGAGACACTTCTTAAGGTTTATTGTCTTAATTTATGATCTTTTTTCGATCTTTAAAAGTAAATACGCGTTAATAAAGGACGAGTTTTTCGGATAACGTGGCGTAAAATTGGTACTTGAACTACTGAAAGCGACGGCAATAACGTGAGTAAATACGCGTTGGTTTTTGTCTCCAGATTGTTGCATAAGCAGAGCGAGTATCCTTTCAGATTGTTAGTTAAATTTTACATTTTTTTCTAAAAAAAAAATTTGAACGTGGTCCATTTTTAAATAAACCACAAACAATTTAACAAAAAAGAAGAAACACAGCGTTGATTTTTGTTGTTATACATAATTATGTACATTTTTTTTAATAAACAACCAAAAAAACTTGATAAATCAGTGTTAAGTATTGTAATCCGGTCTAGAATTGTTTTCAATACCGAGTCATTTATAATAATGCAGAAGCTCTGCTGAAAAAGTGTCTCTACGTTGTCGATGTCCTTTACTGTACAGACTATCTATTCTACATTTTTTTTTCAAAAGAAACAACACACCGTAGGTTTTTGTTCTTCAATACTGATTTTTATTTAAAAATTAACTAGAAAAACTTAAAAAATAGGTGTTTGGTTTTTTTATGGTGGAGCCTCTCCATTTTCCACTATCGTCGACTTTTTCTTGCTAAATATTCACTCCTGCCATACGTAGATATTCTTTCATGTATTTTAGCCATCCTGATCTGGGTTTTCCACGTCTTCTTTTAACTCCTTGTAGCATTGAATGAATTAATGTTTTATTTCCTGCTCTCCACACGGGCCCTAATCATCTTACTCTAAATTGGCTTATTTTTGTTACTTAATCTTCTTTTATTTTATTTATTCATTTATTCTAATTATATATTCTGTGATTTTAATCGGTCCTAATATTGCTTACATAATTTTTCATGCCGGCCACATACGTACAGTTTTAACTGTACAGTTTAAACTGTCAGTTAAGACTTAACTAAACTTAAAATTGAGTGTGTGTGTGTGGGGGGGGGGTTTAAGTGTACAGTTCTCAGTTCAATTTGTGTCGAGTGTCAAGTTCGTATCATGTCGCGTAAACAAAACCAAGGGATAGTTGAATTAATTGCAATAGGTATATAGATCGGGATTTTGACGCACTTATTATAATGTTACCATAGAAATAATTTATGCTTGGCAACGTTGCTTTATTGTGCATTAGGTGGTATATATTACGTAGTTTGTTATCATTTCCAAATGCTTGTGTTGTAATTACAGTGGTTGTTGGTTGTTGTTATGAGCAGCCAGAACGTGTCAAAAAAAGGCACGACTGGCTGTTCATAGAGGAGTGCTGGTCCCCAGACTTATGTATTGTAGTGGATATAGAGTTTGGCAGAAGAAGCATTAAACTACTATCAATGCCTTGTGAAAGTAGCAAAAGCAAAAGTCGTCTGTAAGAACCGTAGCAAGTGGAAAGAAGTGGTTTCTGCTTACCAGTACGGGAAAAGGTGTGATTATATGTATATTTCCTATTGAAATATTCGTTGTGTTTAAGTGTTTTTTTCTAATTCCAGTGTTGTATTTGGATTTTAATTTTTCTAAAAATGGCTTATTGTAGGATTTTTAATAGTCATAAAAAGTATATAGTCTCAGAAAGTTTTTATTAAATTTGTTATTTATATTGTATGATGTATTTTTATGTGAATGTCAACTACTTTTTAAACAGTTATTAAAAATATTTACCACCAACTAAAATTAAAAAATAATGAATTTAATTAGGGTGTAGTAAAAAGGATTCACGTTTTAACAAAAATTTCACTGTAGATTACTGTATGATGGAAAATATCAGAAAAAATGTGTATAAATGAGTTCTAATTTTGTCATTGAAAGAGAAATTAAATGCAAATGGTTTCACCGCCACGTTCGCGACGGTTAATTTAACCGCTACAAGATAACGTACATCCCCAATCAGTAAGGCTTATTAAAAGTATCTCTAAAGAAAATAAAGTGACCCTGCTTCTATGGCCTTTTCGCTCTCCAGACTTTTTACCAATCGAGCATTCCCGTTTCCGAAGATCAAGTCTGATTCGTTTCGATGGAAGAGGTGAAGTGAAAATTGGCAGAGCTCCTAAATGCTCTTACAAAAGAAGACTTCCAGCATTGCTTTGACCAATGAAAAAAACGAATGGAACGGTGTGTAGCGGGGGGAGGGGAGTTAATTAAAGGGGGGCATTTGATTGTAGAATAATTCTTAAAATAAAACTCTCTTTCATAATCAGTCTCGTTATTTAATAGCCAAACCACGTATACTTCGAAGAGTTATCGAATGTAAAAAAATCCAGACCTTTGTTATTTTTGATTTTGTTAGTTCTTATAAATAAATATTTTTTTAACTTTAATGAAATACATTACTAAAATTAATCAACTCTTACTGGATGTTCGGATTTTTTTAAAACGCAGTATTACCTATAACAATGGATCGATCCACTTTTGCAGAATTTTACTTTCTTTAAAAATATATATAGTGCACGACATGATGTAATTTTGAAAGAATGTTAATACCGACATTTCGAATAATTTTCTGAATGGCATATATATGTAGTGTACTTGTATCAATTTATTTTGTTTGTACCACTTTAAGTCATTCAAGTAGTAATTGAGTTTTTAATTACTGTTAATGGTCTTGTAAGTAGAGTTGTAATCATTTAAATCTTCTTTTTGTTCAGTCACTGAATTGCAGAAATTAGAGTGACTGGTTATAAAATTAATTGTGAGGAGTGTTTAATTGATACATATTTATTTAAAAGATTTAAAATTCGGAAATTTAAAAAAAAGTACGATACATTTATGTCATCCTTTATGAAAATTTATGAGAACAGTAATTTTTTATCCCAATTAATATAAATATGTAAATAATTTACGATATCACTATTCCTGCAAATAATCGCCCTATTGCATTGCTCTCAGTCATATCCAAAATTATGGAAAAAGCGATTAACACAGAACTATCACAGAAATATCTATAGAAATTTAAGATAATCCATGACAGACAATATGGATTTCGACAACTTCGGTCTACTGGAGATTTGCTGGCTTATGTCACTCAGCTCTGGACAAACACTATTGAAAAGTTTGGTGAATCCCGTGCAATAGCCTTAGATATATCTAAAGCCTTTGACCGCGTTTGGCAAAGGCATTGTTAAGTAAATTATCTGCCTACGGTCTCCCAACCAAACTGCGCCAATGACTCTTGAGCTTCATGCAAGATCGCTCCTTACATGTGGCAGTTGACGGTATTTCTTCTGATGCGTTTAAAACTAATGCCGGGGTCCACCAGGGGTCCATCCTGTTCCCCACCTTATTTCTTTTACACATCAACGACCTCTTAAAAACCACCACGAACCCCATTTACAGTTTCGCAGATGATAGCACACTTGTCTCAACTTTCACATCCTATCGATCACTTTCGGTGAATGATACAAATAGACTCAGGCAGGAACAGGTTGAATCCATCAATAGAGATCTTAAAGCAATCGTCGAGTGGGGAACCAAGAATCTTGTTCAGTTCAAGGCCCAAAAAACACAAAGTGCCACGTTTTCCAAGAAAGTCCCTCCATCTCGATTTTGGAAGTCACGGTGTCCAATAATATGTCTTGGCATGACCATGTGCAAAATCGGCAAGCCAGAGGCTAGGTTTTCTGTGGAAAGCCAGAAAGTTTTTTACTCCTGATCAACTGTTGACGACGTACAAGGCTCAAATCCGACCTCTACTGAAGTATTGCTCGCACATTTGGGGTTCAGCACCAAGGCATTCTCTTTGTCTTCTAGATTCCATTCAGAAAAGAGCCATTCGTTTGATAAACAGCTCAACTCTCACAGATACCCTTCACCCTCTAGAACATAGGAGAAGAGTTGCAGACCAGTCATTGCTCTACAGATATTTCCATGGCAGATGCTCCAGAGAATTTAACTCTTGTACCACCATTGGCCACATTCGGCCGAAGAACTCGGCACGCTGATCAGTCTCACACATTTACTCTCAAGCTTGACACTACAAGGACCAATCTTCATCAAGAATCCTTCTTTTACAGGGCTGCTACGGAATGGATAAGCTACCAAAATCAGTTTTTCCAGAGAACTATGACCTGCAACTTTTTAAAAAGCGTGTCCTCAATCATTTCCTTTCTATAATCCCTTCCCCTTCTAATAGTCGCAGGGCGGGCCGTCCGCGGCCCACACTATAGGTCTACCCTTTTTGCGACTATTTTCTTAAAAAAAAAAATCATAATATTAAGGATATAGCTCATTTCACCAATATACGAGTGGCACTAGTAAATCCCTGAGATTTAAAACCGAAAAAATTTTGTTTATTATTATGCTTTTGTTGAGAGGTTTTATTTTTATTTTTGCTTTATTGTGAACATAAATCGTTGATGCAGCTCTCTATGAGTTTTTTGGTTAGAAATAGGCACATATTTTATTATATAATTATGTTGAAAGGGAAAAAAAGTTATTGGGTGCCTCAACTTCATACTATGGAGTAAGGAAATTACTAAGAAACGGATATATAACATATACGAAACAATGGTAAAAAGCACCTTATTGTATAGAGCAGAGATATGGAAAATGAGTGAAAGACAGAAGAAAAAACTGTAAGTGGTGGAGATGGAAGCGATAAGAAGATCTTTATGTTAATCCAGAAGGGACCGAATTAGGAATGAGATGGTAAAACAACGGATGGGTGTGGAAGGATCTATAATTCAAGACGTAAATGCCAAACAACTAACATGGTATGGGCATGTCCAAAGAATGCCAGCATCAAGACTACCTAAACAAATTCTAGAATGGCGATCGTTGGGTCGACAAAAAAGAGGCAGACCCAAAATGGAATGGCAGAAGACAATTCACAAAGTCACAAAGAATTTAACAGCGGACGACTGGGAAGACTGAAGAAGATGGAGATCAGGCAACGGACAACGTCGCAAGACGTTTTTTTAGAACCAGCTTATATATATATATATATATATATATATATATATATATATATATATATATATATATACATAAAGGGAAATGCAAAAAAAATAAATTATCAGCAATAAAACTAAAAAGATGCAAGCAGGATTTAGAAGAGGAAGGAGATGTATGGATCAGGTCTTTTCATTACGAGGTATAGTCGAAAAATTCTTGGCTAGAAGTCAGAAGGTCTATTGCGCTTTTATAGACTTGGAAAAGGCCTATGACAAAGTGGTAAGGAGTGAATTGTGGTCGACATTGACTATGTATGGGGTGAACGGTGGTTTAATACGAGTACTGAAATCACTTTACGAGGATTCCACTGCTTGTTTCAGGATAAACGGAGCTTGCACGGCATGTTTTGTATATTCGAACTTTACTTTGTCCATCATTTATTTTTATTAATTCTAAACAGATACAGTCTTTGTTTTTGTGGGCAAAAAATTGTTTTAATAATACGAATTTATTAGGAATAAAAAAACGGTTGCAAGAACAGTTGACAATAAGCCACCAAAAAAAGTCATACTAATTTGTTGATGTCGGGGACCACACAAGAAGTTGGCAGTGCTTCGTTCGGTGACTTACGTTTAATTAGTGAAGCAGTGGCGTTGCATTATTTTTTTTTAAACTTAAATGTTATGCAACTACTTTCATCGGACTCCTTCATAAAATTCGAAAAGGAAGCAGAAAGGATGGGCCCCAAAATAAACGAAGACAAGACCAAGTATATATACCTCAGCAGAAATAATCGGAATCGAGATAGAGTAGGACAAAATTTCTCTATCGGAGACTACAACTTTAAGCGGACAAGAAAATTTAAATATCTGGGTACAATGTTTTAGTGAAAATAACGACATCACAGAAGAGATAAATAACAGGAAACAGGCTGCAAACAGATGCCTTTTTGCTCTTTAAAACCTAATAAAATCTAAAATACTTATCAGGAAAACTAGGCTGAACATATACAAAACAATTATAAGGCCTGTCTTAATGTATGGATGTGAGACCTGGACACTAACGGTTGCAAGCGAAGAACGACTTACGGTCTTTGAAAGGAAAGTGCTAAGAAAATTTTTTGGCCCAACTAGAGACGCAAATACAGGAAAATAAAGAATAAAAACCAACCAAAAACTCGAAGAACTCCACACTGATACCAACATCATAAACGAAATAAAGACACAAATAAAGACACGTTAAAAGAATGTCCGAAGATAGAATGGTAAAACTAGTATGGGAGGAGGTTTCAGGGGGAAAACGTTCATTAGGTCGGCTCCTCCTCGGATGGAGAGATAATACTGCAAAGAACCTAAAAGCCATGAAAATCGAAGATGGCCCCGATCGGATGCTTGTTAGAGAAGGATGGAGACGTATGGTTGAGTCGGCAAAAACCCACCCAGGGTTGTGAAGTCACAGATGATGATGATGATGACTTTCATCATTTTACGATAGGTTACGCTACCACCATTTATCTTGCTTACAATTACTTTCATCCCTTTAATTTTTAGCGCATCATGTATAATATTAACCATCGCCCGCAACTCCTTAGATGGTACTAATATAACCTGATCATCGGTTTAAAGGAGGCATTTGACGATCAAATCATTGATTCGTATGCATTCGCTATGTATAATTTAAACAGCCAAGCGAATAGCTTTATTTTTGAACCAAATATAACAATTTTATGTGTGTACTTGTAATATATCACTAAGAAGTTTGAAAAAAGTTTTCTACGTTACACAAAGATCAATAGGTAATAGGTATCATATTCTCAATTTATTTGCTGCACTTTTCACAAGTGGATACCCCTACTGATTATCGTACCAAATGAATAGGAATTATTGAGTTTCCATTTAAGAATGTATGTAACATTTATAAATTTTTAGATGGCTGCCTGAATTTGAAATATTTTATAGAGTAAATGATTCTGCGTAGTCAGTAGTTTATTTCGGGGGGGACCAATACTGGAGCGTATGGAATACCCCCAGGAAAAGTGGGAGGTCCGGGGGTAAAAAATATTGAAATTTATAACAATACAGCTACGTAGAAATTGAACAGTAACGGCGCAAGCACTGACCCTTGAGGAAGACCATTATTTAGGAGTTTCGATTTACTGAGTGCGCCGCCGCATATCGGGTGTCCAATGATACCACACGGCTTTTTTATATTTTAGAATATATTTTTTTTACTGTTTCTCTTACCTGTCATGATAACGCTTTAAACTGTGTATAACTTTTTGAACAATCCCCTGGGGATACGGGGAAAAAAGAATAGATCCCAGGTATGGTCTGCCTGTCGTAAAAGGCGACTAAAAGACTTCCAATCCAAAGTGTTATGCGACCTGTGCTGATGGATGCATGGCGGTGGGTGAGCACCGTCGCTAACGGAGCCTACAGGAAACCAGGCGAAATCCTGTAATAGACAGCCTTAGTCCTGTACAGGGGGCACTCGTTGACTGCAAAGAAGAACTGATAACGCTGGTAGACCGTAATCACGTCAAACTGATATGGGTTCCAGGACGCCAGGAAGTTGCAGGTTATGAGAAAGTAGACGAACTTGCAAGAAGAGGTTCGGAAAAACACAAACTGTTACCGATGAACAGGAATCAGCTAAGACTGTATAATGGAGGCCTTGCCTGCGGGTTATGCGGCGGGGATCCGGTGGCAATGGAGCGCTTGCTGTGCTGCTGCGGGGCGCTGGGGGTAATAAGCGGTTCTTGGGTGAATACATTGTTCCCACCCAGTACAGAACTTGTACAAGGTACGAAGGTACTGGATTGGGTGCAGCGTGGTTCTAGGTCCCGAGAATTGCCTGTCTTTTTCGGACCAGTGCCTCGCGGCGGCGCAGTGTGTGTTTTGCTGTTTTCGGGTCCTTGCCGGGCGGTCTGCTGGTCGAGTCTCCATTGTACAATGATACAAAAACACATAGGCAAGATACAATGGGCCAACAGGCCTAAGTGTCACCGGAGGCAATGGCCAGACGGACCTAAATAAGGGTGGAGTTCTTAGTGAGTAGTCCTGACACAGTCAGTGGAATCTCACAGTAGACCTTGAGCTTTCCCTCTCCATAAAGGATTTTAATCACCTCTGAAAAAAAACTGTATAACTTTTTGAACAATTCAGCTCAATTCAATTCTGGACAATTCAAATTTAGAGTCGTGTAAATAATTACTTGATTATTTATCGCATTATAATATCTATTTTCCTTAAATATTTTTATCTGCATAAACGAGGAAACGGTAATTAGTAGGAGAGTCAAAATCATGGACGGGGAACTACGAGGGCAGTTTGATAAGTCAGTGATTTTTTTAATTTCCCGCGCAGTTACTCCAAATGCAACAGTGCTGCCGTCAACTATAATCTATCAGTGGGCAACTTTCTAATTTTGAGCAAGCTACGTCGTGCAGTTGGTGTTTGATAGCCGTTCAAAGCAGACAACCTCGTGAATTTTTACGAAAATGGAAAAAAGTGAATTTCGTGTGCTGATTACTTTTTACGTAAAAAATCCATCACTGAAACTAAGGAAAGACTTGAATAATAAATAAAGCTTTTAAACAAATTCGACGTTGATTTGAAGCAAAAACGGCCGCATTTGGCGAAGAAGAAAGTGCTGTTCCATCAAGACAATGCACGTGTGCACACTTGTCTAGTCACGATGGCCAAAATCCACGAATTGGGATACGAACTGCTACCCCATCCAGTATATTTTCCAGATTTAGCCCCCTGCGACTATTTTCTGTTTCTAAACCTAAAGAAATGACTGGGCGGTAAGAGATTTGAGTCGAATGAAGAAGTCATTACCGAAACAAACGCGTATTTTGAGATCTTTGAAAATACCTTTTATTTGGAGGGAATAAAAAAATTAGAAAAACGCTGGACTAAATGTATCGAGCTAAAAGGTGATTATGTAGAAAAATAAAATGTTTATTTGCGGAAAAAAATTTGTTTTATTCAAAAAGTCACTGACTTATCAAACCGCCCTCTTAGTTTAGTTCAATTTATATTTCAGTACTGGTAACAGTCGTTTACTAAAGGAGTGACAACCTTCACGGCAGAATTTTTTACTGGTGAGATTACGCTCTGAAATGCATTAGATAACTGCATACCTCATCCTCTAGAATCCCGAACACATACAAATCCAAAGGGCATTGCATTCGAGCTAAGGGTCGACGAATTAAACCTAAAGAATGGCAAGGAAATTACGCCAGATGTTCAACTTTCAACTCACACGTATTCTCCATCTCTTTCTCGCCAATTACCTGTAGGAGCGATGAGGGCAAAAGATATTAAAAATGAGTACATACACACATTTAAAACTATTTTTTAAAAAATTGTAAATAATGTTTCAATTCCTATCACGTTTTATTCGTAAATTATCTTTGTTGAATTTTATCGTTTATTTGCTAACAGGGTTTTTAATTGCGAAATTCATTTTTGGATTAGATTTTTCTTTTCCCCCTCCCCCATAGTTTATATATTTCAAGAGTCGTTTTGTAAAAATTAATTAAATATTTTTTAAATTTAAATCTGACTATAGTCCGTACACAATTTTTTGATAGCTCACTGCAAGTTTGACCCTCATTAGAGAACTGAAATACAGAGAGGACAGGTAGTATGATATAATAACAAAAACCAACCTAAAACTGGCAGTTTAAGATGTTTTCGACTAACCCACCTTGTATCTGAATAAATACAATACAGCTATAGAACTTTTAATCCGATTATGTAGGTATTTTGAGTGGAAATGACTGACCAGTGTCGTAGAGTATATGATTAAAACATTACGTTACTTTAAATAAATAAATATATTAATATTCTTAAACTGTAGGTACTGTAAATTGTATTTTTATTTTAATAAAATTTCTTTATTTTATTTAAAAATAAAAAGTTACTTGCAATTTGTAAAAGATACATTTATTTAATTAATACCTATTTTTAAATGATATAAACTACGATTACTTACAAAACTATTCAAATTCAAAATAAACAGGATCATCTTCGGAATCCGAGTCGTCTTGCAGGTTAATAATTAGCGGTTGTGTCTCTACAGTCGCATCAATTATATTGTCAAGATCCCACATTTTTTGTTCTTCTTCTATTACATGTCTTACTGCATCTCGCCAATTTTGTTCTGTAATATGTTGTAAAGACTCATATAACAATTCACGTACAGCTTGTATTTTATATGACGTATTTTTTCTAGCCACATAGCTTTTCATTTGTGCCCAAATGAGTTCAATTGGATTTAATTCGCAGTGGTAGGGTGGAAGTCTAAGGACTGTGATGTTTCGTCTTTCCGCCATTTTGTCAACTACGTATTTCTTGAACTTAGATTTGTGTTGCCGGGCAATTTTTAAAAGTTCTGCTTTAACCATTCCATCTTTGTAAGGCAGGGACTTATTCCGCAGCCATTCAATGATATCCTGTTTCTTCCACGCAGTCGTTGGAAGTCTTTCTACTAGTCGTGAATGATAAGGTGCATTATCTAATACTATAATTGAGTTTGGTGGTATATGTTCAATCATCTGCTCAAAATACTCTTCGAAAACATCAGCTGTCATCTCCTCGTGATAGTCTTTTGTGCTTTTGGATTGAAATTCCAACAAACCATGCTTAGCAAATCCTTTTTCACTGCCAATGTGAGAAACTATTAATCTACTGCCTTTACCAGAGGGTGGGGAAATACCAGTAGACCAACCTTCCATAAAGGCTTGCCTGGAGCTTGATATATTTTTATCTGACCAAATTTTTGTGAGAGTATGACCTGCGTTTACCCACGTTTCGTCCTGATAGTAAATTGGCTTTCCTTCAGCCCGAAATTTTCGTATAGATCTTAGATACTTTCTTCTCCAACATATTATCTCTTCCCGGTCAATCAAAAGTGATTTTCGGTCTGATTTCTCCCACCGGAAATTTAATTCTTTTAAAACTTGCCACAATTTGGTTCGTCCGACATGAGGCAAATCCGGGTCGTCTCTAACTTCTTGTAAAATTTTGTTTAAGTTGGGTATTTCTTTTTTGTAAAAAAATTCGTGAATTTTCCTTCGAATACCATTTTTGGCAAATTCATCAATTTCAATAGGTTTTCTCCCCCTCTTTAAGTATTCGTTTGTATTTGGGTTAGCTATACCTTGTTTTTTTCTTTCTGATAGGAACCTATATATTGTTGACTCCCCTACGCCCGTCATGTGGGCACAACTCTTGATTATGTTCTGAACAGTGTTTGTGGGATTCTGAGAAAGCAGAGCATCGTGAACGTTCAAAACAATAGTCTTCTCTCTTGGTGAATAGACAGACTTACTGACTGTACGCAACAGTACCGGTGTAAAACTTGATGATGTTGATGATGATGACGAAGCCATCGCAAGCAATCAAACAAAACAAGCAGGAACGAAAGGTACGTATATGTTATTAGGAATATGAAAAAAAGTTACTCACGCACTGCACAAAATTCGCAAAATAAATATTAGAGACGTTAATTACTGCCGTAGACGCCGAAACACCAACGAGCCGTAAATTAAATGCGATCAAAAACGTACTAAACCTAATGAGGGTCAAACTTGCAGTGAGCTATCAACAAATTGTGTACGGACATGAATAAACACCTCAGGAACCTCCGCCTATGATTTTACGACTATTACGGCCGTTTTATGACTTGGACGCACATTTTGTGCTATCGACAAATTATGAACGGACTATAAGTACAATAAAATTTGTATGTTTCAATAGCTACAAATTAGAATTTGAAAAATGTGAGACATTGGTCTTGCAAAGGATTCTTCTTCTTCTTCCGTAGCCTTACAACCCAGGATGGGTTTTTGATGCCTGTACTACTTTCCTCCATCTGCTACGGTCTTCTGCAATTTCCTGCCATCTATCTACTTCGATTCCCAGAGTTGAGAGGTCCTTCCTTATGTTATCTCGCCATCTCAATTTAATGCAAAGGATCACTAAATGTTGATAAAAAATTGAAACTTTATGGGAGGTTTTATTAAAATTTTATATATCATTTTTGTGCAGTACTTATTAAGTAAATAATTGGGCAAGACCTCCAGTATTTCAGCTGTCTGCACGTTGGGTGTGTAGGCGTTGTTGGAATCAAGAAGTTGCTGGAAGTATTTTTTCCAGGTTTTCATGACTTTTCGGTGGTCGGTTATGAGTTTGTCCTCTTCTGACCTCAGGAAATTGTTCACTCTGGGTTGGTATCCTTTTTTCATATTCGCTATTTCTCTTTAGTAAGGTCTTGTATTTTTGTTTTGTCTGTGTTGTTCTATTTCTTTTATTAGACTTTCTAGGTGTACCCGTTTCTTATTATATACATGGCCACATTTAAATAATTTTTCACTTCTGGAATTTGATTATTGCGACCATGAAAACCTACGATTATTTATTACTGGCTGAAACCCATATTTAATAATTTTTTCCATTTCGAAAAATATCTTTTTTTATTAACTACGATATTAACCCCATTAATTTCTAAAAATAAAATACTAGAGTTCGCTAGCTTCGGCAGTAGTGCTGACCTGAGGAAGCCACATACAATTTCGGACGAAACGTCGTGTACCTTTCTCGAAATGTACGAAGTCGATTTCGTTTTAAAACTCGAAACGCACCGGTCTCCCCTACTATCTATCTTTTATAAATTAGACAAGGAGAGAAAAATACCTGAACCGGCCAGGGACACAGAGGGAAAATGTCTAGCCGGTCACACTTCTTGCCACGCGACTGTTAGCTCAAATTTGCACAACAATTGACGGGTTTTTTCTATTATATACCGTAACTGCCATTCTAAAGTTAGCCAACGATTTACTGTCCGATTTCTAATCGGAGAGGAACGGTGCGACTGCAGCTGATCGACTAGAATGGGGATTAATATGATTTCGTGTTACGTAAGCCTGGGTTCTTGTATCAAATTGATTACAGACGAACCATTGAAATTGTCGTCAGTAGGGATGTACCTACTTCTTCTGACGCGCGGTATTTGTATTTATATCGTCATTGTACTGCTAGATATATTTTTGTAAAATTCACAGCTAACAAATCACCAAATCAAAATAAATCTGCAGTCAGTATGGTTGAAGTCAGAAATAATTTCTCCTTTTTCACGAATTCGGCACCTCAAAGAATATAACCGACGGCAGGTCCAGGACCGGACTTTAGTTGGTTGTAACGAATACCTTAAAATATTCTTTGCCGATAATAGCAAACGATTTGACCTGATTGGCTCAATTAAGTTTGCGTTGGTTTCTATTTGTTGACACTGTACTAATTTTCCGTTTTTAATAGTCCACATGGACAGATAATATTCAATTAAAGTGGTTGTTGGTTGAATTTCTCTATTTCCTATTGGCTTAATATCCAATCTTTTTTGTTCTGGCACGTGTCGTTGTTTTAAAGTGGTATTTGTCTTGTTCGAGTGTTGTATTTGGATATTAATTTTTTTAAAATAGCTTTTTTTTCAAAAACTCTGTTCATATGTCTTGGCAAACCCACTGAAATAAAAATCCCACTAAACTTTTTGAGATCAGGCTGACAACAGCTTCAACTACGCAACCTTCAAAGAAAAGAAGAGGTAATCGTGCGCAGGCTAAGAATTGGACATACCAGAATAACCCATGGGCATATGATGGCCCCTGAAGACTTTAGTACAACCTGCAATGTCACAATCACTGTAAAACTTGTCTTGATCGAATACGCACATTTCATCACAAATCGTAGAAAACATTCCGTTGGAAACCTAGCAGAAATGCTTACTGATTCAAATACTTACTGATCAATGTATATTTCATTCTGTTATAACTGTACATTGAATTTGAACGGAGTATAAAACAATGTTTTAAATTTGATTAATTTATTAAAGTGATTAGGGCGAATAAAAAAATTTTTTTTAGGAAATTATTAATATTTAAAACAATAATTTCTTGCGAAGCCGTGTTTTGGTATTTAGGCTAAACGTTTAATTCGAAGCAACTTTTCTCACCAACATTTTGCTGAATTTTTTTAATATGGGTACTTTACTTTCGTACAATTGTTCTATTTTTTAAACTACCCTGTATGCTGTTTTACTTGCAACGATTCTAAGTGCACTCAATATGATATACACCAACTTTCGAAAATATTTGTATTTTGGTTATGCAATTAATTATAAAAATGTAGCACACTTAAATAACCACACTGTGTCTACAGGGTGATTCATTAAGAATGTTTAATCACTGAATTGTAGATTTTAGACCTTAAAATATGATGATTCTGCCCAACATGCCTTATAAAAATATTACTAGGTTCTGAGATACCGGGCGTTTAAAGTTTAAATATGGATTTTGATTTTCGCAATAATTTTTCATGTTTCTAACATTTCTATTTGAAAATTGGCAATTTTACGTTTTTTGGATTGCCATTTTGGAATCTAATTTAGCATTTCTAATAGAGGGCGCTAGTTACACTTGGTTGTGTTTAGTAAATCAAAGCAAATTTTTTTCGGATAAACAAAAATATTAAAAAGCGGTAAATTCTACCAAAAGAGTTACTTCTGTTTGATTCATGTAACTCGATCGGTTATCGAGTAATGTGCTTACAAAAAGTTCAATGAATTTTAATTCCATAAAAAAATTTATTCTCTAAATGTGTAATAATAACATTTTAAAAAACAAAAATTAAAAACTTTAAAGTAAATGTTCGAAATGCCCGCCATCTATTTCAATACACTTTATGAACCGCTTTCGCAAAGATCTATTAATATCAAATAAACCATTGTCTATTATTTATAATCGCATTCGCGAATTTAGCTATGGTTTAATTTTTCGTTTTCTTCTTTTCCAAGTAGGCTTGTGTCATCGCCAATGCATTTTTAACTTCCCAGCGGAAAGTTATAGTAATGGGTCCGATTTTGCGAATCCCGAATTTTCAAGGTCCCCAGAGACAAATACAATAGTTTTTAAGTGGACGTCTGTGCGTATGTTCGTATGTTCGCATGTCCGTATGTGCGTTCGGAATTATTTTTCGTCTCGATTATCTCGAGAACAAAAAATTATATCGACGTGGGACCAATTGCATTCGACGCATAATTACGCAACTTAGAACTGATTAGATTTTCAGTAAAATCGGTCGAGCTGTTTTTTATGGAGAATAAAAAAAACTGAAAAAAAATGGTAAACTACCTGAATTTTGCAATTTATAAATTATACTATTTTTAATATAGAATTTTAAGATCTTTTGAATAATATGATTATTGCATGTTAGGAATATTTGTATGAAAAATATGATGACAATATTTCATAAAAAGAGATAGTTTTAAAAAACAAAAATAGGAGTTGGAGAATTTTCAGCTTGTGTCAGTATTGAAAGAATAGCATTGAAGACGCTATAACAGTGAAAAATTATTGTTAGTAATAATTAATCATTTTTTTATAACAATTGAATATTGTTACTAACAAACGATTATTGATCATAATTATTTAAAAAAAAAAATTTATTGTTATAAACAATTGAAAATAGGAGATAGAGGAAGGGGATGGGAATATAACAGCATCGAGGCCGTGGCGGCGGTGTCACCCTTTACCAGCATTTTATGCTTCAAATTAGAATAATAATAAACATAATTATAATTTTAATAATAATTATAACAACAAAACATATGGCATTTTTTCATTCTTTCCACTGGGAAGTTAGCCGTGTGGACCTCTCGGGTCGCACCCGGGTCACCGGAAAGCACTGATATTGCATTATGTATGTATTTAACCGTGGTTTAATGTTCATTTTTTCAAGTAGGCTTAGACAGTTTGTGTAGAAATAAAATTTGTCGTTATTATTGATATAAGTATAGTACAGTATTAATATAGTATAGTATTGATATTAGCATACCATTTTTTTTAACAATTTAGTGATTAATAAGTTATTTATCAAATAATGCTTAGGCATAACGATTTTTCCAGCAATGAGATGCGTGATATGAATTGTGTTTTTCTCAATATTTTGAGGTCTAGAAACTACAATTCAGTGATTGGACATTCTTAATGAATCACCCTGTAGAACCATTTTCATGTAACGTGTTGTAATAATGCAATCGTAAACAGCTACATTTTTGTACTCTTTCACGTTATTAAAAAATTATAAAAAATAATGTCATTAAACACCTGCGTAAATAGTTAAGCAAGTTAGATAAAAATTATAATGATTATTATTATTAATTCAACTGAGCTGATATTTTCCTTGGTAAGTAATTCATGATATAATCTGAGTTTAGGGGTGGTTTCATGACGTGTGTCAACGCTGGTTCTGTTGTTAAACCCTTCTAGGAAATAAACCAAATTCCTCAAGGGTTGTTGTATAGTTTTGGGGCGTTTCAGCGCATAAAACTGTTTAATAGTTAATTTTAAGAGTCGTATCATAACCCTCGAGGAAAGTTTTGAGAGTAGTGAGACATTTGTTCGTTGACCCTCTATAGTTTTTGGTTTTGGAGGAGTGAATTTTTATGGTAACCACCCTTATTTACATTAATAAACCAATACTATTAGGGTTATCTTAAATTACTGTGTGTTATGGTTCTTTTTTCCCACTTGTTGAACACGTGGTTGATTTCATTTTTTACACCAAGAGAAATTTGCTTTTCATGTTGGTACTTAATTTGTTCACATCATTTTATTAATTTTAAAATATAATATTTTTACGTTGTCTTCACTTTTATTACTTAATGTAAAATATGTAAATTTCTGTTTTCTGTTCTATGCATGGCTACATTTATGTGTTTCCCTGTCCACACCCTTCGCTCGATATCTCAGTCATACTTTCCTTCTCTCGTTAAATTGTAACCCAAGTATACAAACTCTTTCACTTGTTATACTCTTTATATTTCAATGAGCACCTCGCAGTTTGTCATGCTTTCTTCTCTTTTTAAAAAACCATTACTTTTGTCTTCGTTACATTTTGTCACGTGCCTATTTTTTTTCCCTTCTACAGTTCCATTATTAATTGGGTCTCTGACAATTTCGTATTCCTTAGGTACTCGTAAGTAGGGTTGCATACCGTATTTTGTTGTAACTTAAATTTATCACTCGTTGTAAATAGTGTTGCATACCTTGTAGTGTTAAGATTCAATTATTAATGGCTGTGACATTTTTGTTAATCGATGGAGATGGAGTGGGGGGTTTTTGTTATTAGATTTTGCCTTGATTTTTAGCCTCGATTGTCGTGTCTTGTCAGCTATATTATTGTTTGGTTTGCATTTCTGTGTGGATGGGCTGGCTATCAACACGGACGAGTGAGATTATGAGTTTGGAACATAGATTTGTGAAGATTGTTGGTTGACGCGTGTTCCGTGTCATTTTTGATATCCGGCCTGGGAGTGAGTAGTTTAGTTAGTCGTTTGGTGTCAGTCTTCGAAGTCGGGTGGTGGTGAGAGTTTTTGGAACGATTTGATATTAACACGTGAGCAGAACCTCTACGGTTTTTTCTTTCATATCTGGCTGTATTTGGGCCATCTTAATTGGATTTTGAAGAAAAACCATTTAATTTTTAACTTGACCATTCGATCTTACCTTTGTTGTTGATATTTTGGATTTTGGTGTCGAGTTAAAATAACCGCATGCGGGATCTGATGAAGGGAAGCTATTGTTAAGTAGCAGGTGCAGTTCCATAATCAATCCGGCCACAGGAGTAGGCCACAGGATTAGTGAATTCGTATACCTAAAGGTTACAAGTGATTTATTTTAGAATATTTAAACGACGTGATTTGATTTTGACACCACGATTAAGTTTTGTTTTAATTTATTAATATGGTACACTGTTGAAAACTATTTATTGCATTGGATAATATGCCAAGGCTGAACTTTGATTAAAGTAATATTCTCGATAGTTATTTGTGTCCAAGTAAAAACGTTTTCTTCATACTTATTTGTAAATATCCTACAATAAGCTCGATTGTTTTAACAGTGTAAATCTTTATGTGAATGGTAAAAAAAAACGTGAGTAAATTAGCAGCCATACGTGAACGTTGATGAAGTATTGTTAAAAAGTTGACTTGTATACGTTTTTTTGGTAACCTGATAAGGTTTGTTATTCTTACCTTTGTTTTATTTATTTTATGGAATCGTAAACTTTGGATTTTTGAATATTGTTGTCTTATAAAGTTGTAAATTTTGGTTTCGTTTTATTGTTGGCTGTTAATTTTGATGATATTTGTTATAATTTTGTTATTGAGCTGTGTATTTTAATTTATTGTGTGAGTAAAGTATCCAATAAATTTTTGCTATAATTTTATTTATTTGGTTCACCATAATCTTAGTTGTTTATCGTGTGGCTCTGCTAGTGCCTATAAGACCTAGTGGTTTCCGGCATGAACCGTCTAAGTTGCTGGCGCGGCTCACTTTTATATTTTTATTTTTTTTCTTCTACCCTCTACGACTGAGCTCGGGCATAATTTGCCAGTAGAGAGACCACTGGCAGAGTACTCTTTAGAGAACGAAAAAAGACGTGGTAATTTTTGTTAAAAATTGTTTAATACCATATTTTTTTGTATCATTTATTTTAAAGTCAATCATCATTATTTAAAGAGTTTTAATTTTGGTTAAAGTGCTTTTATTTCTTTTATACGCGTTATATGTCTTAAAAATTCTAAAAATTTACTCATCATAAAAGCTTTGCACTAATCAAGTCAAAAATATACTAGGAAGGACGAGGGTTCCTATAATCTAGATTTATTTCTCTTTTTTTAAAATAATATTTGTTTCATCAAAGTAAACTAGTAAAAATATCAGTGGTCTGGGTGAGACCCGAGAGGTCCACAAGAAAAGAAATAATACCATATGATTTGTTGTTATAATTAAAATTATTATAAAAAACGATTTCAAATTGTTTATAATAAATTATAATTGTCATTAACTATATTCTGTTTATGTCAACCGTATTATTTCAAACTTTTTCTTTTTATTTCATAAGCGCAAGCTATTTTTTTTTATTATGATCAATAATCATTTGTTAGTAACAATATTCAATTGTTATAAACAATGCTTGATTATTACTAACAATAATTTTTCACTGTTATGGCGTCTTCAATGCTATTCTCTCAATACTGACAAGTTTAAAATTCTCCAATTCCTATTTTTGTTTTCTAAAACTATCTCTTTTTATGAAATATTGTCATCATATTTTTTGTACAAATATTCCTAACAAGCAATAATCATATTATTTAAAAGATCTTAAAATTCTATATTAAAAATAGTATAATTTATAAATTGTAAAATTCAGGTAGTTTACCATTTTTTTCAGTTTTTTGATTCTCCATAAAAAATAACTTGACCGATTTTGCTGAAAATCTAATCAGTTCTAAGTTGAGTAATTATGCGTCGAATTCAATTGGTCTCACGTCGATATAATTTTTTGTTCTCGAGATAATCCTGACGAAAAATAATTTCTAACGCACATACGAACATACGCACATACATACATACACACACATAGTCGTCCACTTAAAAACCATTGTATTCGACTCTGGGGACCTTGAAATGTGGAGATATGTCAAAATTCGGAATTCGCGAAATCGGCCCCATTACTATAACTTCCCACTGGGAAGATAGAATTTTGAATAAATTCCAACAATTAAATTATTTTTATTTTAAAATACGAGTACATAAAAATAAAAACTTTCGCTTGAAAAATCGAAAAAAAATTTCTAAATGGATTATCAAAAAAAATATATAAAACCCTCTATTTTCAATAAATCCTGAAATAATGTTGTCAGTTGTACAAAAGAAATAACGGATTTTCGTAGATTTACAGTATTGGGTAAAAAAAATGTGGGACTATGCGCTTTTTGTTATTTTTGTAGCAAAAAGAAGGAAGTTTTTGTATGTGAATGTTGCGAGGGAAAAATGGGGTTCGAGCAGGTAAAAATAATTTATAAATTTCACCCTAGTTACCCATCCCGTATATTTAGATTTGATAACAAACGATCATTACATACATAAAATGCAATGCGAGTTAGTGATAGGAGATGACCGTGAAAATATCACGTTTGAACGATCAAATTGTTCAAAAATATGCTTTAATTTGCAAACTCTCACGATTTGACTTTAGAAATAATAAGGGCTTTAGACGTTTTTTCGATAAAAACTTTACATCCAAAAATGCCAAAGATTTACGGGTGAGGGAATATTTACATTTAAATTTTATAAAATCGAAATTAATTTATTACCTTAGAAATGGGAAAATAATAGTTACTTGTAATATTATACATACATACATAAAGTCACGCCTTTTTCCCGTAGGGGTAGGCAGAGACCACTTCCTTCCACTTGCTACGGTTCTTACACACATCTTTTGCTTCCTCTACTTTCATCAGTGCTCTCATACATGCTCGTCCGTTGTTGGTACTCTTGACCTGGCCTTTCCTCAAAACAATGTTGATCTGATCAAGATATGTTCGCCGAGGTCGACCTCTACCGACTTGTCCATTCACACTCGCTTTATAAATTTGTTTCGTCAATCTTCCTTCATCCATCCTTTCAACGTGTCCAAACCATCTAAGCATTCCTTTATATATCTTTGTAACCACATCTTCTTTTACACCACAGCGTTCTCTTATCTCACTATTCTTTACCTTATCCAACCGAGTCACTCCGGCTATACTTCTCAGACTACTCATCTCCGCAGCCTTAATCCTATTTTCATACTTTTTCTGCCAAACCCAACATTCACTACCATACATAAGTGTAGGAACCAACACACCTCTATGCACAGCCAGACGTGCCTTTTTTGACACTTTCTGGCTATTCATAAAGCTATGCAGTGCCCCATTCATTTGTCTTCCTGCCAACACCCTTCGCTCAATGTCACTGTCATACTTTCCATCTCTCGTAAACTTTGAACCCAAGTACACAAATTCATTTACTTGTTCCACTCTTTCTCCCTCAATCGAAACTCTACAGTTTGTCATGCTTTCTTCTCTTTCAAAAACCATTACTTTCGTTTTGCTTACATTTATTTTCATCCCTTTGATTTTCAGGGCATCATGCATTACATTAACCATCGCCTGCAACTCCTCTTCAGATGACGCTAATATGACTTGATCATCGGCGTAAAGAAGGCATTTGACGATCAAATCATTCATTTTCAATCCATACGCACTCTCTTTCAAATCTTTTAAACGATTGTCTATGTATAAGTTAAACAGCCATGGCGAAGCCACACATCCCTGTCTTACACCTTTTTCGATGTTAAACCAGTCTGTGCAAGCTCCGTTTATCCTGACACAAGCAGTGGAATCCTCGTAAAGTGATTTCAGTGCTCGTATTAAACTACCACTTACCCCATACATTGACAATGTCGACCACAATTTTCTTCTCACCACTCTGTCATAGGCCTTTTCCAAGTCTATAAAAGCGCAATAGACCTGACTTCTAGCCAAGAATTTTTCGACTATACCTCGTAATGAAAAGACCTGATCTATAATATCAACGGCGTAAAATGGGCTTTTTTATGGACCGCAGCGTGTAAGTAACAGCCCGTGTGATAGCGAGTGCTATTAACACCTCCAAAGACCTTACGCCCGAGCAACATACAACATTTTATGCTTGTTAAGTAAGAGAATGACTATTAACAAGCATCTGCATATTGTTACCCGAAGTGGGGTATTATACACGATTATGTATCAGATGTAATTCAATGCCTGTCGTGGCATATATCCAGAGGATTAGTTGATTTTTGATACATAATTGGCCCACATGAATTTATAATATAGGTGACATACAGCAAAATTACCTGTTTTTTAAAAAATCAGTTATACATTTTTCCCATCTATTGACGCTGTCGAAAAATGTTTATAGTTTCTTATATTATTATAGTTTTCCATAAATTTTGCAGATATATATATATATATATATACATATATATATATATATATACATATATATATATATACATATATATACATATATATACATATATATATATACATATATATATATATATATATATATATATATAAATATATATATATATATTTGACTGTAATGCAAAATACGCTCACATTCGATTTATTACGGACAGATATTGTCATGTGTAAATTATTTGTAGGTATAATATATTTCTTTAGGAGCAGATAATGCTATTTTCAGCAGCGATAGGCCTGAGGACAGACCTCTAATGCAGGATAGCCGAGTGTAAGATATATTTGGATCCATCCTGTATGCAAGGTCCATCGGTGGAGTCATAAACGAGGGTTACTTGAAATAACAATAACAGAAAGATCTGTTTTGCTGGGTACCTAAAATAGGAAGACGATGAGGGGTGCGGGATATGGCAGGTAGTTTGGCATTCTTTGGGAAGAAACAATAGTGTACAGACTCATTGGTAATAGATTGATAGTTTTGAATACGTTTTACGATAAATATAGTTTTTGAGTAGAATAGGATATTATTATTTCTTACATATGCGCGATTTTTTTTAATTTTTTCGCTCACGAGAGCAAATGCTGTCAAATAATGACATTTTTCGGAAAACGCTAACTTTGTATTGGGATTTGAAAGCGTCAAAGGCTACTTTGTCGTGGATAAATAATATTTTGAGTTTTTGATTAGACCCAATTAAAGTCCGGTCTTGGACCTGCCGTCGGTTAAATTTTTTAAAGTGCCGAATTCGTGAAACAGGAAAAAAAAATTTTACGGGTTGCACTCTGGGAGTGCCGGCAGAAGTGAAAACTTAAGTATTAACGTTGTGCGCCCTGCGCCGCCTAAACAAAACAGCCGGCGCAGGCATACATTTTCGCCGCGCCTTAGAAAGAGAGGGGGATACTTCCTCTCCTACGCCACGCCAGCTGTCTACTCTCCATCCGTCTTACGAATTTTCGATCAGGTCACGTGTCCTGACGCGAGTTTAACATTTTATACCCATTACAAAAAAAGTGTACAACGCCGCTAAAGAAGTTTTCACTTCAAAAAATATTATTTTTAATCTGAAAAATATTGTCTCCAGATTTCCATAGTTTATGAATAATGCATTATTTTTATTAACGCTTTATTATAAATCATATATTAAACATCAGTACCAGATTTGAATGTTTTCGATTTCTTTCTTCCGCTTTTTGCTTGATCTTCTTTCAATATGGCGCTTTTCTTCCTACCTCGACTTTTTCGTTTTCGGCTACCTCGTTTTCGGTTTTGTCGCTTTTGGCTACGTCGTCTACGGCTTCTGCCTCTATTTTTTCTTCGTCTTCGAGCCTCCGTTATCGGCAAACCAAAACCTAATTTAAACCTTCCCCCGTTCTCTTTGATCAAACCAGCTTTCAGTCCAGTTTTTAATGCTTTTTTAACAAAAATTGATGCATTTTTTAACGGCTTTTTGCACTGATAAATTATTTGATCTAAAATTTTGTCGGGGGGAGAACCATTAGAGTCATTAAGACACGCTATGGTGTCCATAACATCTGCTAAAAACGACACCTCTCCTTGGACCATTTTAGTGCAGCAAAAGCAGAACTTAATCAATAAACTAATGAAAAGCACTTAAATTTTGAATTTAGCTACTAAATTAATTTGTCAAAATGACATAAAAAATGTACTTGAATTTGTCAGTTTGTTGAATAAGGTTGCCAAGTTACCAGTCAAGAAAAGTCGCATTTTATATTGCTCCAGTGAAATACATCCGTCTTACGAATTTTCGATCAGGCCACGCGAGTTTAACATTTTTTACCCATTACAAAAAAAGTTTACAGCGTGCCATAAGAAGTTATCACTTCAAAAAATTTTTTGACTTCAACTATACAAGATAAATGTTCTTTATTATCGTTAAGCACAAAACGGTACCTATGCAAATTCGTGAATTTAGTAAAATTTCGTGATATAAAATACAATCAATCCGATATTCGGTCGGTTCATTTTTTCTTCGAACCCAACACGAAACGAATCATCTGGGTTACGGAGGGGACCATATGGGTCTTGCGTTGGCCGAATATGTTTTCGCTAAGGAAACGCATCTTCTTTCTCCTTCTTTCTACCGCGCTCGATCGACACCGAGCTGGATGCCAAATGTTCGATCGAATGAAATGCATCGCTATAAAAATAGATATTCTAAAGTGCCACATGTGCCTATAATTGCACGTTGCACCCACCAACATGTGGTCTACCTTTGGTTACCATCGACTTGTAACCATTATGTTACGTAAACAGGTCAAAGAGGTGATTTTTTTACTTTTTATTTTGTAATTTAAAGAACGAATTTTCTCAAATTGTTTAAAATTTAAAATAAACTCTGTTTAATTCAAAATAACATATCTTCTTAGTTTTGTGAATAAAACTAATATATTTTTTATTTTATAAAATATATACTGATTTACAAAAAAATACAAAACACAATAACAAAAAAGACCAATTGCAATTAAATTATCAGTACCTATTCAGACTTAAGTCATAAGACCGATTCTAATGTATGGATCGTTAGTATGGTGGCCAGCATTAGAGAAGGGAAGGTGGAAAAAGTCCAGAGATTGGCATGTCTGTTGATCACAGGCTGTCTACGGACCACCCCAACAAAAGCCCTTAAAACGATTCTACATCTTCTACCAGTAGATCTGATAGTGCGGATCTCAGACTCAATGCTGTGCCCCCATGGACTGAAACGCACTATGGTCACTCTAGAATCCTAAGAGAATATGACCTGTGCACAAAAAACACTGACTACACTAAACCTACCCCTATGTTCCAAGCGACCTATCCCTGGAAATCCCATTCAGAGAAGATTGGACCGAGAATCTAGTTAAACCTTAGGGAGCAGTATTTTATACGGAGCGCTCTAAACTAGAGGGGAGAGTAAGTCTTCTCAGAAGACCCCTCACTTAGCCTGTCGTTTCGTTTGCCTGATTACTGCAGTGTATATCCAGCCAAAATGACAGCCATTACCGAGGCAGCTGTATGGACACTCCGGAACGAACAAAAGTTCAGCGAGGTATCCATTCTTTGCGACAGCCAGGCTGCTATCAAATCACTGAACTTAGTCTACTTGACCTCTAGGGCAGCGGTGCAATGCTTAGCCGACTCGAATGAGCTAGCAGCTAAGTTTAAAGTTCACATTGGCTGGGTACATGGACACAGGGACATACTAGGCAACTGTAAGACGGACGGGCTAGCAAGAGAGGACACCATCCTCCCAGCTGTAACTGTTCCATCTCAGCAAGGAGTACCGATTGCAAATTGCCGGCTCCTCCTGCAAAGCAAAGTAGTTTAAAAAGCCAACTTGAGCTGGCAAAATGAACCCACATGCACATCATCGAAACTAGATCTACGTCGAACTAATGATGTTTTAACTCTATTCAGGGAGTCCATTGGAAATGCGATCGCGGTTATAACAGGACACTGGGCAGGTGGATCCCATGCACGGCGCATGGGAATCGCAGAGCTACGACACGACTTTTGTAGAAGCTGCCACGATGAGGAAGAGAAGGAAACAATGGTACATCTTCTCTGCCACTGCCCTGTCCTAGACAGAAAACGGCTTTCTATACTAGGGAAACCGAACTTTGATGACTTATCTGATCTCTGCTTAGTTAGCATTAAAGACCTCATACTTTTTATTAAAAGTTCCAACTGGTTCTCACGGTAGAGGGGGAAGGCATCGTCGTCGATCACGGTATCACAAAGTGCCTAAGTGCCGTTTTAACCTAACCTAACCTAAGAAATTATAAAAAATTTTAACAAGTGTACAGTTGATCTCAGATAATTTGTCTCCTTTCTTTATTATAAATCTATATTCACAAGGACATCGTATTTAAATACCCAATCGCACACTTGTCAAACTATAAATAGGTACTTTGCAATTTGTTATTCCTAAGCGACTGGATTTTTGAAGCACTTATTATACTGATACCGCAGAAATAATTTATAATTTATACCTGTCATCGTCGCCTTAAAAAGTATATATTTTGTAATCATTTATAAATGTTTGTTTCTAATTCGCTCAATCTGGAACACCGTAGAAAAGTTGGCGATTTGTCTCTATTTTATAGATATTTTCATGGGCGATTCTCTTCTGAAATATCAACAATCGTTTCTCCTTTGGCAGTCTCTTCGAGATTAACCCGTTAAGTTCAGTCTTCACACCCCTTCGTGGTCACTTTGGAGACCTGCAGAACATCACTTTCCAAAGACTCATTCATCCAACGAATTGCGAGGCTTTGGAACTCATTGCCTAGGGAGGTGTTCCCCGAGGCATACAACCTCCAGAAATTTAATAAGAACACCAACTCCTACCTTCTTTCCCTTGGTTCCCACGATGTTCTCTGAACATTACAGGATATCCCTTTTCGTGGGAACCAGAACATGTAAAAAAAAAATTTAAATCGTAATCCTGTCATTCTTCTTCTTCTAGTGCCTATTGTCTATTGATGTTGGCGATCACGTTAGCCCAACGTACTGAACAGTTCTGTCCACTTATGATCTATAAGGCACAGATCCGACCTGTACTGGAATACTGTTCCCATATTTGGAGTGCGGCACCTAAACATATCCTGAAGCTATTGGATTCTGTCCAAAAAAGGGCAATTCGTCTCGTCGGTGATGCCTCGCTTACAAACTCGCTCACTTGTCTGGAACACCGTAGAAAAGTTGGCGATTTGTCTCTATTTTATAGATATTTTCATGGGCGATGCTCTTCTGAAATATCAACAATAGTTCCTCTTTTGGCAGTCTCTTCGAGATTAACCCGTCAAGTTTAGTCTTCACACCCCTTCGTGGTCACTTTGGAGACCTGCAGAACATCACTTTCCAAAGACTCATTCATCCAACGAATTGCGAGGCTTTGGAACTCATTGCTTAGGGAGGTGTTCCCCGAGGCATACAACCTCCAGAAATTTAAGAAGAACACCAACTCCTACCTTCTTTCCCTTGGTTCCCACGATGTTCTTTGAACATTACAGGATATCCCTTTTCGTGGGAACCAGAACATATATAAAATATAAAATTGAGCCTGCGTTTTCTATTTGTTGACGCTGCACTAATTTTCCGGTTTTAATAGTCCATGTGAACAAGTTGTATCCGATTAAAATGGTTTAACCAAACTCCCAAACGTGGACATTTTCTCATTCATGGATACACCTCTATTAAGAGCAGTACCTTTTGTGTTCTTTTGAATATTTTAGTTTCTACAATGATCTTATTAGTCAAAGTGTAAAAAAATGTAAGTTAAAACCATTAGATTCCTTTCCAATTTATTCAGATGTTGGCTAACGTTTGTGGACATTTTTGAACAGAGCCTATAAAACTAACTTTCACTCGAAGTTTTTCTTTACATTTTTGACCTTAAACTGTATGAGACTCGCATTTCTTAACTAACACACATCCATTAAAATACCAATGGATCTTTGGTGTACCCATACTTTGTTATGGAGTATTCAGTCAGATCCTTTATAATATACGTAAATATTACAAAGAGACGTTTGCAGATCTAACAACCTTGGAATCAAAGTTTTCGGGGTGTATTGCAGGTCAAAATATTTGATAAACAATTTTTTGAACTTTTCAACTTTCTAGGTAATCTAATAGATCCCGATTCGGTATTTTTTACAAACTATCTATGCGTATCTTAACTGTATTTTGTGTTTCCCTAATTTTATAAATTCTCAACCGTATCAAAATTCTTAAACCATTAAACTTACCGATTTCACGTATGTCAAATGTACCGCTATAATTTCTATAAAAACAGACATATTCCTTTCTCACTCTCCACTACCTAGTCAAAAATCCTCTCACGCTTATTCTGTTCCCAGGGCCGTTTTAGTATACCCCCGAAAGAGTGCCCAGTTACAATCCAAAAATAATTTTTTTCTGACCAATACCTCGATGTACCCTTATTTTTTTTAAATATCCATTGACATTGCAATATTTTTTTAGAAAAATATGCACTAATATAAGGAATATTTCTATTTGTCTTATTCAGTAGGTAATATACCAGTTAATTGCCAGTTGATCAAAACTTTACATTTATTAAAATGTATTTATGTTTCTAATATTTCATAAAATGCCTATAAATGTGTGTTTACTATAGTGACAATGAGTAAGAAGTACCTAATATCAATATAATAGTACATTATATTAGAAGCGAGTGAAATAAGTCAATGTATGTTTAAGATGTTTCTTGCTTGTGTTCGGATAAACCAAGCTTACACGGACTGGTTCAACATCGAAAAAGGTGTGAGACAGGGATATGTGGCTTCGCCATGGCTGTATAACTTATATATAGACGATTGTTTAAAATATTTGAAAGAGAGTGCGTATGGATTGAAAATGAATGATTTGATCGTCAAATGCCTTCTTTACGACGATGTACAAGTCATAATAGCGTCATCTGAAGAGGAGTTGCAGGCGATGGTTAATGTTATGTATAATGCCATGAAAATCAATACAAGCAAAACGGAAGTAATGGTTTTTAAAAGAGAGGACAGCATGACAAACTGTGAGGTTCTAAATACGAGAGAAAGAGTGGAACAAGTAAATGAGTATGTATACTTAGGTTCAAAGTTTACAAGTGATGGAAAGTATCACAGTGACATTGAGCGAACTCATGTTTGCAGGAAAACGAATGAATGAGGCACTGCATAGCTTTATGAACACGCAGGAAGGGCACGTCTGGCTGTGCGTAGAGGAGTGTTGGTTCCTAGCCGGCGTGACTCGGTTAAATAAAGTAAAAAATAGTGAGATAAGGGAACGCTTTGGTGTAAAAGAGGATGTGGTTACAAAGATAGATAAAAAATTGCTTAGATGGTTTGGACACGTAGAAAAGATGGATAAAAAAAGATTTATAAGGTGAGTGTGAATGGACAAGTCGTTAGAGGTCGACCTCGGCGAACATATCTCGATCAGATCAACATTGTTTTGAAGAAAGGCTAGGTCAAAAGTACCAACAACCGACGAGCATGTATAAGAGCACTTATGAAAGTAGAAGAAGCAAAATATATGTAAGAACCGTAGCAAGTGGAAGGAAGTGGTCTCTGCTTACCCCTACGGGAAAAAGCCGTGACTATATGTATGTATGTGTCTGCATGCGTGCCAGTGGTGACGCCATAGTGTGTGTGTGTGTGTTTTTTGTTAAAAAAATGAATCAATAATAGTATAACATTAACTCTTGTTACTTTACATAATACAAAAACAGATAAAATAAAATCACACTGGAAGAAAGACAGGCTAAAAGGCTAGTGAGCCATTAGCAAAGGAAAGCTAAACATCTTCTCGAGTTGAACAAGAAAGACTTGAAACTGGTGACGGGACTTCTCACTGGACACTGCTCTCTGAGGTATCACCTACAAAAGATGGGCAAAACAGAGAGTGATAGTTGCGGTAACTGCAGAAAATTTGCTTAGCGCTTTTTTAGGCTCAAATTTATGGAAGGGGCCTTCTTAAAGCCCTCTGATGTAAGAAAACTGATAAACTTTGTACGAAGTCTCGTAATCCCCAACTAAAAGTTTTGCATCTAAGATCTGATAGGTCGAGGTGCTTGAGAGGTTGCATAGCCTCGCGAACCCCCCTACAATCTACAATCACAATAAAAAATCAAACAATTAATTATTCTTAAAACTTGTGGGAATAAAAACCACTAGATATATAAACAGTAATCATTATTCTGCCATTTAGAAATTAATTGTATGGAAGTGTCATATAAATGTTTAACTCTTGATAGACGACTGGGGTGGCACAATGAAAATCTATGAATAATTACCTTTACCAAACTCTACACCCAATTGTCGATAACAACAGCTTCTTTAGTAGATAACTGAGTTATCAAATTGTATAGAGTGTGATTAATGAGTTTAAACATAATTTTGTTAAAACACATTGAAAAACATACTTGTTTTTTTCTAATTTGTGTTAAATAATCCGGTTGTGCGGAATCTTATGCACTGCCAGTCACCAATGTCAAATATGAGGGTAGTAAATTTTAATAATAAATTTTAATTAAAATAAGATGATAGTACTTGATTTGAAATTATAGTTGTAAGGAGACTTTCATTTTTAAAAAATGTTTTCTACAACCGTGCGTTTTCACCCACTTTTCCGCACTTATTTCATTGTCGTTGATAATAAATCACTGACTAAACTTGTCAATTTAAAACTTTCTTTGCACACGCTAACTTTATTGCCAATCTCATGACTATTGCGACGTTTTTTTACAACTACACACATAAATTTGGACTCAATTTTCATTATATTATTTGAATAAAAACTATATTTTATTAAATCATGATTAAATAATGATTTGTCAATTGGTTTTATGATTTTTTTGTAAAAGTGTCTGTCAATTTCAATTAGAAAAATCAGTATATTTTTTATTTGAAGTTGGCAGCGCTGATTATTTAACATGTTCAGCATAGGACCCCCTCGCGTCCCGCTTCATCACCCCGCTCTGACAAACAAACCTCCTTAAAATGGGTATTTAATAATTTGACATTTTCTGATGTTTCCATTTGTTTATTTTATTGTTGATAAAATTAAACAATGTTGTTTCACGTATAAGTAAGTAACATTGACGTCTATTAAAGCAAAACCCACCACAGGAACGGATCATATCCCTGCATTTATTGTTAGAGACTGTGCTTCAGTATTAGCTCACCCATTAACAACCCTTATTAATGTTTGCATTCGTTCACATACGATACCTTCTATGTGGAAGTGCTCTAAGGTATGTCCGATCTTTAAAAAAGGAACGCGAACTGATATAAAAAATTACAGGCCGATTTCAATTATATGCAATTTTTGCAAGGTATTTGAAATATTGGTGCAAGGAGTTCTGTATTAACACGTCAACAATTATATTCTAGACCAGCAGCACGGTTTCGTAAAAGGCCGATCAACAACAACAAATCTTACCGTTATTGCACAACACATAGCGGAAAATATAGATAACAGAATTCAGACAGATGTTATTTACATGGATATGACCAAAGCATTTGACAGACTTAACCATAATCTAATGCTGCAAAAACTCTCGAATTTCGGCTTATCGAGTAACCTACTTGCGTTATTCAAATCATATCTGTCCGACCGCACACAGTATGTGCAGTTAAATGGATTTAGGTCTAACAAATACCTCGCCAAATCAGGTGTACCGCAAGGATCTAACCTCGGTCCACTACTGTTTAATGTCTTTATCAATGACATTGGTGACATAATTAAGCTTAATTTTTTACTGTATGCTGATGATCTAAACATTTTCTCTCCTATCATTAATATGACTGAATGTGAGAAACTATCGAAAAATCTTAATTAAATAAGCCAATGGTGCAGTCGTAATAATTTAGCGTTAAATCCTATCAAATGTTGCGTAATGTCATATACATTGAGATCTGATCCAATTATATTTGACTATAAGATAGACAATTATTCTCTAGACAGACCATGTAATTTTAAGGATCTTGGAGTTACTTTCGACCGAGAGCTCTCTTTCCAAAACCACATAGACAATATAACTACGTCAGCAAACCGTTAGGCCGCGACTTTAACCGTTTAACACTTAAAACTCTCTACTATGCTATTGTGAGATCAAAGCTGGAATATGCATCGGTTATCTGGAACCCATATTATCAAGTGCATATTTATAAACTGGAGGCAATCCAAAGACGCTTTCTCAAATACCTAAGTTTTAAAGTAGATAGGACTTATCCACTAATTGGCACGGCACACGAGAGTTTACTGTCAAGACATAGCTTTTTCACTCTGGATAGAAGACGAGAATGTTCTAGTGTCATTATGCTACACAAAATAATTAACAATGAAATTAAATGTCAATGCTTACTACATCAGATAAACTTTAAAATTCCCCGTCAGGCATCTCGATACACCGACTCATTCTACACTACCACACCACGAACAAATATACTTAAAAACTCTCCTGTTCATACTATGTGTAGCAACTATAACCTTATAAGTGACCAGCTTGATATATTCTATTGTAATGTGAGGCAAATTAAGAGCTATTATTATCAGCAGTAATAATGTTGTGTTAGTCTTAAGCTTTCTACTAATGTTAGTCTGATTTTGTAAATTGTTTATTACTCTTAAGCTTTTTTATTGTTAGTACTATTGTGCAAATGTTTACTTTGTTCCTGTTCTGTAATTGGAAATCTTTTTTTTCTGTAGAACAGTGTAAATAAATAAATAAACAAAAATGACTCAGCGTTTATAAAATAAAAAACAATTATTTTGTCCCGGTTAAAGAATTAAAACGTATCGAATTTAAAAAATATTGACGCGTAAAAAAATACGACGGACGTTTAGATAAGTCGGTCCTGTAGAAAAGTTCCTCAATGTTTACGTACGGGTCCCTTATATGCCGCCTTTTAACGCAACCCAACAGCTGGTGATCCAGAAACCTCCCCTCGAAAATGGGTGGGGTTTTGAACTGTTTGCCTCGTGCCATGTGCGAATGTGTACCTTTTCAAATTAGTTGATATAAAACTTCAGTCCATTCCTCAAAACACTGTCGCACGCGACAAATCTATATTAGCGCCAAAAGTAATTGTAACATCCGGTCGAGCCGCGCTCTCTGCATTTAACATTTATTATTTTATTTTAGTGGCCCGTGTGAACTTACTAAAGTGATGATAAACTCGTAGTCTATTCCGAGAATCTCGAGCGAGCAATTTAAAATGTCACAAATCAGCGTCGTGCAGTATAATCCCCCTTTAAACAAACTCAACATCTTGCAGCAAAACAACGTTTGCAATAAACCTAACGATAGACAAATAATCGTGCTGAGGAAACCTCAACAGATATTGCCGCAACCGAAAGATTTCAACAGAGACGACATCCTCATCACGAACACGGCCAAAAAGAAGCAGAACAAAAGTGGCAAAGAAGTCAAAACGAATTCGGCTCCGGTAGCAGTGGCGAGAAGAAATGCCAGAGAACGCAACAGAGTGAAACAAGTCAACAACGGTTTCGCGAACTTGAGGCAGCGCATTCCCAATTTTATAGCTGCTGCTTTTGAAAGTAACAACGGCAGAGGTGGCAACAAGAAGCTCAGTAAAGTGGAAACTCTAAGGATGGCAGTTGAGTACATACGTAGCTTAGAAGATATATTAGCAATGGATGGTACGGATGATCCTTACCCTTCACCAAGTTCTTCGACGTCACCTCATCATCAACTTACCAACAATCTCACTTACACCTATCAAATTTTATCGCCTCCCGAGGAAGACGACGACTCGTCTTCCAACGCTACTGCTTCACCACAACAATTCATTAAAATAGACACATCTTCTGGATCTTTTCAAGTGCTTTCGAACACCATTTATGAAGACGGTGAGAATTTAGATCCAATGGTAGTGGACGAGCACTTACTGACAGATCCGTCGTTGCTAGATCCTAACTTACAATTTAACGTACATGCCGAAGACTTATCGTACTTGAATCATGTTCACAGCACAGCTTCTTTATCTCCAGGACTTTATAGTGAGAGTTCCCTCAGTCCTAGTTCTTTGGAAAAAAGTGATCCGAATTGCTATATACCGGTGTTTAATACTTCCAGAGAAGAACTTTTGAGTGACGTGAAGCCCAACATTAACGAATTGCCAGTTATATCCTTAAAGACTGAAAACGAGCTGCCCAACGAACAAAAAGAAAATATGGTGGATGTTTTGCAATGGTGGGAACAGCAGCCACATAACGTAGGGAGCTAGTAACTACTAAAAATTTAGGTAGGTAAATATAACTTTAAATTATTTATCTTAATCGTTATATTTAAATTTAAAAAATATATCCTTTTTTTATTTTGCTGCATATCAAAGATTTATAATTCGGTTTATTTATATACTTTACTATAAAACTTTACCTGTTATAACAATTAATTAATACTTGTACATAAAACCTATTTTTTATCAACGGTTCATTATTAAAATAAGTTAATTAATATACTAAATTGAATGAATCAATTTGATTAATTTAAAATGAAGATAAAAAATTATGATAAACAAACAACAAAAATAAAGATAAATAATTATGATAAACAAACTGGAAAAAATGCATTTAATAATTCCTCAATGATGTTATAATAGCATAGACTATTATGATTTAGAAAAGATCGTTTATTGCATTTTATGGGTACATTAATTTTATTAGTAGGTAATAATTTATTAACACAATAATAAAAAAATTTCGATGATTATTTGTACCAGGTTATTTTCAAATTTGTTAATTTTTCATCATGTATAGTTTTCAAACGAATATTTTTCCTCTTTTTCTTTGGGTGCCATCTCCTATCGGAGGTTGGATATCATCATTGCTATACTTACTTTATTTGCCGTCACTCTGAAAAAATCTATTGAGCTACAGTTAAACCAATCCCTTAAATTTCTCAACCATGAAATTCTCCTACTAATGCTTTTTCTTCTCTTGCATAATTAGTCTAAGCATCTCATACCGCTGTCCTCTCATTATATGTCCTAGATATTGTAAATTTCTCGCTTTTATGGTGTTAATTATACTTTATATTATTTACCTATTTCTCGAAGTATTTCCATGTTTGTTTTTCTGTCTGTCCAATATTTTTAAAAACGATAAATTTAATTATTTTAACACCTGATGATTACTAAATATGCAGTCACACTTTTAATAGCACTGCAATGAATGTGTCCGAGCTTGCACGGAATGATTTGAAAGATTTGAAAAAAAGTGCGTATGGTTTAAAAATGAATGCCTTCTTTACGCCGATAATTAAGTCATATTAGCATCATCTGAAGAGTAGTTGCAGGCGATGGTTGATGTTATGCATGATGCCCTGAAAATCAAAGGGATGAAAATAAATGTAAGCAAAACGAAAGTAATGGTTTTTGAAAGGAAAGAAAGCATGACAAACTGCGAAGTTTCGATTGAGGAAGAAAGAGTGGAACAAGTAAATGAATTTGTGTACTTGGGTTCAAAGTTTACAAGAGATGGAAAGTATGACAGTGACATGAAGCGAAGGAAAACAAAGGAGTGGTGCACTGCATAGCTTTATGAATAGCCAGAAAGTGTCAAATAGGGTACGTCTGGCTGTGCATAGAGGTGTGTTGGTTCCTACACTTATGTATGGTAGTGAATGTTTGGTTTGGCAGAAGAAGTATAAAAACAGGATTAATGCTGCGGAGATAAGTTGTCTGAGAAGTATACCCGGTGTGATTTGGTTGGATAAAGTAAAGAATAGTGAGATAAGAGAACGCTGTGGTGTAAAAGAAGATTTGGTTACAAAAATAGATAAAGGAATGCTTAGATGGTTTCGACACGTAGAAAGGATGGATGAAAAAAGATTTATAAGGCAAATTTATAAGGCGAGTGTGAATGGACGGAAGTCGGTAGAGGTCGACCGCGGCGAACAGATCGACATTATTTTGAAGAATGGCCAGGTCAAGAGTACCAACAACCGACGAGCATGCATAAGAGCACTGATGAAAGTAGAGGAAGCAAAAGATGTGTGTAAGAACCGTAGCAAGTGGAAGGCAGACCCCTACGGATAAAAGGCGTGACTATATGTATGTATGTATGTACTTCTAATAGTTTTTATTTTGGAAATTAAAAAAAAATATGTGAGTAACTATTTATAACTATTTTTTTTTATTAAAATATTTCTGACAAATTATTACTCGAAAAATTTACCCTGATGCACATTAATTTGTAAAATATTCCCATAATAATGTGCCTTCCAAGTGGGTGCCAGTATAATGGTTAAAGGTGTCTATTTGTGTATAAATACCTTTATACGACTGTTGCTATAATTGACAGTTAAAGTTAATGATAGCACGGGGAGTTTACATACATAAATGCACACAAATTTAAATTGTCTAGAGACCATTATTTAAAACGAATTAATTTTAATTTTAGATAGTTTTATTACCTGTCCGTGTTATTTATTTTTTTCTTATAAATACTTTAATAATTTTTTTTTATTTAATATTCTAGTTTATTTTTAAAATTGTGATCACAAAAAGTTCAAGAGTTTCTATTGAATTACTGACTACCCGCAAGATAATGGTTTTCTTTTCTCTAATAATACTTTTATACATTTTATTTTTATGTTACATTTAATATAGTCACTTTAATAATTGTATTTAGAAAATATTTTACAGATTCTGTTTTCACTACGAATAATTTCTTAAATTTTATTTTAATATGACTTATCATGAAGTCACTTCAATAATAGTGATCAAAAAATATGCTACTAATTCTAATAAATTACTATTTTTCCGGAAGATAATGTTATTTCTGTTTTATCTATGAATACTTTCTTAAATTTTGTTTTGACATAATAGCCCAGTATATAGCGGGGTTTCAGTTTACATTAATGCAGTATTAGTCTAGTAGTTCGATTTTTTGTGGGGACTCAAAAACAACAAATTGCTCCAACTTTGCCAAAAACTTTTACCCATTTTTAATGGGCAGTAACTTTCCAATATAAAATGTAATCCGTAATGTAATCCGTAAGTTTAATAAATTATCGTTTAAAAAAACTAAAAAACACGCTTTTGGAGTAAATCAAACTAAAAAGTAAAAATTAACTCTTAACATAAGTATAAAATTACAGACGAGAAAATTAACGTTACTGTTCTAAAAGCGTGGGGTACTTTGTATGACATTTTTAAACTAACTCTGCGTTTCAGAATGAATGCATCCTACGCTTTTAGAACAGTGACATTAATTTTCTCGTCAGTAATTTTATTCTTATGTTAAGAATTATTTTTTACTTTTTATTTTGATTAAATCTAAAAGCGTGTTTTTTAGTTTAATTAAAGTATAATTTATTAATTTTATTTCCCGTACAATATTAGTGTCTTCATATAGATACTTAAGTTCTTTGTTCCTTGTTTTATCTTCTTCTTCTACTTGTTAGAGATCTAGATGATCTGTTGATTCCGGACTTGCCTCTGTAATATTTCCTGAGATGTGGACTGCCAGCTGTCTCTCCATCTCTTTGGTGGTTTTCCGGGTGGACGGGTCCCTGCTGGTTTTCCCTCTAGTACAATGCGTGGTAGTCTATCGTCGGTTCCTTGTTTTATAAATGCTTTAAAAGTGTGTAGGTATTTTAAGTTACAAATTATGCTCTAGGTATAAAAAAATATATAAAGGTGAAACATCTTAGGGGCAATTTGATTTTAATTTGTTGCAATAACATTTCAAATAACCCATCGTCAAAAACGTATTTAAATAACAATTACAGTTTCGAATACCTACCAATTATTGACCACCGAATTTTATTGAATCGTAACTTCTGTCTTCTCATTTTTTGTTAATTTTTTTGACTTCATCCGAAGTTGATGACCGTATATTTTCAAGAAAAGCCCCGTACCGGTTTTTATAATAAATGATAGTTTTCGCTGTACTTATGCGGCAGTGTGAAACATCAATCATTGTCGTACGTACGTGCTCTTGAAATAATTTGCAGCACAGCATTAATAACTGATAATTAATAAAATCGAAGCAGTGGTGGAACGCGCAGATTTTTCCGCTAATTAATTAGTCCCATTAGTTTTAATTTTGTCGGTTGTAAAAGTTTATTTTTTTACGGTTACCCTAGAAAGACAGAGTAACAAGCACACTTAAAATATTATTTAATTTATTTGACAAAGTATGTTTTAAAAAGAAAACACCTAGAATCACCCTACCAACTGAAATCGATACATTTAACTCGTTCATCATCGTCAACCCATACGCGTCCACTGCTGGACATGGGTCTCCCTCAGTCTTTTCCATTTGTCCCTATTATGTGCGTCCTGCATCCAATTGCTACTAACACGTTTCAGGTCGTCAGTCCATCCGGTAGGTGGGCGGCCTCTACTGCGGAACGCTTCTTGCCTTGGCTTTCACTCGACGATACGTCTTGTCCATTGGTTGTCAGATAATCTGATAACGTGTCCTGCCCAGTTTCATCTTAAAGTAGCAATTCTTTCTATAGCGTCGATTGTCCCTGTTGGGATCCGGTCTCTAAGAGAGACGCCCAACATCCGGCGCTCCATAGCCCTCTGTGTTACTCGGATCTTGTCTACGACCTTTCTTGTAAGTGTCAATGTTTCCGCGCCAAAAGTAAGAACGGGCAGCACACATTGATTAAAGGTTTTTCTTTTGAAGCATACTGGCAAGTGTGATTTAAATATGTAATTTAATTTTCCAAAGGCTGCCCAGGTTAATCCTATTCGACGGGGGAGCTCACATGTTTGGTTATCCCTGCCTAGTCTAATTTCGTGTCCCAAATATTTATATGACACAGTCTGCTTAATATCCTTTCCAGCGATAGAAACATTACGGTTTAGCACCAGGTTCGTCATTATTTGTGTCTTGGTCATGTTGATTCTCAGTCCGACCTCAAAGGAAGCGTAATAGAGTTTTTCCAACATTGCTATTGCATCATCCATACGATCGGCTATGAGGACGATGTCGTCTGCAAATCTTAAATGACCAAGCTTCTCTTCATTTATGTTGATAGCATGTTCGTATAGGTCTGCCCTCTTACAAGTATGTTTCAAAAGTGTCGTAAATAACTTTGGAGAGATGGTGTCTCGCTGTATAGAGAATTTGTTTGTTTCTTGTTTGGATAATCTTACACTAGCTGTGGCATTTTGGTAGATATGTTTAATTAAGTTGATGTAGCGATGGTTTGTTCGAAACTCAGTCAATGCTGCTAGCATTTTCTGTTGATCTATAGTATCGAAGGCTTTTTCATAATCTACGAATATCAGTGCCAAGGGTTTGTTATACTCTGTAGATTTCTCTATCAAATTCTTTATCACTAGTAGATGGTCGTTGGTACCATACCCCGATCTGAATCCAGCTTGTTCTCAGGGCTGATAGAAGTCGAACCTAGCCTCCAGTCTCTTTGTAATAATTTTTGTGAAGAGCTTGTATATCTGTGACGGTAAACTAATAGGGCGGTAGTTTGTCAGGTCTGTTATATCTCCCTTCTTGTGTAATAAAACAATTACTGCATTGTTCCAATACGATGGGGTGGTACCTTGGTAAATACACTCGGTGAAAAGTCTGGCCAAAGTCTGGATGATTTTATTCCCGCACAGCTTGATTGCCTCTATCACCACTCCATCGTCACCGGGGGATTTGTTACATGTTTTTGCTGCCTGTGTTGTTCGTAGTTCGCATCAAAACTTTCAGAATTTTGTTTTCTTCTATTGCTCTTGTTATCTCACTTGTGTTGGTTTCTCTTATGTCTCTTCGAATCGATCGGTGGATGTCTTTATTTGATTTCTTCAGTCTTGTGTAGTTGGAGTCATATTTTTCGGTCAGCTGTCTTCTTTCATTTAGGAGCTCTTTGGTATTTTGGCTTAGTTTTTCTTTGTGAGTTGTACCTGCCGGGCAGCATTCCTTTTCTGTTTCTTTCAGTGCATTTATTATTTTACTACTTGTTCGCTCAATATCCCCCAGATTTCCCTCTAAATTTTGCAGATGTCTGGTTAGTGTATCTTCATATTTGTCGTTGTTCGCTGGGGGAATCCATTTCTTCTTACGTAATTTTAGGATCATCTTGGTTCTTTCCATTTTTACATTTAATCGTACCTTTGCTCGGATCAATCTGTGGTCGCTACTTATCGAAAATCTATTGAGCACTTTGATGTCTTTGATTATTTCTTTTTTGTTCGCCATAATAAAATCTATCTCATTCTTGGTTCTGCCGTCTGAGCTTATCCATGTCCACTTACGTTTTGGGGTTTTTTATCAAAAAAAGAGTTCATCATGTATAGATTCTCCTGATGCAAGAAGTTAAGTAGTCTTTGTCCTCGCTCATTTCTCTCTACGTATCCACATTTACCCATTGCTACCTCTGCATGATCTTGTCTGAAACCCATTTTCGCATTAAAATCGCCTGTGAGTATTGTGAGGTACGTTGGCGTAGCATGTAATGCCGTTTCTTGGTCCTCGTAAAAATTTTCAATTTCTTCGTCCGAGTGAGTAGTAGTTGGAGCGTACGTCTGTATTATTTTGAGACTGTACCTTGTATTTAGTTTAAAGATAAGGTATATAATCCTCGGGCTTATGCTGTCTATTTTAATTATATTTTGGGTGTGTTTTTTGTGTATGATGAATCCCACTTTACCATTTGAGATGTCTTCTTCTCCTCTAAAATGAAATAAATGTCCTGATTTAAGGAAGTTCTGGTCCTCTCCTTTTCTTCTTAACTCGCTGAGGCCAATAATGTCCCACTTTATGGTTTCCAGTTCCTCTTCCAGTTCCACCATCTTCTGGTCCGATATAAGAGTTCTCACGTTATATGAAGCAATGTGCATTTTTCGGCACATCGCACCAATGTGTCATTGCTGAACAAGATTGGACCAGCAAACCGTCTCAGTAGCTTGACATCAGCGCGAATACTGAACTTCTTTGGACATATAACTCGTTACGACAACATCGAGAGACTAATTGTCCAGGGCAAACCCCTTGGCAAGAGGAAACGCGGACGCTCCCCATCTAGATGGACAGACATTGTATCAAAAGTAACCGAATCATAAGTATATAAGTTTAAAAATATTAACATTTTTTTAAATTGTTGTTTGTAACCTCGCTGATGGTCTATGTTAAAGCATAAAGTACCCCTTTTACCCTATATCCCTCTAAAAGTACCAATGAACATCCTTCAGCCTAATAATAAGCTTTTAAACTCAAAAGTTATAATCAGTAGTTTTTGCGTAATGCTCGAACAAACAAACAGATATACAAAAGAGCCTTACAGTAGTCGCATATGACGTGTAACATTTGACATCTCACCTTGGTAATAAGCAATTTTAAAATTACATTCTGAAAAAAATGGGTCATGTATTATTCGAAATGATTTTTCATAACGAACAATCATTATTTTTAATAAAAATTGTATTTTATTTAATTGACACTAGGAGTGACAGAAATCAACCTCAAAATTTAAAAAAGCTAAATACCGAAATATTTTATTTAAATAATTATTTATTATTACTTACTTGAATTTTTTATCAATGATCTGCACTTTATTAAGACTTATTATCAACAGTAAATACTTATTAATATAGTTTACTTTATACACAACACTGTAACTTAAGTGCACAGCTGATGGCTGACAGTACCGACCTCTCGGGAAATTGGTTGACGGCTATCTGACGGCCAACTCTATAACCGCGCGGTTATTCGTCAAATCAAATAGAGCGTGCTTCCGCGAATTCCTGTTACATTTCACGAAATCACTCCCACAAATTGCGAGAAAGCGAAGAGGGAAGATGTTACACATCAGTATTAGAGACATTGAAACAATTATTATTGAATGTTATTATTATTATTGTAACTTTATTAGGAGCGCCACTGTTGAATCAATGCTTTTTTCTTGAGGAACGTCCATAAACTTATACTTGAGCACTCATTCGTGAAGTATGCACTTAAAATATGTGACACTATTAATTATTTGTGTGCACGATAAAAATTGATTCGTTTTCTTGCGAATTCCACGTGGATAAACGACATTAATTGGTGCAAATGATTTACAGAGCTTTTACTTTATAATATGATCAACTATTTCGCAAACTTCATTAATTTGTTAAAAAGTTTTATCTGTTTGCCGTATGAATTACACATTATTGTATTGTTGCGATATTTCCGCTTGAGTTTGTTAATTTAAAACACTCTGTACAAATATCAGTGGTCTGGGTGCGACCCGAGAGGTCCACACGACTAACTTCCCGGTGGAAAGAATGAAAAAATACCATATAATTTGTTGTTATAATAATTATTATTAAAATTATTTTAAAAAACGATTTCAACTTGTTTATAACTAATTATAATTATCATTAACAATATTCTGTTTATGTCAACCGTATTCTTTCAGACTTTTTCTTTTCTGTATTTAAAAGGTTTAAATAAAAACACACACAACACAAAATTATTACGGCTAGCCAGCAAAAACGGTTCGTAACAAGAATGCGTTAGTCGCTATCTCTCTTCCTCTACACTTACTGCCTGCAGAGATAGAAAGAGAGATAGTAATCCGACTATTAAATAACGCCAAACCAACGCATCAGAGATCGAGACGTGGTGCTTATAATTTTTAGAGAAGAATAATTTGGATTTTCTATAATCAATAGTTTTCGAGCTATTAATCTTTTAATAAGAAAAAGCAATGATTAAATAAACAGCGGCTCTTAATGAAGTGAAAAATTCTTTAAATTTAAATTAAAAATCTGATACGGAAGGCAAGCAAGCAAGGCAAATCTATAATTTCTATGATAGAGTTTCATTAGATTTAATTATTATTATTCTATGTTAATAACCATTTTTTACATTATTAATTCATGAGTTTAAAAATAATTGTAAATTTATTGAACCTCATAAGATAATATTTATATACATAAAAAAAATATACGCCAATTATTTTATTTTTTCAAAATACCTTGAGCAAAATGTATAAATAAATAAGTCATCAAAGTTCAGTTGTCATAGTATAGAAAGCTGTTTTTTGCCTAGGGCAGGGCAGTGGCAGAGAAAATGTACCATTGTTTCCTCCTCTTCCTCATCGTGTCAGCTTCTACAGAAGTCGTGTCGTAGCTCTGCAATTCCCATGCGCCATGCATGGATTCATTTTTCTACCTCAAGTTGGCTTTTTGAACTACTTTGCTGTGCAGGAGGAGGATTTACAATCGGTACTCCTTGCTGAGATGAGACAGAGGGTGGTGCTCTCTCTTGATAGCTCGTCCGTCTTACAGTTGCCTGGTATGTCCCTGTGACCGGGTACCCAGACAATGTGAACTCTAAACTTAGTTGCTAGCTCATTCAGGGCTGCTCGGCGTTGCACCGCTGCCCTAGAGGTCAAGTTGACTGAGTTTAGTAATTTGATAGCAGCCTGGCTGTCGCAAAGAACGGATATCTCGCTGAACTTGTGTTCATTGCGGAGTGTCCAGACAGCTGCCTCGGTAATGGCTTTAATTTCGGCTTGAAACACAGTACAGTAATCAGGCAAACGAAACGACATGCTTAGTGAGGGGTTTTCTGATGTTACTGGGTTCTTTTATTCGTTCTTGTAATTCTTTTTTTTTCTTGAAATACAATTTCTAAACGATATAGTCTTTGGAATGAACGAATTATCTCCTCATTCTTCGTTTTGATCTTGGTTACTTCGGTTTGTTTATTATCTCTTCCAGGGTATATTTCGATAACTTAGTAAATCGTCACAGAGCATATTTCCATCAATGTATGATTTTGAGTTTACTGCAAGTTAACATGAAATGCTTTGATGTGTATTAGTTCATTTTGTCTGTTTTTTTTACGAAAATGGTCTGAAATATTCCCCTTTATAACCATTTTTACGTGTATTACCATAATATACAGGCTCAAACTTTGCCAGTATCTGTATAACTCTTAAAAAGTTCCGGATATTTGGGTTGTACAATTTGTCTGATTTTCCTGCTAATGTTAATCTTTGTCAATTATAACTGTTGCTCAAATTTTAAATCTTTAGCTTCAGATTACTAAGTATTAAATTTGGAGTAAGCTTACGGTCAAATATGTGTTTTTGTGGCTAAACCTACTTCCCCCCCACCCTTAAGCCATTGCAGGCTATAGGAATAAAAAGTTAACTGTTTAGAAGAGTGCTATTTAAGAAGTTCATAATATTACATCTCATTTCCTCAGAATGTTAGATACATTTATTTTCTAATACGGTAAAATATTTCACTTTTTAAACGATTGTATTTCCATTGAAAATTACCTTTTTTTCGTGATTTATCGTAATGTTAATATATTTAAACATGCCCTATCACACAATCCATATCAAACTGGGAATGCAAGCAACTTCCGTCCGATAAAACGAAAAAAAGAAACGAATGAATAGACAACCCACTGATGAACATGTTGAAATAAGAAACAGCAAAGAGAAAAAACTCCTGCGACACAACAACAATAATTCAACTCGGATATTTATCTTAAGTCAAGTGATTGCTCCCGATGCTTCAACGGTGATGTAAATTGTCTACTACTAGTAGTATTAAACTTTGTGAGCGATTACTGCCGTCCAGCGGCGGGTAAAGATAAATTTCCAAAACTACTTTTGTGAATGTTACAAATTCGTATATTTATTAATTAGAACAATTAATTAGAAAGCAGTTGAAGGAGAGCTTGTATTGAAAACACACATACGCTTACGTATTGATAAAAGTGGTAGCAACTGACCTCCATTGTCATTTTCAGCAGTAAAATAAGCGAGTACATTCAATATTAATGCATCTACATCTAAAACACGTCGCGGCATTTTCGCGGTCTATTAGGTATACATACACTGCTTGAAATTACAATCGGTACTATACGATTTTAATGTAGGTACCCATCACAATGATAACCCAGGATTACTTATTAATTTTTTTAGAATTTTTACAAAAAATCTAACAGAAAGTAGCTTAGTTAATTAGTGAAATTTGCTTGGATTACTTACCAACCTCTCTTATTATGTACATTAAATAAAGTCATTAGGAACAGATTTGGTTGCAAAATTAACCATGCTAACATTTAAAAATATTGACCCTTAATTTTCAAACAAGAAGTTAATTATAAAATAAAATTTATTACCTACGAAATTTGTTTAAAAATGTTAGGGGAATTTAGTTTAGTACTTCTTAAATGTATGGTTGAATGCTGGTTATGGAGTTTCTAACGATAATCCGTTACCACCGTATATTCGTGAAATATGCTATAGAGAGGATAGATGAAAGATTGACAAAACAAATTTATAAAGAGATTGTGAATGGGTAAGTAGGTAGAGGTCAACCTAGGCGAACGTATCTCGATCAGATCAAAATTGTTTTGAAGAAAGGCCAGGTCAAGAGTACCATCATTCGACGAGTATGTATGAATGCGCTGATGAAAGTAGAAGAAGCTAAAGACATGTGATTTTTTACCGGCGATTATTGTAGATGAAGAAGTTGGTGTTGATGATTTAAATTTATTAATTCATGGAATTCTTAAACAATTCGATAATCGAGCATAGAACTGCCAAACTTTGTGTTGCTATGGTTACGTCGTTGAAAATACCAAAGCTGACACTCCAATCAGAATTGAAAGACAGCTGGTGTTTTCGCGATAATACAAGTTGTCTTTGATTTGCGATTGGTTAGATTATGTGAATATTTTAAGATGAGTGAAATAGTCAGCAATATCTTCTTTTTGTGTTTGCATGTTAGATATTGTATTTGAAACGAAAACTTTGCGATTACAACAAAATTAAACTTTTTCCTATATTTACAATTTCGCTAATGATATGAATGTGAATAAAAACGTAAATAAAAATATTGTACATACTCCTTTTACAATTATTATTGAATTAACAAAGTTAAAGTATAAACCTTATGACCCAATTAGTGGTCAGCCTTTGACCAACGAATATTAATATCAGTTGGAGATCTAGATGAATTAAATATTCAACACGCAAAGCGGTGAAACGCATTCATAAAGTTACGGAGGATACAAGGACATGAATAAGCTCCAATGAAAGAAGCTTATACACTTCAATAAAGTTACGGCTTAGATAGACGGAAAGACTTCTCTAAAGAGGAAGTTTCAAACGTTGAGTTTTTATTCCTACATAGGTACATTTTAAAAAAAATATATATAATTTTTTTAAACAGTATGCTTAATTTATAGTCTAACAAAAAGCAAAAGTGAATCTTTAATTACGTAAACAATTGTATAACTACAGGAATTTTATACATACATATAGTCACGCTTTTTTCGCGTAGGGGTAGGCAGAGACCACTTCCTTTCACTTGCTACGGTTCTTACATACATCTTTTGCTTCCTCTACTTTCATCAGTGCTCTCATATATGCTCGTCGGTTGTTAGTACTCTTGACCTGGCCTTTCCTCAAAACAATGTTGATCTGATCAAGATATGTTCGCCGATTTCGACCTCTACCGACTTTTCTATTCACACTCACCTTATAAATTTGTTTCATTAATCTTACATCATCCACCCATTCTACGTGTCCAAACCATCTAAGCATTCCTTTATCCATCTTTGTAACCACATCTTCTTTTACACTACGTCATTCTCTTATCTCAGTATTATTTACTTTATTCAACCGAGTCAATCCTGCTATACTTATCAGACTATTCATCTCCGCAATATTAATCCTATTATTATGCTTCTTATGCCAAACCCAACATTCACGACCATGCATAAGTGTAGGAACCAACACACCTCTTTGCACAGCTAGACGTGCCTTTTTTGACAGTTTCTGGCTGTTCATAAAGCTATACAGTGCCACATTTATTTGTTTTTATGCTAACACCCTTCGCTCAATGTCGCTGTGATACTTTCTATCTCTCGTAAACTTTGAACCCAAGTACACAAATTCATTTACTTGTTCCACTCTTTCTCTCTCAATCGAAACTTTACAGTTTGTCATGCTTTCTTCTCTTTCAAAAACCATTACTTTCGTTTTGCTTACATTTATTTTTATCCCCTTGATTTTAAGGGCATCATGCATAACATTAATCATCGCTTGCAACTCCTTTTCAGATGACGCTAATATGACTTGATCATCGGCGTAAAGAATGCATTTGACGATCAAATCAATCATTTTTAATTCATACGCACTCTCTTTCAAATCTTTTAAACAATTGTCTATGTATAAGTTAAACAGCCATGGCGAAGCCACACATCCCTGTCTTACACCTTTTTCGTTGTTAAACCAGTCCGTGCAAGCTCCGTTTATCCTGACACAAGCAGTGGAATCCTTGTAAAGTGATTTCAGTGCTCGTATTAAACTACCGCTCAACCCATACATAGACAATGTCGACCACAATTCACTCCTCACCACTCTGTCATAGGCCTTTTCCAAGTCTATAAAAGCGCAATAAACCTGACTTCTAGCCAAGAATTTTTCGACTTTACCTCGTAATAAAAAGACCTGATCCATACATCTCCTTCCTCTTCTAAATCCTGCTTGCACATCCCATATCATCTTCTCAGTTTCATTCGTTACCCTTTTAATCAATATCTTTGCATATGTATTTAGTTTCGTAGGTAATTTTTAAAATAAAATACTAATTAAATAAATAATTTTATTTCAGTTAATCGAATGCCAGTGACCGTTGATCTCAAGGACAGTTTACACTTTAGATAATTGTGTCAAAAAATTTAGGTAAGCAGGGTCCAATAATAATCTAGTCTTAAAACGCACATGACCCCACAATTTGCCTTAAATTTATATTTGACGCGAAAATGTAAAATATTCAATGATTGCACTGTATAAAATTCGAATAATTTAAAATCTTACGTTTAAGTTTAACTATGTATTTTTTTACATGTACAGTACGAGAAGAATAACTGAAGCTGCGACCGATGTAGTTCTCTTCTGGTTACATAAAATATTTTAATAGCAAATAATTTTACGTACTTATATTTATCATACAGATATGGAAAAATATTTAAGAAGCATAGACATTTCAATGCAAAATAGAGAGACTGGAGGGACCGATAAATATTCGCGATAAATAATAATTGGTTTATTTTCATCTGCTTCTATCTGCTTAAATTTTTGCACAACATAAATCATCTCCCAACATTGGGCACCTAAAATTTGACTTTTGCAGCATTTTAATTGTTCATTTTGATAAATAATGTACAACTTAAATACAATTATTTATGATTTATATCACAAAAACACTACCTATAACTGTAAATAATAAAATATAGTATTGCATTAATTCTCGAAGGATTCAATGCTTTAAGATCCAAGTATCACTTCGACACTTTTAAGCGAACTAGCTGTCTCTCTTACCAGGCATTTTGTCATTTAAAACCTAAACGGCTTTAGCTATTCCTGTGTACACTTTTTTTAAATATTTATGAAGTTTTCTATAATAAAATACTTTTTATGCAGTGTAACCGAATCAAGATCAATGATTATGTGGAATTTAAAGCAATAAGACAGTTATTAATAAATTGGATACATTTTTTTATTCAAGAGATATCCAAAATAAAATTTTAATATTTATTGTATTAAATTGAAATTTACTGTGATGAACAGTGACTATTTTTGTAGCAAATTGTGTTTTTGAAATAAAAATAATTTATTTGTTGATATCACGTAACCATATTTAAAAAACCATCTTATAATTTGTGTACTTCTATACAATTAAGTCAATTCAAGTATATTTCGTGTACAGGGTGATTCAAAATTCGATGTGGATATTTCAAGGACGTATTGCTGGGATCAAAATCGTAACCAACGCAAGGGCGGTATTCTCACAATATTAAGCTAATAAAACATTTTCAGTTAAACAATAATTTTTTAACACGCTTTATATAAGCTTGACTTGTATCTATCTATCTATGTAACGGAATCTTTGGACACGATTTTCACCCACTTAAAAACATCGGATCCACTTGAAACTTTGTATACTTCTAAAGGACCGATGACAATACAATAATTTCATGAAGGTTTTTAAAGATCCTGGCCAGGATCAGTTATATTAAATAAAAAAGTTATTTATATGAATTAAAAATGGCTGATATCCCCTATGAATTTAATTTAAATAGATGGCGATGCTTGAAACACTCTCCAACAGATGTCACTAACGCATATCATCATTTTTAATCACAGTAATTTTAATACCTTCTCGCGTATTTTTATACGCTTTATATTAGGTTGACTTGTAATTTTTTTAAAGATCCTGACCAGGATCATCAGGATATTAAAAAAAAAATAATGAAAAATAAATTATAGTTTAAAAAAACTAAGACCACACGCTTTATAATAAAACTAAATAAAAAATATTAATTAATAAAAAATAATAATTTAAAGTAATTTTACAATGAAAAGCGTGGGGTGCCCTATATCAATTAATATATTTGATAATAAACAGATATTGGTAAAAGTAAAGTCTCCAAGAAGAAAACGTAAACATCATAAAAAGCACCCCACGCTTTTAAATGTAAAATTATTTTTTATTAATTATTATTATTTTCTAGTTCGGTTTTCTTACAAAGCGTATTGTCTTAGTTTTTTTAAACTATTATTTATTTGTCGGAGTTTAGTTGGGATTGGGATTGGTGTGAGTTTGAGAAACCGTTATTACAGAGCCCTGGGGATGAATTTAATTAAATTTGAAACGTTGGTAAGAAAACATTACTTGTTTTTAACTCACGCTGATTCCAATCCCAACTAAACTCCGACAAAAAAAAATGTGTTGCAAAGTTGTTTAATGTTTTGTTAGTTTGATATTGTCTTGCGTTGATTACGATTTTCTGGCGAATGGTTAGTTTTATAAAAAAAATGAAAAATACCGAAATTTTAGATTTGTTCACGGCCAAAAAGATTATGGTGTTTGAATTTAGAGTTTCCATTTTTAAGCATAAAATTTGGGCCAATAAAAGTGTTGACTCCCTTCAACTCCTCCAAAACTGAGTTTTTTTAAGCAAAAAATTAATAGAGTGCCTAAAAAACGAGGGCATGCCAATTTTTAAAAGATTAGATCGGTTATTAAAGTCACAATATCAAATAATGGTTTTTTTTACGCAATTTACAGTGGCTGTAGCTCGGAGGGGATGAATTTTAGGAAACATGTTTATTTAAAAAAAAAGTCTTATTTTTATTGTAGCAATACGTCCTTAAAATATCTACATCGAATTTTAAACCTCCCTATATAATTGACAGTTCAAACAAAGAAATAATTAATAAAAAAATACACATAAACATCATTGTTTTTCAAAAAATTCAACCAGAGCTTAAGTGAAAAATGTATTTCAATTAATTTTTATTAGTTTGGATGCTTTTTTGTGTAACTGCAAATATTTTACTTTTGTAAGTAGCAAAGGTTATTAAAACTTAACATTTTTTTTAGTTTAAATATGGTAAATTTTTTTATACAGCATTCTTGTAATAAATTTAATATATTTTTTTACTTTTTAAAAGAATTATATTTAAAGGCTATATTTATGTTTCATATTTTTACATAAATTAAATATTCATTTTTTTTATAACTGTTTTTTGCTTTGTTTACTGTTCCAACTAGAGTATTAATTATTGTATTTCGAACTTTGTAAATAGACCAATGTTAATATATATTTTGTTAAATTGTATAAAAATACAGTGATAATTTATAATTCAAAACGATATGTGAAATTGTTAAGTTTTTAAATAAATGCATACATTCAATTTATTGTTTTCTTTCCCAAGCGAAATGATATTTTATTAGTTTCCCATAAATCTTGGTAAAATTTTCATTCAAATCCGAATGTAAAAGCTAACCCTTTAAATTTAGAAAATATTATGTGAGCTTCAATTCATATTTACCAGACTTCATTCTAGCAGACTTATTAACTTCCCAATGGGTTTGGCAAAAGAAGCATCAATGCTGCGGAGTTGGGTAGTCTGAGAAGTATAGATTGACGAAACAGATTTATAATGCGAGTGGAAATGAACAAGTCGGTAGAGGTCGACCTAGGCGAATGTATTTCGATCATATCAAAATTGTTTTGATGAAAGGCCAGGTCAAGAATAACAGCAACCGACGAGCATGTAGGATAGCGCTGATGAAAGTAACAGACGCAAAATACGTGTGTACGAACTGTGGCAAGTGGAAAGAAGTGATATCTGCCTACTTCTACTGGAAAATTGCTTGATTATTTTGATGTTGATGCAATAAGTGGCTTAAGTCAACTACTTTAAAAATAAAAATACTTTACGCAAATGACATAATTTAAATCTGAAAATTTGAGGTAAGGGGTTTTCGGATCTGTCAAATTGATCTAAATTATTTAAAACCTACAACTACTTCCGGTTACACCGGAACTTCCAGAGGTAGTAGAATTGATTTTAATGTCAATCGGGATTCTGAACATCCTAATAGTTAACCATTTGCATTAACCTAAATAACCGTTTATTAAAAGCCAAGTTTAAGTTAAAACTAATAACCTTAAGAGTAAAAAATATTTATTCTAAAGCTGGCGTTGTCAAAGTTATCGTTAAAGTGCTCAGTATTAATTTATAGTTATTGTGACAAAGTTAAAATTATATTTGATTGAGTAGTTTTATTTTGATTTACTTACCTTCCCTACATTGTTGCGAAAGTTGTATTTTAAAGTTTTATTTGTAACTTTTAAACTACCTAGTGCTAAATAATTTAGGGACGGATCCCAGACATCTCGTCGAATGCATTTTGTTTTCAACCGCCAATGTCGAAAAAAATATCCTACGGGAATAAATCAACGTAAGCAAAAATCTCACAATGTCCATTGGCATGGAAGTAATTCCTGTTCTTCCGCGTATCAAAAACTCGATTGAAAAAGATCTTGCATCCCATTCTTTCATTATTCGTCCTTACCCCATGCAACTTTGTGCAACTAAGCCATCTGCCGCACACAAAAACCCGACAATATTATGTTAATTATCCTGCACCTTAAAATAAAGGAAAATTTAATCCTTATCCAAGCATGACAACAAGGATGAGTATTATTATAACTTTTTTGAGGTACGTTGAAAAAAAAATTAACGGAAACGTGTTTGCAACGGAAGTCCCTCATGCCAAAATCGTATAAAGAAGTAAATTTTGTAGCCTTCCTTTCATTTTAAGTTTAAAAAATAGCTATTCACGTAAGTTCGCAAAATACAGTTTATTTGGACGGGTAGACAAGTTTTTAGGATGAGCCATAGGCGAGTCTGGAAGTCTGGAAAAAAACAATTTTCGGGCTTGTAAAGTACAATATTTTTCTGCGACTGTGTGAAATAGCAAATCCATTAAGCTCGTTTCTTTATAATATTTATTAATAAGACAAAAATGAAAAATTCAATTCCTGTTTATACGGTGCTTTTATTTCAAAACCAGCCAGTCCAAATAACTTTTGATTTTGCTACATTTTTTTTTACTGAAAATAGTCGCAAAAAGAGTAACCTATCGTATGGGCCGTGGACGGCCCCCGCACTACGACTATTAGTTGGGAAAGGGATTATAGGAAGATGATTGTTGACCCGCTTTTCGAAAAGTTGCAGGTCATAGTTCTCCAGCTTGTTCCATTCCGTAGCAGTTGCAAGAAAAAAAAATTCGAATTTTAAATCAAGGGGGAAGCTTAAAAATGGTATTCTGCTGTTTCCAACTGGCACCCCTTTTACAACTCCCACCCCTTCTTTAAAATGTCGAATAGCAACCCTACCTTGTAATACATCAAATGAAAACCCAAGAAAAATCCAAATCAGCCATATAAACAAAAATTCTATCGATTTATTTTGCAGATAACATTAAACATTGCGAAATTACAATGAAGTTAATGACAAACAGCTCCTTAAATGTATTCACAGTTACTGTTTAAAGTTATTTTGTAGGCAATATTATAACATATTTTCAAACTCTTCTCGAACTCTTTGCAAAGTTTAGCAAAGTAAGTAATTCGTCTACATTTTGCAGTTATTCTAAGCTTTAGTTCTTCAATGTCTTCGGCAGTAGTTTTGTAAATTAATGTTTTTAAATAGCCCCACAGAAAAAAGTCAAGTGGTGTTAGATCTAGAGATCTTGCGACCATTCTATAAAATCTCTTCTGCCAACCCAATGCCTTGGAAATCGTTCGTCAAGCCATTCTTTACAGCTAATGCGTAATGTGATGTAGCTCCGTCCTGTTGAAGGTATATATTTTCCTGTTCATCAACTTGTATTTCTAGTGAATGGGTAATAAGTGGATCAATTTCAATATCCAATAATTGTAGGTACAATTCCCCCGTTACGTTTTGGTAAATAAAAAGTTGTCCAATAATCTCATTTCCAGCTGAAAACTGAGTATTATCCTGTCGAAACACGTGAGGATTTTCGTCATCCCATTACCTACAATTATGTTTGTTAACAATGCTATTTAAATAAAACGTTGATTCATCACTGAAACAAATATTTTTAACCAAATTTGCGTCTTCTTGTATTTTTGGGACGTTATTCTTCACTAAACTGATGAAGAATTTGTATTTTATAAGGAAAAAACTTATGCAATTTTAACACTTTGTGTGAGGAACCAACAGAAATATTTGTAAGTTTTGATGCTTTTGGAATGGGATAAGTAGGATCTATAGCGAAATGACCCAGTACTTCAATTTGTGCAGTTTCGTCGAGAACTCTGGGATTATTTTTTTTTATTACAAACTGATCCAGTTTATCAAAATTTTCGTACTAACTCTATGATAGTCTGGTAGCCTATATTTCTATCAGGATGCTTGTGGCGGACATGCCGCCCAATTGGAAATGCAATATAAGCCTTATCCTGTCTGCTGGTTTTCGATAGGGATAAGTAAGTAATCCTTCGGTCGGTAGGCCCTTTAACGGGCTAACTGAGCCGGAGGAAATAGGAAGTCCTATACAAGTTAAAATAGTTATAGACCTGGCAGAGCAAAATATCTATAGCTTAGCTACTTAAAACATCAGTCGATTAACAGACATCATTGGGTGCACATCTATCGTACTCCTGCCAAAACTTTATATTAAATCATTCCAGTTAGAAGAATTTGTTATTAATTCAATCACACCTTTACACATTGGTCTGTTTGCCACAATACTTTTCATTAAAAACTCGAGCTGTTTCTCGAGCGCACTTGTTTTGATGAGAATGCACCATTTTAAAATAACTCGAGATGCTACAGCTACAAAAAATGGCTAATTTAACGTCACGAATAACTAACTAAAGATACTTTTAATATTTTAAAACAAAGAAACAAAATGGCAAAAAATGTCAAAAAGAGTGACATGTATTCAGAAGTAAGTTAATTGATCCCTAATTAGACAACATGTAGTTTTTATTATGGTCTCATGTTATTTTACAGAAGTTGTTGTTATCAGCAAAATAAATCAATAAATAGATTGTTGTTTATATAGCTGATTTTTATTTTTCTTGGGTTTTCATTTGATTTACCACAAAGTAGGGGTTGCTATTTAAGATTTTAAAGAAATGGTGGGAGTTGTTAAAGGGGTGTCATTTGGGAAAAAGCAGAATAACATTTTTAAACCTCTCCCTTGATTTAAAATTTAAAATTTAAAATTAAATTTAGTTTTTCTTATATTTACGCAAAATCAAAATTTATTTGGACTGGCTGGTTTTGAAACAAAAGCAGTGTATATAGATAAACGCACAACCAATATTTTAAAAATCTCTACGATCTACGATCTACGATGCTATTTATTTTTGTTTGAAAAACTTTTAACCTTTTGAAAACCAAAATGTCAACTATTTTTATGTCAAAAAGAGACCATGCGTCATGACTTTAACTCCAACTGGTAACGAAAATGTAAACTAGGTTATTTTGTTGTTATGGTAATGGCAACATTTACTTCTAAGTCGAAAAAGTGAAAGAATTCCCAAAATAAAATTTTCGGGTGGCCGAAAAGCTATTTTTTATGTGGTGAACAATTCCCAAAAATTATAGTTGAATGGATTTGATTTTGTTAATACAGATACTCAGATAATAATAATAAGCGTCACGCTGCAGAAGTTGTTAGAGTTGTTTTGTTTTAATTTGATGAGCTGGTGCTCGAAGAAATGATAAAAAATTGAAAGGTAGAGATAACTAACTCTTCGATCGGATTTTTTGGGTCATAAACGGATAAAAATGATGGCTTGAGATTCCCGTCAGTGTAGTGAAATTTACATAAAAGAATCGACGGCGTTCTTGTCTTCATAAAAACCAAAATGATATACGAACCCGGATTGGCTTTCTTTATGGTTAACGACAACACAAGAAATGATACAACCGTAGCGAAGAAGTGCGATAAATCTCGGTTAATGAAAATTTATTTTGCAAAACTCAATTTGAAGAAACTACAAATCAACTTAAACATTGCTTTGAACAAATAAATTATTAGCAAATTTGAATTGTCGAAAATATTTTATTGTTTATTCAAATCACGTGATCGTAAATTTTCCGACGATGACATAACAACCTGTAGCAGGCAGGGACGTACTAGAGAGTTGTTTTGAGGGTTCAAACACCCATACGGAACAAAGCGCAACTGCCCACTTTTCTATCAAAATAAGCAAATTGTATTTGGAAAAAATAATTTTTTATATCGTATATAAAAATTTTATATCATATACATAAGAACATTTACACATTTACAATTATACACTTTTTAAACATTAACAATTTTACACCTTTACACATGTATTAAAATTTTTATAAAAATATTTTTTGTCATTAAAAGACTCGAATGACTTGAGGATCGTTAAAACAGTGATTTTTAAAAAATGGTTAAGCCTTAATTTTTGGGTATCGTTGGAAGTATTTTCAATAAAGCCAAGGCCACTTATTGAAAATAGAAGAATCTGAAACATGAACGTCAAGTGAGCATCACTTAACTTAAAGGATGTTTGAAAATTAGTAGTGACACAAGATATGAACCAAGTGGAAAAAGTCAAGTACAAAACAATAGGGAATCAAAATATAAACAAAGAGGGTTTTGTAAAGTTGGCCAAATTTACAAGTTTACACAGTGCATAGATTTAAAAAGATTACACGTTCTACATACATACATATAGTCACGCCTTTTTCCCGTAGTGGTAGGCAGAGACCACTTCCTTCCACTTCCGCTACGGTTCTTACAAACATCTTTTGCTTCCTCTACTTTCATCAGTGCTCTCATACATGTTCGTCGCTTGTTGGTACTCTTGACCTGGCCTCTCTTTAAAACAAAGTTGATCTGATCGAGATATGTTCGCCGAGGTCGACCTTTACCGACTTGTCAATTCACACTTATACATTTGTTTCGTCAATCTTCCTTTATCCATCCTTTCTACGTGTCCAAAACCATCTAAGCATTTCTTTATCTATCTTTGTAACCACATCTTCTTTTACACCACAGCGTTCCATTATCTCACTATTCTTTACTTTATCCAACCGAGTCACTCCGGCTATACTTCTTAGACTTATTATCTCTGCAGCATTAATTCTATGTTTATGCTTTTTCTGCCAAACCCAACATTTACTACCATACCATACATAAGTGTAGGAACCAACACTCTTCTATGCACAGCCAGACGTGTCTTTTTCACACTTTCTGGCTGTTCATAAAGCTATACAGTGCCCCATTCATTTGTTTTCCTGCTAACACCCTTCGCTCAATGTCACTGTGATACTTTCCATCTCTCGTAAACTTTGAACCCAAGTATACAAACTCATTTACTGTTGAGGCAAAGTCTGTTATGAAGCAATTTGTTGTTAATGTATATATCTTCGAAGAAGTCCAATCTGTTGTACTTTGTGGTGGGCGAACGCGGATTTTTGTTAGCATTCAAATGTTATTTAATGTGGACTTTTAAAGCTTTACAAGTCTCACTAATGTATGTATCGTCACATTTCTTACAATTCAGTTTATACATGCCAATTTTTCCGCCGAATCCCTCGTACATCGACAAATGCCTTATAATTTTATGACAAATTTCTCAAGTTCGTTGCTTGGTAATAGCCCTCAGCCTTCGGCTTCGAGCCGAAGCCGAAGCCAAAGGCTGAGGGCTATTACCAAGGAACATTCTTTCGACTGTCATAAAATTATCTCGTCTATTATCAATGTCCTAGGGATATTGCTACTGAAAATGACATTGGTAAAAAAATATATAAATACAACAATACTTAACAACATCTCAGTACTTAAGGGTTAATAATGAGCTAGAATTGACTAATACTAACTTAAAAAGAGATGATACGACTTCCAGTGAGTCAGTTCGTATGGAGGTAACCAGGCTAAGCTATTTAACAGCATACAATTTTTATTTTAAAGTTGGCAATGTTATAATTGTGCTCGGCATTGGTTTTGTAGTTATCTTTCCGAAATAAAATGAAAGATATTCCTCATCGAAAATACTAAATTCTAAAGGTAAATCACAGATTTCAAGAATACCGCGTTTGAGTAATAAATTTCTCATGAATTGCCCGGTAGTCTTAAGCAGACAGTTGGGAAGTAAATATTTGGAAAAGAATAAAGCAACATTTGTAGACCGATGTTGACAAACTATTCTTCTTCCTCTATTTCAACTGTCCCTTTTTTTAATATTTGTTTGATTAGGTTCGCTTCGGCTGTGTTTCCCTTTTGTTTGATCGCCTATTTTATAACCGTAGGTCTTAAAAAAACTGAGATTATTTGAGATTTTCTTAGGTAAAAAAATCACACGTGCACGTCCTTGTCATTTTAATCCTTTTAAGCAAACGTTATTTGTCGGAAACAAAAAAAATATAACCGTGAGAGTGCTTGGCATCAATATTTTAATAATACAAAAAGAAGGTCCTTTACATGGATACTAATTTTTGTTGGTAATTTTATACAATCGCAGTCCCCTCGTTTTTTGGCTCTAGAAAATCGAAAAATCAACATTTTTGGGTTTTTTTTTAAATCTTCATTTTTACGGAGGATTTACGACAAAAATTACGGGAATAAATAAAAATAAAAACTTACATTAGTTTCAGGATTTAAATGTCCATGTAATGTTCATGTTCATTCACGTATAATTGTTGATAAATTTTTTACAAGTAATCAAATGAAGTTTTTATATTTTTTTTCTCAATCTACCCAAAAAAAACGAACAAAAAAAAATATATATACAAAAATGTTGGTTTTTCATGTTTTTACAGTATAAAATAATAACAAATCCTCTCAAAATTGACCTTTTCTCACATATTATTGTTTGTACTTTTTTTATCAAGTAATTATCAAAGTAATATATTAAACATTGACGAATCATCAGTTGTGTATAATTTTTTTTTGTAAATATTCATTTTTTTGTAGATCAAGGAAATAAGTATGATCTACCTACGTGTGTAAATGTTATATACGATTATTGAAGACAAAAGTTGATATTAAGAAACATTAATAAAATTTCATTTCTAAAAAAAAACATTTTTATATGATTTTGTTTTCAAAATGTTTGTTTTTGTGTAGATCAATAAAAAAAATATATGAACTTCATTTGATGCTTTGCAAAAAAGTGACGAACGATTATATTCAAAGAAGTGCGATTATGATAACATTTATAGTCATAAAACCAGAAATCTTTTAGTGAGATAAAAAATTAACAAAAAAACATTTCTATTTAAATTTTTTTTTTTAAATGTTCGTTTTTTTTTGTGAAATTAACAACAAAAATAAATAAACTTCGTTTGATGCTTTGCAAAAAAGATATGAACGATTATATTCAAAGAAGTGCCTTTATGATCGCATTTAAAGTCATCAAACCATATGAAATCTCCAAGTAAGATATTTTCTATATTTCTCTTCATAAATACGCCGTAAAAACGAAAAAAATCATCGAAATAGGATGGTTTTTCAATTTTCTAGAGCCAAATACGAGGGTACCGCGATAGTATAAAATTACCTTTTTTTAATTGGGTGCCATTTAAATAAGCGTTATTTTAAATAAAATGAGCGATATCTTCATAAATAGAATAAAGCGTCATTTTAATAGAATGAGCGATATTTTTTTTAATTGGTCAATAACTCTTAAGCGATAATTTTTGAGCGATATTTATTTTAAACAAGCACTATTTTTTTTAGTTTGAGCGTTTTTTAATATATGATGGCTAGAATTTTATAAAAATAAACAAATAATATTTTTATTAGAACATTAAATTAAATTTTTTAAGTTATGATTTGTTCCTTACTCTTGGAGTTTGCTTTTTAAAATATTTATTAAATGTTTTTTCTACAATGCATAACTGCTTCAAAACAAAATTGCAACAAAGAAAAAATGTAGATCAACCTAACCTAACCTAACTTTCATCAGCAGCCAAGCACATTCCCATCGGCCAAAAACTCAAGCGTTGACGACCAAAGAACGCTACCAATGCCCTTTTGCGGGATTAATTTAATATTGTCGCACACATTTTCTCAGCATTCTTTCATTTTATCCACATTTCTCTCTTTTATTTGCAAACTGTATGCAAATATATTGATTAAAAGAGTAACGAATTAGACTGAGAAGATAATATGGGTAGTGCAAGCAAGATTTAGAAGAGGAAGGAGGTGTATGGATAAAGTCTTTTCATTATGAGGTATAGTCGAAAAATTCTTGGCTAGAAGTCAGAAGGTCTATTGCGCTTTTATAGACTTGAAAAAGGCCTGTATGGGGTGAGCGGTAGTTTAATACTAGCACTGAAATCACTTTACAAAAATTCCACTGCTTGTGTCAGGATAAACGGAGCTTGCTCGGACTGGTTTAACATCGAAAAAAGTGTGAGACAGGGATGTGTGTCTTCGCCATGGCTGTTTAACTTATACATAGACGATTGTTTAAAAGATTTGAAAGAGAATGCGTATGGTTTAAAAAGGAATGATTTGATCGTCAAATGCCTTCTTTCTGCCCATGATCAAGTCATATTAGCGTCATCTGAAGAGGAGTTGCAGGGGATGGTTAATGTTATGCATGATGCCCTGAAAATCAAAGGCATTAAAATAAATGTAAGCAAAACGAAAGTAATGTTTTTTTGAAAGAAAGAAAGAAAGAAAGAAAGAAAGAAAGAAAGCATGACAAACTGTGAAGTTTCGATTGAGAGAGAAAGAGTGGAACAAATACTGCATAGCTTTATGAACAACAAGAAAGTGTCAAAAAAGGCACGTCTGGCTGTACATAGAGGTGTGTTGGTTCCTACACTTATGTATGGTAGTGAATGTTGGGTTTGGCAGAAGAAGCATGAAAATAGGATTAATGCTGCGAAGATGAGTAGTCTGAGAAGTATAGCCGTAGAAGTATATCGCTTAAAAAAGCAATTTTATATCGCTCAACAATATCGCTCATACTAATAACGAAGATATCTCTCGTTCTATTTAAAATAACCCTCGTTTAAATAGAAGAAGTATCTTTATTTCGGCTGAAAATACGCGTAATAAAACGTTTCGGTTGGGAATTAAAAGTTTGAACTGAAATTCTGGACGGCCGGTTTCGGCGAAAATTAAACGCGCCATCATCACCTAACGGAAACGTCGTCGCGCGTGCTTAAGACATTAAAAATAAAAATGAACGACGATGACGAGGCTTAAGAAGATAGGCGAAGAGTGTGTAGTCTCCATTCGTCCTTCGAGAACACGTTATTTTTCGATGTGGACTTCGCTTGACGGAAAATAATAGATCCCGAAGACGGACTTATTCTCGACGAAAGTTGTTCGCGAGCATCGCCAAGTCGCATGAATGAATGCAAGAATCTGGATCGGATTTTATTTAGACAGAGGCGCGCGATCAATAAAAAAAAATAACAGCTTAGTCGAAAAATTGTTGACAAAGTTACAAGTCAGAAATAATATTTCCCGTCTCACGATTTTGTCATGTCAGAGAATTTAGCCTACGGCAGGTACAGACCGGACTTTAATCGAATGTAACGAACAAGTCGAAATATTCTTTGCCGATTTAGCAAACAATTCGTCACAAAGCCGTTTTTATATTTAGAAAAGCCGGTGTTTTCCAAAATCGCCGCTAAAGTTACTAAGCCTTAAATTCACATCCTAAAATCGCCACGGCTTACTTGGATACCCGGACACCCATAGCCGAGAATCGCTACGGGCGTTCATGGATCTTTTAATGGCTCTTTTATTTATAGGATGTATTTTGACATCTACCTAGAGCTAATTTTAATAATCAGATTACTTATAGTCTGGGTGCGACCCGAGAGGTCCACACGACTAACTTTCCAGTGGAAAGAATAAAAAAATACCATATGGTTTACCAAACAATTTAAAATTGTTTATTACAAATTATTCCAATATTTTGTTTATGTCAACAGTATTCTTTCAAACTTTTTCTTATCATTTCATAAGCGGGAGTTATTTTCAATTAAATTTTTTTTTTAATTATTATGTTCAAAAATAATTTGTTAGTAACAATACTCAATTGTTACAAACAATGCTTGATTATTAATAACAATATTTTTTCACTGTTATAACGTCTTTAAGGCTATTCTCTCAATACTGACACAAGTTTAAAATTCTCCATTTCCTATTTTTGTTTTCTAAAACTATTTTTTTTTATAAAAAATTGTCATCATATTTTACATACAAATATTTCTAACATGCAATATTCATATTATTCAAAAGATCTTATAATTCTGGATCAAAAATAGTATAAAAATTGAAAATCTTGGGTAGTTTATCATTTTTTTTTAGTTTTTTGATTCTCCTTAAAAAACAGCTTTACCGATTTTTCTAAAAATCTAATCAGTTCTAAGTTGCGTAATTATGCGTCGAATGTAATTGGTCCCACGTCGATATCATTTTTTGTTCCTGAGATAATCGAGACGAAAAATAAATCCGAACGCACATACGAACATACGCACATACACACACACAGACGTCCACTTAAAAACTATTGTATTCGACTCTGGGGACCTTGAAATGTGGAGATATGTCAAAATTAATGGAGGTAACAATATTTTAAATTTTTGGATATTTTTTAATTTATTGCGCTTTTATAGACTTGGAAAAGGCCTATGACAGAGTGGTGAGGAGTGAATTGTGGTCGACATTGTCTATGTATGGGGTGAGCGGTAGTTTAATACGAGCACTGAAAACACTTTATGAGGATTCCTCTGCTTGTGTCAGGATAAACGGAGCTTGCACGGACTGGTTTAACATAAAAAAAGGTGTGAGACAGGGATGTGTGTCTTCGCCATGGCTATTTAACTTATACATAGACGATTGTTTAAAAGATTTAAAAGAGAGTGCGTATGGATTGAAAATGAATGATTTTGTCGTCAAATGCCTTCTTTACGCCGATGATCAAGTCATATTAGCGTCATCTGAAGAGGAGTTGCAGGCGATGGTTAAAGTTATGCATGATGAAAATTAAAGGGATAAAAATAAATGTAAGCAAAATGAAAGTAATGGTTTTTGAAACAGAAGAAAGCATGACAAATTGTGAAGTTTCGATTGAGGGAGAAAGAGTAAAACAAGTAAATAAATTTGTGTACTTGGGTTCAAAGTTTACGAGAGATGGACAGTGACATTGAGCGAAAGGTGTTGGCAGGAAAACAGATAAATGGGGCACTGCATAGCTTTACGAACAGCAAGAAAGTGTCAAAAAAGGCACGTCTGGCTGTGCATAGAGGTGTGTTGGTTCCTACACCTATGTATGGTAGTAAATGTTGGGTTTGGCATGAAAATAGGATTAATGCTGCGGGGATGAGTTGTTTGAGAAGTATAGCCGAAGTGACTCGGTGGGATAAAGTAAAAAATAGTGAGATAAGAGAACGCTGTGGTGTTAAAGAAGATGTGGTTACAAATATAGATAAAGAAATGCTTAGATGGTTTGAACACGTAGACAGGATGGATGAAGGAAGATTGACGAAACAAATTTATAAGGCGAGTGTGAATGGACGGAAATCGGTAGAGGTCGACCTCGGCGAACATATCTCGATCAGATTAACATTATTTTAAAGAAAGGCCAGGTCAATAGTACCAACAACCGACGAGCATGCATGAGAGCGCTGATGAAAGTAGAGGAAGCAAAAGATGTGTGTAAAAACCGTAGCAAGTGGAAGGAAGTGGTCTCTCCCTTTTCCTACGGGAAAAAGGCGTGACTATATGTATGTATGTATGTTTAATTTAATTTGGTGTTAAATACCGTAGGTAGGTAATGTTGTAGATGTTAATGTACCCAATGCTACTTGTTCACATTTAAAATTGGGTTTATCGTGACTATTAATAGTCCACAATGTTGCCAAGTTATTACAGCTGACGTAAATGTTTTTAAAAAATTTTTGTTGCTTTTTTTGTTGTGGCTCAATCAGTTGTCTGAGCTAATTTTGTTTTAATAATAATAAATTACTTTAACTGGTTAAAAGTCGTTATTTCATTTTTAACGTTTAATTAGTTCTGCTAGTAGGGTATTTAAAGCGGAATAAAAACGTTGATTAATTGTCTACGGCACTGTTAGTCGATATTAAAGGTCGCAGACTTGTTGGGTTCAATGTCAGGGACTTGTATTTATGCCGAACGCAAGCAGAAATCACATGAGTTCTCTATTGTGCGAGGAGAGGTAGATGCTAAGAAATCAGAGCATGCCTATTTAAATATCAGGTCTCTATTGAATGGCTTCGTCGATGGGAGATGGAATATTTCATGGCTTACTGATTGATAAAGGCGACACTTTTCAATTTTAAAGGGTCGATCAAAGGGCAGGTAGGTATATTTCGCTCCATTATGTATTATTTTTTCTGCATACTCTAATCACGTCTGCTGTTATTCAAAAAGAATTTAAATTTACGCGCAATATTTTAATTTCTATAGTGCTTTTCAGGTAAAAGTATCCACCTGAAGTGGACAAGAACAAAAGGAACATATCAATTAATGTATAATGGGAGATATACCTTGTCATATTTAGACTTGCTGGAGGAATCACCCTCTTACTCTAACTATGAACCCTTAATTTTTTTAAATAGCTTACGCCATTTTTATTTTTCTCCCAACTAATTTTTAAAATTCATGAAATAGATATGTGGTTTAAATTGATTGGTTTATGTGATACAGAATTTTAAAATGAAACAAAATTGAATTACGCATAACTTTCATTTTAATCATTTTTTTTATAAGCGTTTCTAATAATAGAAATAGAAAATTTATTTCATCAATTTTCCTAAATGATCACCATTTACTTTTATACATCGCTAATATCTGGATTAAAATGGAGAAAATCTCCATCTCTACTATCATTTACCTACGTCTAAAATAGAGGTCCCCAAATTTTTTTCTCTCGTAGACCACTTTTTCGCGATAATCAATAATACAGGATAAGTAACAGGCACGTTTCTTAAAATTCAAAACTGCTGGAATCTCTTTCTGAGCTATACTTATGTTCTTTGTTAGTACTTCTTGAAAATGACACCAGTTTCTTCAATATCACCGTATGGATTGATAATCCTCCACGCTATAAACATCCTCAAGCTTAACTTCAAAGGCTGTGTAAAGAGCACACCCCCATTTACATCTAATGCACCCCAAATTGTTGTTTTTGCTGACGTAGATTTTTGCACTTCGGAGTCGACCAATATAGTCGATATAGACCCCAGGAAGTGTCAAAAAAGGCACGCTTGGCTGTGCATAGAGGTGTGTTGGTTCATACACTTATGGTTGTAAATGTTGGGTTTGGCAAAAGAACCATGAAATAGGATTAATGCTGCGGAGATGAGTAGTCTGACAAGTATAGCCGGAATAAAGGAGTGAAGAATAGTGAGATAAGAAAACGCTGTAGTGTAAAAAAAGATGTGGTTACAAAGATAGATAAAGAATTGCTTAGATGGTTTAAAACGTAAAAAGGATGGATGAAGGAAGATTGACGAAACAAATTTATTAGGCGGGTGTGAATGGACAGAAGTCGGTAGAGGTTGACCTCGGCGAACATATCTTGATCAGATCAACATTGTTTTGAAGAAAGGCCAGGTCAAGAGTACCAACAACCGACGAGCATGTATGAGAGCACTGATGAAAGTAGAGGAAGCAAAAGATGTGTGTAAGAACCGTAGCGGAAGTGGTCTCTGCCTACCCCTATGGGAAAAAGGCGTGACTTTATGTATGTATGTATGTATCAATTCTAATGACATTAAACAAATTAATCCAAAATCTACTTAATTGTTACTAACAAAATATACCCCAGTAAAATATTTGAAAACAACGTTAATAAGCCACTCAATGGATAAGAAACCCTGCACTATATATAGTGGCAATTTCTTCGACCACCCAATTTATACCCTTCCCACACTTCAACCCTTACCTGCACAATTTATTAGACGTATTTTTTACCTGTCACAAAAATCAATAGGGCCTCGGTATGAACTAGAATAACTTACTCGGCCTTTTAGCCCTTTGACGAGAACACAAATAAAACGATTAATGGATTTATTGAGGGCTGGGTTGAAAATTTGCACGCAGAACAAGCTTTAAGTATTGTCAAGAAAGTTATTTAAGATTTAGGAAGGTTTGACTATTGTCCGAATTTAATATTAAATAATGCTAGTTTATACCTGCAAACTCCCCAATAAACTGTATGATATTTTATTATTAAAAAGGGAAATAGTCCTTTTGAGTATTATTATGACATTTAATAATCGTAATAAATAATCTAATTAAAATTCTTTTTTATGCTTCTTTGGTATTCTTTTTTATTAATTTTTTAATGGCCTAGGAATTATTATTTATATTTATTTATTTTCATGTACAAAAAATCTTATTGTTTTTATCTTTGATAAATTTTCTTAAATCTCCTTACAACTCCCAACAAATTACACTATTTTCTTTTTGTAACAAACAAATCTTTTTTTTTAACTTACATAAACAAAAACAAGTCTAAGTTTTTATTAAATTATGTCAAGTAATTGTCTTGAAATAACAGAAAATAGTTTGGTGGGCTCGGAATTTTACATGCATTATACAGGAATTGACATTAAAAAATGTGAACTTTGACATCAAATATCTCGCGTTCTGGACGTTCTGAAGTTTTGAAATTAGATAGCAAACATTAGACATAAGCTGTAAAAAAAATGAAAAAAATCTGTCAAAAAGTGGGTTTATACTGGAAGTACCTAAAGAGCATTATAGCTTTATTATAATATCTTCAAAAAACTATATTTGTCCATATTTTTTATAGTGACTCGGTTGAATAAAGTAAAAAATAGTGAGATAAGAAAACGCTGCGGTGTAAAAGAAGATGTGGTTACAAAGATAGATTAAGGAGTGCTTAGATGGTTTGGACACGTAGAAAGGGTGGATAAAGGAAGATTGACGAAACAAATTTATAAGGCGAGTGTGAATAGACAAGTCCGTGAGGTCGACCTCGGCGAACACATCTTGATCAGATCAACATTGTTTTGAAGAAAGGCCAAGTCAAGAGTACCAACAACCGACGAGCATGTATGAGAGCACTGATGAAAGTAGAGGAAGCAAAAGATGTATGTAAGAACCGTAGCAAGTGGATGGAAGTGGTCTCTGCCTACCCCTATGGGAAAAAGGCGTGACTTTATGTATCCCTTTAGATATAATAGTTTTACTGCAACAGAATTTATTTTAAGATCATGCTGATAAAATTTTAAGACGTTTATGAATAAAAAAATTGTTCTCTGATAGCATAAATTTTTAAATAAATAATGTATTTTTGTTTTATAATGACTGCAAAACTAGAATAGTAAGATAATGAAAATATTTTTAATAATTTAATATCCAAAATAAATTTTGGCAAAAAAGATAGTTGCTATATTAAAATGCCCGCATGGATTATATAATTATAATACGTCCTGATTTTGTAGAAAAGTTATAGTCACTCATCAGGTAATGGATATTTATTTTTGTCGACAGAATCCAACATATGATCGTTTTTAACACTAATGGATATAAAATTATACCAAATGTATCTGCAGCACCCCAAAAAACGAAAAATTACTTCCTTTGACGATATTCCAACAAAGTGTATCGACAGTTCCCCTAATAATCCGAAAAAATTGAAACTCACCGAATCGTTAATAAGGTTCATCTACATTTTAACGGTTTTTCCACGGCATAAGATCTGAAAAATTTTCAAAAGATTTCGTACGAAGTTTTCGGAGGGTGAACGTGAACGGCCGAAACCTGATCAAAGAATACAATAGAGCACCTTATTTATTTTCTAAATCGTCCCATACGGGAATATTCATTCCCACGAGCACACATTCAAAGCTAAGAAACTTGTTTTTCGGTATACAGGTAAACTTAAAATACAGGGGACTAAATAACTTGTTGGCATATATGTATGGCAAAGGAACACCATTTTTCATTTTATAAAAGAAACGGACTCATCATTCAAAATTCAACGAACTCGATATTCTGGTCTTTTGACGTTTTTGTTTGTTTAACCGCAAAAGGTCATATGCACTTATTGCTTTTGATGGATTATACAAATACGTTGTTTACCATATATTTGATACCTAGAACTTAGCTTATTCAGAATTTTTATGAAAAACAGATACACGGTAATCTAGATCTATATAAAGCTTGATTACCTTCAACAACATTTTTCTGTCGAGACATTTTCAGTGAGGCTCAATTATCTTAGTAAAGTGAGAAAATACTTATTTGATAGTTACCTCCTTTAAACTTCCTTGCTCATAAATCCAAACCTACATCACTTCAGGAACTGCAGATATTTACTTAAGCAAGTCGATAAACACAATTTACAACATTTAAACTACAATTAATTAGATTACTTAGTTATTTTTGAGTCAAATAAGCATGCTAATATCCAAACTATAGTTCGATTTCTTCTATTACGTTAGAAAATTACAGCAGAGATTGACTCAAGCAAGTCGAATCATGTAAATAACAATAAAAACCTTTACAACATTTAAATTAATTACACTTTGATCTTAGGCAGAGGCCAAGAAGCGATCATCTATAGCTCAAACTAGAATTTTAAATTAAAGAAACAGTAATCAATGGATTACTCACCTTCATGTCTACATACAACTTACAAAATTTTGCTTAATGTTTATTTATTTAACGTTTGGCTACATTAGAAGCAAGTTATAAATACAAATATATTTGTGTTAGTTCATTTAATGTTAATCAGTGCAACAGATTGCAAAACCAATTAGATGAAAATAAAAAAAAATTGAATTACAATTTTTGACACATTTTCTGTTATGTTTCATTCCAAAGCTATTTAAGAATAAAATAGGCATACTGATATTAAATCTGTAGTTGGTTTCTTTCTATTGCGTCAGGAATTACAGTTGATATTTACTTAAGAAATAGGAAGCGGCTCAATGTTATATGTGCAAAAATTAATATCAAAAAAAAATATGAGCATATAGGAAATTAAAATTTTTAAAGTTTTTTTTATGCGACTCGATCCTGATTACCGAACCTAAAAAATTGGCAAAGTTGCGAAAAGCGGATTTTTGTAAATAACTAAAAAACTACAGCTCCGATCAAAAAAAGTAAAATTAAGAAATTGTAGGTATTAAAAAGATTTATTTATTAAATAAATTATAATTTTTCGATATCATTGATACTTTTCGAGTTATATTGGAAAAACCGTGAAAAATCGGGTTTTCTATAATTCGTTAACTGTAACTTGTTACTTACTGTTAAGTGTAGCCTATGGCAAGCCAAAAAAGTGTTTTTTTTTTTAAATTGATAAATATTGATTATTTTTCAAGATATATAAAGTTTTCTCCAAAAAAATGCTCTCTTAATTTCGCTAGTTCTGCTCGGCGGATGATGCTACAGTAACGATTTAGGACATATTTTTTTTGTAAGAGTTGTACTTTCATATTATTAAAAAACAATATTGATTTTCTTAATTTTTAGGGTAAACAAATGACTTTAAAATAATTGCAATATTTTTTTACATGTTTTTTTAAAATAAATTTCTTAATTTTGTTTTTATAGAAATGACTTTTATGAAAATAGATTCCTGGCATCATTTCACGCATTTAAAAAAAAATGAATTCTTACGATCATTGGAAGCCGAAATAATTTTTTTTTAAAAGAATCTGGACATTGTCAAGTAAAAACATAGACTTAAATTTTTTACAATTTTTAGATACTCCTATAATAATAACAATTTGTAAAAAACTGAAAAATAATTGGGGTTTGCTTGAATACGGATGGCGTTACGAACCTTAAAAAAGTCATGTTCAATATTACTTGGTACGAACCGTGTAACTAGCGCCCTCTATGAGAGTCAGATATAAAAACAAATTCTTGGGATGTATTAGATTCTAAAACATATTCGTATAAAATTTTGTTACAATGTTTCCAGTAGTTTCGGCAAAATCGTAATAAATGTGTATACATTTTTTTTTAATGCCCTTTATCTTGAATACGGATGGCGTTACGAAATTTTTTACAGATCAAACCCCAATTATTTATTATAAGTTTTCTGCCTATCCTAGAGACGGGGTCACCTGTTTTTGAAACACCCTGTATAAATAGTCTTTGTTTAAGTAAAATAATTCTTTGTAAACAGTAAATTTTTGTCTTTATTTTTCCTTATATGCAGAGTTTCTATGACTTGATGGGGCGCAAGGAGGTGACCGGTGAAAGTTCTATTTCACATAATTATACATACTAAATAAAGTCGGTCACTGAAAGTTAGATTCCCTTCTTAAATAAATCAATTTTCTTTTAAGATAAAATAGCAAATAAAGAAAACATCATAATACAACCAAGGTAGTTTTTATGTACCACATTAGGTACAACATGTTGCATCGTTATGCATTCAATTTAGATTTTGCACCAAAAATAAATCAGTTTATACCTTTACAACGGCAAAGTAAAAAAAGCTTACCTACTGATTTAACCTTTAATACATTAACATAATTCTCACATAGTTTTTGTTTTTGTATCATAATGGTTGAACACCCCTTTTTCGATTTTCACAGGACGGTAAACATGTGTAGGGTAATATATCTTAAAATCACTACTTGTTGTGTTTTTCGGATTGAAGAGTATGGGAAAGATTTTCTTCGCTCGTTTTCTGGTTACAATATTAATGAGTCGAATACTCAGGTAGCGTTTTTGAAAAATGTGATCACTAATTTACGACAAATAATACCATTAATTTTGATTTTTATTATGAATGGGAATAATGATCGATAGCCGTCAAGCACGTTTTTAAAATATTACTTTAACATTTACAAAAAAAACTACATATCATCACTATCATATTTCCTTTTATTAATTACCTTTTAAGTAAGATGCCTGGTATTTTTTATAAAGCTTTCATTAAGAATTGTCCTGTTTGTCAAGTATGAACAGAAAATATTGGTAAGAATAAAACCAATGGGCCTAATTTTTTGAAAGTTTAAAATAAAATGCCCCGTATCCGTAAGAAGAAATATTTGATTTTGGTTAATACATTTTGGTTAATACATGAACAATTTTTAATGGAACACCCTATGTACAAAGTTTAACAAAAGTACGTGACTATACATGGTGTAAGAAAAAATTAAAAATTAGTTCTTGTCATGATCTAACTTCGTTTTAATAGCATACATTAAAGGTTACACCCATGCCGACCAACCCAGTGCGAAATAATCTGCGCATGCTCCATGTTTGGTTTGGCTCCTTTACTTAGCATATGTAACAAGACTGTTTTATTCACTTAGGACAAAACTTTTACGGCTATTTTCTTGCCTTTTAGATACAAATAGGACAATTAGACTTTGTAAAACGATGGATAAATTTTAGAGGAATGCAAAGAGCCAGAAAAGTAAATACATATGACAAATTTGGCAAATAGTACAATTAGACTTTGTAAAACGATGGATAAATTATAGAGGAATGCAAAGAGCCAGAAAAGTAAATACATATGACAAATTTTGCAGATAGGACCTTTGTTGCTAGGACGGCAGTATAATTTTTATTAATAAAAGAAATTCTTTAATTTTTACTCGTGATTCAAATTCTTTAAAGGTACCAGTCTTTGTCCTACGAATAATCAAGTCCTAACAGGCCTTTTAAATAAGAAAAAATGCACAAAAAATAACAGGAAATATAAGGACATGATAAATATTTATCCAAACAGCCTTGCAGTGAACTTACTAGATAATATACATGTAATAGTCACGGTGTCTAATAATATGTCCTTGCATGTTGCTTACATTGCAAAGTCAGCAAGCCAGAGGCTGGGTTTTCTGTTGAAAGCTAGAAAGTTTTTACTCCTGATTAACTGTTGACGACGTACAAGGCTCAAATCCGACCTCTACTGGAGTATTGCTCGTACATTTGGGGTTTAGCACCAAGGCATTTTCTTCGTCGTCTAGATTCCATTCAGAAAAGTGCCATTCGGTTGATAAACAGCTCAACTCTCACCCACTAGAACATAGAAGTGTTGCAGACCAGACATTACTCAACAGATATTTTCATGGCAGATACTCTCAAGATTAACACTACAAGGACCGATTTCCATCAATAATCCTTTTACAGGGCTTTCTATAATCACTTTCCCTTCTAATAGTGGCAGTGCGGGCCGTCCGCGGCTTCAAACCTTTATACTTATACACATAGATTTAGCAAAATTTTACCTGATTAATTAATGTATTGTTATGGGGGAGTGCAACAGGACTTACAATTATCAAATGGACAAAAAATCAAACACACGTCAGCTTACAATTACTTAGGAATGAGAATATCAAAGGATGGGACACTCGAAGAAGCAATATTGGACAGAAATATGAAAGGAAGAAGAGCAATATCAATGTTAAACGGAGTACTGTGGGATAGAACAATAAGCAACAACAACAAAAAAAGAATTTACGACACGATAGTGAAGAGCATAATAATGTACGGTTGCGAAGTATGGCCTTTGAAAGAAAAGATCGAAAGAAAAATTAGAGCCACAGAAATGGATTACTGGAGACGAGCAGCGGGGAAATCAAGACTAGAAAGAGTTACAAATGAGAGGATAAAACAAATAATGGGAGTACAGCACGACATCACAGACGAAATAAGAACTAAACAGTTGATATGGTACGGGCATGTTCAAAGAATGCCACCAGACAGAATCCCAAAGAAAATATTACAGTGGAACCCCAGAGGAAGAAGAAGAAGAGGAAGACCACGAAAGAGCTGGAGAGAAGGCATACAAAAAGAGATGGAAGAGAGAGATCTGAGAGAGGACATGTGGACGAATAGAGAGGAATGGAGATTAGGAATCGCAAGACGCCGACGCACGTTTTAACGCGATATATATATATATATATATATATATATATATATATACATATATATATATATATATATATATATATATATATATATATATATATATATATATAACTAATATGCGCTTAGAATTACAAGGACAAATCGGTGATCAAAATCCTTTTACGACACCCGCTTATTGCCATATAAATCGCTGAATATCTTAGCAGATATATTGCAAAATGTACGTTATATATAAATTATTTATTATGCTGTAATGATTTAAAATAAATCGTTAATTGCAATTATTAATTAATTAATATTAAATAAAACCAATTTACTAATTTATAGCTAAAGTATTTTGTAACTTGTTATTTAAATATCTTGTGCTTTTGGTCTAACAATAATAATAATAATTTCGAATAACGTTAAAACTGGTCACTGATATAGTTCGGTTAATTTACAACGGTCAATAAAAAACCGATGTTAAAGAATTAAAGAAGGCACCTGCTAAGACACTTGGCATGACAGTATGCCGTTTTCGACGGCCATCTCATCATCACATGCATCTTGTAATTCATGAATATGCATATACGAAAGTTTCATTTGCCTAAATGATGCATGCGTCAGTGTGCAATAACACCTTTGCTGGTTTGCCGTTTTTATAAAATATCCATGACAATGGGTAATTTTTCTCTCACCGATTTTTGCAATTGAAAATCAAATACCACAGACCCTCAGAAGTTGTCCTGCCCGAACGTTGGCTATCCTGCTTCGGGAATATCACTATTAAACTATCAACCCCGAAAACTATGAATTTGACACTAATATCGGCGTTTTTAATAGTTTTTATATTTCATCTCCCTCCCTTCCCTTTTGTATGGGTTTTCAAATAATTGGGAATGACACTATCAAACTTAGCGTCCTTGAAGACTATGAATTTGACAGTAATATCAGCCGTTTTTGTTGATTTTTATATTTCATCCCCTTCCCACTTTATTTGTATGGGTACTAACAAAATTGGGAATGTCACTATTAAACTCAGCGACACCAAAAAACTATGAATTCAGCACTAATATCGACCATTTTTGATAGTGTTTATATTTTAACCACTCTCACTTCTTTCGTAGTGGTTGTTTGGGATAAAAACTATCCTATCTCTCATATTGAAATACACATTTACAAAATTTCATTAAAATTGAACTATAAATTCCACAATAATATCAGTTTTATATTTTATTCACTTTCAACCGCTTTCGTTGATCTGATCGCTATCAAAATTTACAGGATCACCCCATGGGCTAATCTTGAGATTGCCTAAAAATTTCATTAAAATCAGTTCAGCCGTTTTAAAGTACATAAAGGACAAACATGCTCACAGTTATGTTTATTTATTGTACAGATAATCCTGGGCAACATTCTTACACTGTAAATAAATTAACAAGTGTTGGCATGTAAAGTATATATATAATATAAAACTAAAAAAGAAAGCGAATAAACATTTTTTTAATTTATTAGTTTAATGTTAAAATAATATTTTTCCTTTTAACTGTTTAAGAAATGGCGGATGCGCAAGTTAATTCAAGTCTCTGAACTGTCATTCATTTCAAAACCAATAAAACCGGTTTTTTACCAGCTTCTTTAAAAAAAAAACCATTTATTTATCCTTATCGCTATAACAAAATATTTTAAAACAATATTTATCGAAATACTACTTTTACCCGCGGCTTTGCTCGCGTTGATGTCCTGAAATAACTGTCAAAGATCACTAAGGCCCACTTGTATAGTTTCCGTTAAAACCACAAGTGCCAGTTAAACTTTGGTTTAATGAATTAAGTTCGTTGCATAGGTGTCTGTGACTGCCATTCGGAGTTTAACTGTCAACTGATGGATGGAGGGCCAGTTAAACTTCAAGCTTCGATTAAACACATGCGCGGTTTGAATACTGATGTGTTTCGACTGATATTGTTTCGTGCTATAACTAAAAGTATAACCTATAAATATTTGTTAGTCTCGTTGACCAGATTTTTTCATGTTTTTAAAATGGAGGGATTTGAAATATTTGAAGATATATTATTTAATGATGAAGATGAAATAGATGTTAAGAATATTGCGGAAAATCCAAGAAGACCTCGAATTTTTTCCACAAATTAACACCATGGACATTTGAAGAAACCAGGAATTTATTAATAGGTTCAGGAATACGCCATATTAAGTATTACGTTTAGATAAGAACAATAAAAAATGATACATTATCCACACAAGAAAATGACGCATGTTCTGGTTCCCACGAAAAGGGATAACCTGTAATGTTCAGAGAACATCGTGGGAACCAAGGGAAAGAAGGTAGGAGTTGGTGTTCTTCTTAAATTTCTGGAGGTTGTATGCCTCGGGGAACACCTCCCTAGGCAATGAGTTTCAAAGCCTCGCAATTCGTTGGATGAATGAGTCTTTGGAAAGTGATGTTCTGCAGGTCTCCAAAGTGACCACGAAGGGGTGTGAAGACTGAACTTGACGGGTTAATCTTGAAGAGACTGCCAAAGGAGGAACGATTGTTGATATTTCAGAAGAGCATCGCCCATGAAAATATCTATAAAATAGAGACAAATCGACAACTTTTCTACGGTGTTCCAGACAAGTGAGCGAGTTTGTAAGCGAGGCATCACCGACGAGACGAATTGCCCTTTTTTGGACAGAATCCAGTAGCTTCAGGATATGTTTAGGTGCTGCACTCCAAATATGGGAACAGTACTCCAGTACAGGTCGGATCTGTGTCTTATAGATCATAAGCAGCTGACTGGAGGTGAAATAGCTCTTGGCACGAAATAAAAAACCAAGTTTTTGGGATGCACTTTTGGCAATGGACCTCACGTGATTTTCTCAGGAAAGGTTATTGCTGATAGTAATACCAAGCATCGATATGGATGACTTCAGTGGTATGGTTACTCCTGACAAAGTTATGTTAGGCACAGTGAGATCAGCTTTTCTAGAGAAAAGACATGCTTGTGTTTTGTTTGCATTGAATTCTACCAAGTTATTGGATGCCCATTCGAGAATTGTTGCTAAGTCCATATTTATATTGTTAACATTTCTTCCTCGTTCATTTCTGGTTTCACGGGCTGATATAGGGGCCCTGGAAGAGAAAGCGGTATGGAGGGTACTATCATCGGCAAAGCTGTGTACGGGACATGAAGTTGCTTTCAATAGGTCGTTGATGTGAAGTACAAATAGTGTTGGTGCTAGAATGGATCCTTGCGGAACACCAGCATTTATGAGTAGAGTGTCAGATGAAACTCCATCGACCACTACATGGAGAGACCTGTTTAAGAGAAAACTAGCAAGCAGAGAACACAGCTGAGGGGGCAAGCCATAAGATGGAAGCTTGGCGAGGAGTCCCTGGTACCAAACTCGATCGAACGCCTTGGAGATATCTAATGCCACAGCTAAAGTTTCTCCATACTTTTTAATAGATAGCTGCCATAATATTTGACAAGCTTTTTTGAGCTAAAACAGTGTGCTTTGGAAACTATAAACCAATATCCTGCTAATAAATAGGTACACGTGTACACTGATGGCACATATATACCTGAGACTATGGCCGCCGGCTACGCAGGAGTATATTCTACCCTTTTTGAAAAGCACTTTGCAGTGGGGAAATGCTCAAGTAATTATGACGATGAGATAAGTGCAGTCAAGGAATTTTTTTTATGAAAATAGTCGCAAAAAGGGTAGACCTATCGTGTGGGCCGCGGACGGCCCGCACTGCGACTATAAGAAGGGGAAGGGATTATAGAAAGGAAATGATTGTGGACACGCTTTTTAAAAAGTTGCAGGTCATAGTTCTCTGGAAAAACTGATTTTGGAAGCTTATTCCATTCCGTAGCAGCCCTGTAAAAGAAGGATTCTTGATGAAGATTGGTCCTTGTAGTGTCAATCTTGAGAGTAAATGGGTGAGACTGATCAGCGTGCCGAGTTCTTCGGCCGAATGTGGCCAATGGTGGTACAAGAGTTTTTATTTCTCTAGAGCATCTGCCATGGAAATATCTGTAGAGCAATGACTGGTCTGCAACTCTTCTTCTATGTTCTAGAGGGTGAAGGGTATCTGTGAGAGTTGAGCTGTTTATCAAGCGAATGGCTCTTTTCTAAATGGAATCTAGAAGACGAAGAGAATGCCTTGGTGCTGAACCCCAAATGTGCGAGCAATACTCCTGTAGAGGTCGGATTTGAGCCTTGTACGTCGTCAACAGTTGATCAGGAGTAAAAAACTTTCTGGCTTTCCACAGAAAACCTAGCCTCTGGCTTGCCGACTTTGCGATGTTAGCAACATGGTCATGCCAAGACATATTATTGGACACCGTGACTCCCAAAATCGAGATGGAGAGACTTGGTTCAAGGGTATTTCCGGACATTGTGATGGGATGATTTGAGGAATTCACTTTTTTGGAAAACGTGGCACTTTGTGTTTTTTGGGTGTTGAACTGAACAAGATTGTTGGTTTCCCACTCGACGATTGCTTTAAGATCTTTATTGATGGAATCAACCTGTTCCTGCCTGAGTCTATTTGTATTATTCACCGAAAGTGATTGATAGGATGTGAAAGTTGAGACAAGTGTGCTATCGTCTACGAAACTGTAAATGGGGTTCGTGGTGGTTTTCAAGAGGTCGTTGATGTGTAAAAGAAATAAGGTGGGGGACAGGATGGAACGCTGGGGGACCCCGGCATTGGTTTTAAACGCATCAGAATAAATACCGTCAACTGCCACATGTTAGGAGCGATCTTGCATGAAGCTCAAGAGCCATTGACGCAGTTTGGTTGGGAGACCGTTGGCAGATAATTTACTTAACAATGCCTGGTGCCAAACGCGGTCAAAGGCTTTAGTTATATCCACTGAGGAAAGTGGTGTTCTTTGTGGACTCACAATCTGGAATCCTAGCTCTCAGCAGCAACGCACCCACTGACTGCCTCGGAACGATCAGGTGCCGAACATCTTTGTCAGACCTGATTATGGATGAATGGGTTACATGAAACGACCTAGCAAAAGAAGGAACCAGAGCCGAACAGTCTCTATGCCTCCAATCCCTCAGAGCCGCCCGTAACCACATTAAGCAAGTATCGCTATCCAGAACCCTGGAGAGAAGCACGTCGGTAGCCCTCTTTCGCACTCTTACTGGACACGACTATCTGCAATTGCAATTGTAACTTTACTTTTCATTCTTGTCAGTACTCAAACATGAAGTTTGTGACTCAGACTCAGTGCTGCCAATTTTCCTTCAAAACGTTAACAAATATCGATGGACCGACGTGATTTGAAATAAGCTACGATGTCTTTAGTTGAAAGATATTCAAGAAATATTTATAGTTTTTATCGGTTTAATTAGGACTAAAATACAGACAGCACCACTGACATTGGAACTGCGCGCATGCGTTCTATCTTTTTTACTCTCATGCAAAGGATCCCTGAAGAAATTTATGAATTCTGGTGAAACTGTTCAGGATAATCGAATATTTTGATCGAATTATTGCATTTTTATTGGTCTTTGACAAGTGTATAATGTTTAAATTAAATCTGATCGCTTAAAGTAGGGCAAAATCGAGGCCAAAGAGTCAGTTACTCTCATGCAAAGGATCTCTGAAGGAATTTATGAATCCTGGCAAAATTAATTTGGATAATCGGATATTTTAATCGAGTTATTGCATTCTACTCGGTCTTTGGCAAATGTGCGAAGTTTAAATTAAATCTGATCGCTTAAAGTAGGGCAAAATCGAGGCCAAAGAGTCAGTTACTCTCATGCAAAGGATCTCTAAAGGAATTTATGAATCCTGGCAAAATTTATTTGGATAATCGGATATTTTGATCGAGTTATTGCATTGTACTCGGTCTTTGGCAAATGTGCGAAGTTTAAATTAAATCTGATCGCTTAAAGTAGGGCAAAATCGAGGCCAAAGAGTCAGTTACTCTCATGCAAAGGATCTCTGAAGGAATTTATGAATCCTGGCAAAATTAATTTGGATAATCGGATATTTTGATCGAGTTATTGCATTGTACTCGGTCTTTGGCAAATGTGCGAAGTTTAAATTAAATCTGATCGCTTAAAGTAGGGCAAAATCGAGGCCAAAGAGTCAGTTACTCTCATGCAAAGGATCTCTGAAGGAATTTATGAATCCTGGCAAAATTAATTTGGATAATCGGATATTTTGATCGAGTTATTGCATTGTACTCGGTCTTTGGCAAATGTGCGAAGTTTAAATTAAATCTGATCGCTTAAAGTAGGGCAAAATCGAGGCCAAAGAGTCAGTTACTCTCATGCAAAGGATCTCTGAAGGAATTTATGAATCCTGGCAAAATTAATTTGGATAATCGGATATTTTGATCGAGTTATTGCATTGTACTCGGTCTTTGGCAAATGTGCGAAGTTTAAATTAAATCTGATCGCTTAAAGTAGGGCATAATCGATGCCACAGAGTCAGTTACAAATAAACAGACATACAAACATACCCGTGAATAATAATAGAAAAACAAATGGATAAGAAAGGAAATGTGCGCATTTGTGCATACATGTAGTTTCAAATATTACATCGTAAACGAGATTTCTTTTTATTTTTATTAATTTTTTGCAAACGATAGTAAATCCTGTAAAATTATTATTGACTTGGCAACACCGGCATTAAAATAATAAACATAAATAAAACAGTTGCAATTAGGTGTTTCTTACATACGAAAAAAATCTTAATCAATACGAATAAGGCTAAACCGAATGGATAAACATTTACAGCTGATGTCCCGTAGTGTGGTGGCTTTTAATTGAACGTATAAAAAATAAGATACAATTTATGGCATTTCACGTAAAGCCTTATTGTAAAATGTTGTCTGTTTTAATGAGCAAAGAATATTTTTATGAATTATTTGCTAATAAATGTTACAATTGTTTAGGCTCGGTGTATGTAAATATAAAAACCCAGTTATCATCGACTGGTAATGTATCTTGAAACACAGTTTTTCGATATCTAATACGCCCTGAGTAGCTGTCATTTTAGGTTCTTTCCACGGTCGTTGCTCAAAAAGATAATACATACATATAGTTACGCCTTTTTTCCTGTTCAATACACGTTATCATAAAAAAAGGTATGTTTGGTTAGTTTAGAAGTTAAAGAGCATCCTGTATATTTAAAAATAATTTTGGATTGCGCATCTTGAGATGTTTTCTTATCTATTATAATAACATTATGGAATACAAGAATCTCCTTAATGCTCTGGAAATTGTAAATTGTGTTAGGTTAGTTAAGGTCAAAACGGCGGTTCGGAGGGAACCCACTTAGGCCTTTTGGCCCGTTGTGATACCGTGATGGACGGCGGTGCCTTCCCCCTCTACCGTGAAAACCAGTTGGAACTTTTTATAAAAAGTGTGAAGTCTCTGATGCTAACTGAATTGAGATAAGATAAGTCATTTAAGTTTGGTTATCCTAGTATAGAAAGCCGTTTTCTGTCTAGGGCAGGGCAGTGGCACAGAAGATGTACCATTTTTTCCTTATATTCTTCATCGTAACAGTTTCTACAGAAGTCGTGTCGTAGCTCTGCGATTCCCATGCGCTGTGCATGGGTTCCACCTGCCCAGTGTCCTGTTATGGCCACGATCGCATTCCCTATGGACTCCCTGGATAGAGTTTTAACATCATTAGTTTGACGTAGATCTAGTTTAGGCCAGATCTGTTTCGATGATATGCATGTGGGTTCATTTTGACGCCTCAAGTTGGCTTTTTGAACTACTTTGCTGTGCAGGAGGAGCAGGCGATTTGCCATTACAGTAAGGAAATGAATATTTCCTAACAGCTGGGAAATCTTGACTTTTTCTTAAAAGAAATTTTGTCTGGAATGTCAAAATTTCATAGCGATTTGCGGAAAATATATTTTATTACAATATTTTAAAATATTTTTACACACATGTACTTTATGATTTGTTAAACTTTTAAAGTAGGTATGTATATCTTTAGTGGAAATTGCTGTAAAGTTTTACATTGGTCGGAAGATGTTCAGAGATCAACACCTCTTCTTCATTTTAAAATAATGAAGTGAAAATCAAAACCAAGATAAACCATTAGTAGGTTATCCATTTTCTGATTAATGCTTGAATTTTTTTCCTAGCAGCTTTCAATTGGAACGTATCTTCATCAGATGGATCCTCATGATCTGCACCATGCGATGTGCCTGTAATAATATATTTTAACATTTATTATTTTAATTAATAGTTTACATTAATTTAATAGAAAAATCCTAAAAACTTCAGTTTTCTTTGAATTAAAAGAGTTTATAAAAGTTACCTTTTATTATAATTGAGGCAGCATCTTTAGAAAAAGTCTTCGTTACACCTAAACTACGCCATGGATCTATCGAACCATGAACGAAAACAGTGTTGGATACTTCAATATCCAAACCACCATAAATAATGTTGGATCTTTTTACAGCTTTTTCCAGAAACGATTGATTATATTTCGGTCCAAATAAATCGATGCATTGTTGGATGAAAAAACTAAGATTAAATCTATTTCCAAATATGTGGGGACTATGTGACGATGTTTGGTAGTAACCAAATTCCGTACAAGTTTGGTAAATCCATGGTCGCCCTACAATTAAGTAATAAAAATAATAAATTTGTGCAGAATACGTAATATGGCTATAAAACAAAGAATGAATTGCCTGAGAGCGTTTAGGGACGGCTCAAGAATGATTTAAAATAGTACAAAAAAATTAATAAAGCATAATCAGTGATTCCAACAACTTTGATCTAAGATATAACTACAACATTACACTAAACTTACCTCCCCACTGTGATTCCCAACTTATGTTTTTAAATTTGTTCGCCATATTATTATCATACTTGTAATTGAGACACGTTTCACCGTATGATTTCATAAACAGATTAGAGCACGTGGCAAGTCTTGTTACCGGAGCCCCAATGGTTGTGTCCATCACAAGTTTACAAAGTTCATTTCTGGAGCCGGGATCGGTTTGAACTACGGATGCAAACGGTAATGCTATTAACCAAAAAAGGTAAGAAATGTCGAGGTGATTGTCGACACCGTCTTCTATGCTATCACATAATTTAAATAGATTATTAATTTCAATCCGGCCCTCTTTACTTCGAAGCAGAAGTTCTAAATGGTCCATTGACTGCTTAATGACGTTTGGGCATTCTTTATTTACCGCACGCAAACTTTCAGTTACAGAATTGAAATACCCTAAAAGGTAAAAAACAATTGTTATAAAAAATTATATATCATTAAACGTGTGTAAGATATGTCACCCTCGTCTGAAATTTTTCTGGCCAAACAAAAATTCCAGACATTGTTTTTTTAAATTTATTCTTATTTTTCTACATAGTCTCCTTGTAAGTATACACACTACTCTCATCTATTAAACCCGTCCAAATAGTACTCGCGTCTTTCTCCGCAAAATAATATATGTCCTCCGAGCGCAATTTTTAGATTAGAAAACAAAAATAAATAACTTGGAATTAAATCTGGTGAGTAAGGAGGTTGGTCAAGCAGTTCAAACCGTAATTCTTGGATTGCATTGTCGACCTCTACCGACTTGCCCATTTACACTCGTCTTACAAATTTGTTTCGTCAATCTTCCTTCATCCATCCTTTCTACGTATCCAAACCATCTAAGCATTCCTTTATCTGTCTTTGTAACCACATCTTTCGTCACGTTCCCTTATCTTACTATTCTTCACTCTATCTAACCGAGTCACTCCGAATATACTTCTCAGACTACTCATCTCCGGAGCATTAATCTTATTTTCATGCTTCTTCTATCAAACCAAACATTAGTGTACATAAGTGTAGGGACCAGCACTCCTTTATGCTCAGCCAGACGTCCCTTTTTTGACACGTTCTGGCCGCTCATAAAGTTATGCAGGGCCTCATTTTCCACCAATACTCTTCGCTAAATGTCACAGTCATACTTTCCGTCTCTCATAAACTTTGAAACCAAACTCATTCACTTGTTCCACTCGTTCTCCTTTAATTAGCACCTCATAATTTATCTTATACGCACTCTCTTTCAACAATATACCCAGCAAATTTGATAGCTTTTTAAATTTTAATACTTTTTACGAGACATACCAACTAAATCATGAACAAACTTAATTTATTTACTTACCAGAGAAGTCTAATTTTGCTAAAAGAGGACCGCTGGATGAAACAGCTCCGTGAACCAAATGAGGATATTTTTGTCGCACCCAAGCAGCTAAATTACCTGCATAAGACGCTCCAAAAACGATCCATTTTACATTGGAAGATAAATTATATTTTGTGTTCATTGCTTCAATAAAGAAAGCTATATCTCCTAAAGCCTGCTCACTATTAAGATAAACTAAATTTTCTAGGCTCATATTCCTGCAAAAAAATTTCTCAAATTGTTTAAGTTTATGAGAATTAAATTATTGCAAAAATAATGTAAATATTTTATTTATTCTTACTGGGTTGGATGACTTTGTCCATAATATCTATGTTCCAATTGAAACAAAATCGGTTTAAAAACTTTTGCGTATGTCATCCATCCTCCTTTTGTCATCCAGTATGACAAAGCAGCACTTTCACCACCAATTTCCAAAAAAGCAAGATTTCTTTTACCATTAGCAAATTCATTATTCATGAAATACCTCTAAAATATAATTTCAATGTAGACCTTTTACGAGATATTTTACAGTATTGTACATTCCATACCTTTCCTACCGTTTTCGTAGGGATGCTAACAAAATTAAGATTGTCACTATCAAACTCAGCGACACCAAAAACTATGAATTCGACACTAATATCGGCAATTTTTAATAATTTTTATATTTCAACCCCATCTCAGCGCTTTCGTAGTGGCTAATTGAAATAAAAACTATTCCATATCTTCAGTAAAAGCAATTTATACATATTTACGAAATTTTATTAAAATCGAACAATGAATTCGACACTTATATCAGCCGTTTTTGATAGTTTTTATATTTCACCCCCTGCCCAACCCCAAATATTGTCTAAAAATTTTGGAGTGCACAGAGGACAAACATTTTATTTTTAAAGAAGATGAAATAACTTACTTGCTGCCAAGTTCGATCATCATTGGCATTGGAATGATCCAAAATTTGTGTAAACCATTTTTGATAATTGCTGTCTTGTATTTGTTTTTGCTTTTTGTCAAATCCTGTAAGTTGGAAATGTTTGTATGCCGAAATTGTTGATTGCAAAGTAAAAAATAGAAACACAACTAATGATAGCAAAAATAAATTTTTCGTCAGCATTTTCGTATCAATACACGAAAAAATTTAGTTATTATTTATTTATATCTTACAATTATTGATAAAAATAGATAACTTATTGGATTTTCAATTGGTTTAATTGATCTGTCAAATTAAAAAAAAATGCTTTGAATACTATACTGATAGGTAAATATTATCTTTAACTTAAGTGGTTATCTTTTTTTATTTATGTGTAAAAAAATATTGCTATTTGGAAACAAACGTAATATTTCAACATTTCCCATAAAAAGAATTTAAATTAACTCGGATCCGAAGTAAGATCGACCCTCATCCATCTATTTAATGGATAAAAATTATTTTATAAGTAATTTATTATGTTAAAAATTGTAAAAAAAATGGGTTGCCTGAAAAAATCCTGGCCAGGCTATAATTAGGTAAAAATTCAAAATTTTATTTTTTAATTTCTAACGATAAGTTTAACAAAAATTTTTTACACCAGCCGTAATTACAACCCTATAGAATATGCAAACGTAGGGTTGCCTACATTTTTCCCGATCTAACTATTGTGTTACAAGGTATAAACAGGTATTTTGGTCCTAGTTATTTTCACCCACTTGTTTAATCTATAAATTAAACGTAAAAATAAGCGCTGTTTTATTGCGAACACAATGATATAGGGTTGCCCCCAAAAAGACTGTCCTGAATAATGGTTGTCGAATTTTCAAAAATAAAATTTTAATGAGACTGAGAACTTGGCCTTGACCATTAAAGTATACGAAAATAATATAGTACAAGTGACCATCTACAAACCGTACGTACTCTAAATGCACCGAGTACTTACAACATACCTTTGAATCTGGCGTTCGTCGATTACGAAAAAGCTTTCGACTCGGTCGAGACCTGGACTGCTCTGAACGCAATGGGCGAGGCAAGAATAGACACAAGCTACTCAAATCTTATAAAACACATTACGAAAATGCTACACTGCAAGTAACCATTGACGAAGAGACATCAACGGATAAGATCAAAATAAAAAAGAAGGTTCGCTAAGGACAAACCATATCCCCTAAACTATTCACATTGACACTGTAAAGTGCCTTTAAAAACCTGCCCTGGTAAAACAAAAGTATTAACATAGATGAAACTCGACTAAATCACTTTCGTTTTGCTGATGATATTGTCATTAGTAACGACATCAATAAGTTGAGGAATATGTTGAAAGAGCCACAGGAAATCTTAAAATAAATCGGGCTTAAGATGAACCTTGATAAGACAAAAATAATGACCAGCGAAGAGACAGCAATAACCATAAGGTCACGCGCTCGAATGCGTCGAGGAATACATATACCTGGGCCATGCTGCCATGAGAAGAGTGGCCGAACTAAAGCGAAGATGGGGTGGCAGGTCATGTTGCGAGGCAGAACCCATCCAGGTGGACTAACAAAATAATGCATTGGCGCACGAGAGCTACAAAGAGAAACGCAGGAAGAACCCAAAAACGATAACAGGACGACATTCAGAGGATAGCAGGGAGAAACTGGTCTCAAACTGCACAGGATAGACGGACATGGAAACTACTGGAAGAGGCCTACATTCAGGGGTGGATGGACATGGGCTAGAGATGAATGTGACCAATGTCCATGAAAAATAATTCAAATTAATTCATTTTAACAATTTGTATGATTTAATAATTAAGTTGTTGCGTAAATTTTGTCCAGGAGATTAATTAAATAAGTAATTTAGTGTATTTTGTGGCACTGCCATACCTATAAGGGTTAATTTAACCCATTTTTCAATAAGACAACGAGTAGTTAAACAACAGGAATTCAAGCCCACTTGGAGTGGGGGGAGGAGTGGGGGTAGGAGTGGGGGAAGTGGAGGGGGTAGGAGTGGTGGAGTGGGGGTAGAAGTGGTGGAGTGGGGGTAGGAGTGGGGGAAGTGGAGGGGGTAGGAGTGGTGGAGTGGGGGTAGAAGTGGTGGAGTGGGGGTAGGAGTGGGGGTCAGAGTGGTGGAGTGGGGGAAGTGGTGGGGTAGGAGTGGGGGATAAGTGGTGGGGGTAGAAGTGGGGGAAGTGGTGGGGGTAGGAGTGGTGGAGTGGGGGCAGTGGTGGAGTGGGGAGGAGTGGGGGAAGTGACAGGTGAATGACATTGTTGACATATGACATTGTTGACATATGACATTGTTGACATATGACATTGTTGACATGTGACATTGTTGACATGTGACATTGTTGCCATTGTTTACATACGGCATTGTTGACATACGGCATGTTGCCATTGTTGACATATAACATCATTGTTTACATTGTCCCCATCGACTCGATTAAGAGGGTTACGTAAGCACGTTGAAAAGTGGTGTGACGTAAGCGTTGAAAAAAACTTGGCTTCTCGGAGGTTCGAACCTTAATCCTTTGCCTTACTAAACGGATAGCTATACCATGTAGCTACTACGCATATTAATTTTATCGTGCAAGATTGGATATACAAATATATATTTGTGACATCATTTTTGATAAAAATAACCTTGAACTGCGCTACCAGATAACTTTGTTATCGTATACTTAAATGAGGTGTAATATTGATTGCGACAGAGATAATAATTACACACGCACATAGTCCCAGTTTAAATGTGTGCGATATTGTTGTACATGTACAGGGTATGTCACAAATTAAGAAGTCAAAAGAACCTTAACGAATGTTGGCATGGGAAAAATTGTTTTTATGAAAATTCCCCATACGCTAATCTTAAGATACGCCGTTCTAAATATAAAGGGGTGCATTCACTGTTGCAAGAGATCTAATTCGAAAAATCAAAGCACTGAGTTATCGTATACTTAAAGGAGGTGTAATATTGATTGCGACAGAGATAATAATTACACACGCACATAGTCACAGTTTAAATGTGTAAGATATTGTTGTACAAGTACAGGGTATGTCACAAATTAAGAAGTCAAAAGAACCTTAACGAATGTTGGCATGGGAAAAATTGTTTTTATGAAAATTCCCATACGCTAATCTTAAGATACGCCGTTCTAAATATAAAGGGGTTGGAAATTTCGATTAAATTAAATCAAATTTTAAAGTTCGAGAAGCTAAACAAAATTTCAGTTAACGTCTATGTTTTAGAATTAAATAAAACAGAGAAGAGATCATTTTACATAGTTATACCTGTTGTGTTTACTAAAAATAAAATGAAACGTCACGTCAATTTGTTACTAATACAAGATCAGTATTTTCGGAAATTAAATGATTATAAAGCGCCACCTATCGACAATGAAAATGTTGAAATCAAATATGTTTGGATAAGTACGAGGTATGTCGTAAATTAGGAAGTCAAAAGGACCTTAACGAATGTTGGTATGCGACCCATCAAACGATTCAGCGTTGCTTAAAGTACGTCAAGTGTCACGAGAGTACGTTAAATGTCACGTGAGTACGTCAAGCATCACGTAAAACGTCACGTGTCACGTTATACGTAATGTGTCACATTAAAAACACACACACACACATGTTGAATATTTTTGTTCATGTACAGGGAATGTCACAAATCAAGAAGTCAAAAGGTCCTTAACGAATGTGGCATGTGACCCATCAAACGATTCAACGTTACGCAAAGTATGTCAAGCGTCACGTGAGTACGTTTAAAAACATACACACATGCACAACAACGTGACATGTCACATTAGTAGACAATGTTAACATATGACATTGTTGTCGTTGTTTACATACAGCATTGTTGACTGCCATTGTTTACATAGGGCATTGTTGACATATGACATTGTTGCCATTGTTTACATACGGCATTGTTGACTGCCATTGCTTACACACACATGACATTGTGGACATATGACATTGTTGCGATTGTTTACATACGGCATTGTTGACTGCCATTGTTTGCATAGAGCATTGTTGACATATGACATTGTAGCCATTGGTGACATTGTTGCCATTGGTGACATTGTTGCCATTGTTTACATACGGCATTGTAGACATATGTCTTCAAATTTCCCTTATACTTGAATACTATGAGACTACATATGTTTTTATTTAATGTCATTACGGAATTTTGGAAAATTTGGGAAGCAAGATTTTCGATACATAATCTTTATTTCATTCACATATTCATTATATTTAAATCAATTTTCGGTGATAATGTATTATCGTATCGATCGTCGGTAAAACATCTAAACCATGACAATAAAACCCACAATAATCTTTTTTAAAAATAAAATTACTTAATAAATTCAAAGTTTACGAGAGATGAAAAGTATGACAGTGACATTGAGCGAAGGGTGTTGGCAGGAAAACAAATGAATGGGGCTCTGCATAGCTTTATGAATAGCCAGAAAGTGTCAAAAAAGACACGTCTGGCTGTGCATAGAAGTGTGTTGGTTCCAACACTTATGTATGGTAGTGAATGTTGGGTTTGGCAGAAGAAGCATGAAAATAGGATTAATACTGCGGAGATGAGTAGTCTGAGAAGTATAGCCGGAGTGACTCGGTTGGATAAGGTAAAGAATAGTGAGATTAGAGAACGCTGTAGTGTAAAAGAAGATGTGGTTACAAAGATAGATGAAGGAATGCTTAGATGGTTTGGACACGTTGAAAGGATGGATGAAGGAAGATTGACGAAACAAATTTATAAAGCGAGTGTGAATGGACAAGTCGGTCGACCTCGGAGAACATATCTTGATCAGATCAACATTGTTTTGAGGAAAGGCCAGTTTAAGAGTACCAACAACCGACGAGCATGTATGAGAGCACTGATAAAAGTAGAGGAAGCAAAAGATGTGTGTAAGAACCGTAGCGAAAGTGAAAGGAAGTGGTCTCTGCCTACCCCCATGGAAAAAAGGTGTGACTTTATGTATGTAATAAAATCTCAAGAGTACCAACGACCATGAACACTAATGCAAGTAGTTCATTGTATTTAAAACAATTTCCGGTAATAATGTATTATCGTACCGATCGTCGGTAAAACATCGAAACCATGACAATAAAAACCACAATAATCTTTATTAAAAATCATGAATCAAACAAACAAAAAATAGCTTAAGTCCTCATGATGACATTTATTGCCTGGGATTATCGATACTCTTGCTTTGGGTCATTATAGTTTAAATAAATATTTTTTTTTCACGCTAGCGCATATCTATAGTTAAAAAAATGAATAGTTTGTTCCTTATTCAGCTTTTAGACGATGCATATCTCTAAAGGTAGTGTCAAGGCCGGGATGCGTACGCGCTCGCTGGCCGCTGCAAAAATAATATAGATAGGTATATATACAGGGGGGGTGCATGAACTGGCAAAACTTTTGGAACTATTGGAAAAAATATCTTTTTAACAAAAACAAAAAACCTTGGTTAAAAGAACTATTTAAGCTCTCTTTTTTCATGTATCACGCAATAAAGTGTCTTGCAGCGTCATCAAAAGATTTAGCATTACGCAAAGTGCGTCGACCGTCATGTGAGTACGCCAAGCGTCACGTTAAACGTCAGGTGAGTACGTCAAGCATCACCTTAAACGTCACGTGTGTATGTCAAACGTAAACGTCACGTGTCATATTAAAACACACACACACACACACACACATACCAGTTTGATTTAAACAATCTGCATGGTTGAAGCCCTATATCGAGCTGAACACTCGTTTAAGGACTACAGTTCATTTGCAAAGAAGCTCCCTTTTTTCATGTATTACGCAATAAAGTGTCTTGCAGCGTCATCAAAAGATTCAGCATTACGCAAAGTACGTCGACCGTCACGTGAGTACGCCAAGCGTCACGTTAACCGTCATGTATGTACGTCTAGCGTCACCTTAAACGTCACGTGTGTACGTCAAACGTAAACACAGCGTCACGTTAAACGTCACGTGTGTATGTCAAACGTAAACGTCACGTGTCACATTAAAAAACACACACACCAGTTTGATTTAAACAATCTGCATGGTTGAAGCCCTATATCGTGCTGAACACTCGTTTAAGGACTACAGCTACCAGTTCATTTGCAAAGAGTCAGTTTAAACTCGCGAACAACGCGGTGTTCGACAAAAGAATAGAAAATAAACGCTTCCGCAGTTAGTAAGTTCATACGAGGGTCGTTACAGGACAAAAAATTTAATTTCTAGCGCCAGATTTCACAATAGATCAATTTTTGAAAGCGAACGAGCAAGATATTTTAAAACATTTTAGTCATTTGAAAATTGCAGGACCTCGAAAATTTAAAACTGCTAATCTTGATATCTACTTAGTAGAAAAGGAACTTGGACGCAAAGGAAATAAAATGTACGTCAAATGGTTAGGCATAAAAGGCAACAGTTGTTTAATTATGAACAAAAATCGACTTTTAAGTGGAGGGGAGGAAGGTTACAAATATGCGCGAGTTATATGCGTCATTTCCGCTGACTTCTATTAGAACCATTTTTGCGACGCAGCAGTTCTAGAAGCTTCCAGAAATTGCTTATCTAAAAAAAATGTCACGCTCGCATTTTCCTTTGTTTAACTTTATTATAAAATAAGCATTATGTATTAAAATTAATCAATTTTGACTTTATTTCTAAATTGTTAACTTCGTTGTCATATTTTTTATATTATATTTATAATTTTGTTAAAGTAAAAGTTTTTTTTTAAAATAATTTAAAACGAACTATAAAATTCGCGTCATTGGCAGGTGGATGTCAGTCATCATGTGCAGCAGTCAAGACAGTAATCATTTTAGTATGACGTCGAGTAGTGATGATAGCGTGAGTAATGACTTTGAAATGTCCGAATTCGTATTGCCGGGGGCACCTTCTATAGAAACAATTGTTCAATCCTACGAAGATGCTGCCAAACGTGAAGTGCATTACTTACTGCTAACGACATATATGTTGTCAGAATATGAAGTTCGATGTGGCCTTAGTCCTGCGCGGACGTTTTCTCCGGCAATCATTTTGGCTAAACATTTTGGGCCTACTAAAATATCTTTTGACGATTTTGAATGGGGTACCCTCATCAATATTTTGGAGAAAAGGATGGAAGATTTTTTTCATGAGATGTCACCTACGTATCCCGATGAAGACGATGATAACACCCCCATAACGTTTCACTGTGGCGATTATTGTACCATCATGCAACTAGTTTATGATGATACCAAATTCCTGGTTTTAAAAAAACACGACGTCGAGTACTATTTGTGCGAAGAAGATGTTCAAGAAATTCTTAAAATCCACGCGCATTTGCTGACGCATCGAGTAAATTTATTAAACAAACTTAGTTTCTGTTCATATTATCACAATATTATTGGTTTTTGTAAACTGCATGGTGAATTATCGTTATCATTATTGTCGGAAATACTTCCAAATGATTTGTTAAATAGTGCATTGAGAAAGTTTATCTACTTTTATAGAATTACCGCAATTAATGATTTAAATAAATAATTTTTTCAAAAAGTTTTGTTTTATTGGTTCCCCGAAATTTTAAGTTTCTATAAATATACTGTAAATAATATTTGTTAAACAGTCAAGATGCTGTGCCCTACTTAAAGTTTGAAGAAACAATTGAAATCTCTACTATTAAAGCTAATTTCATTTTACGAATAACATGTAATTTTTTTTTAAATTGTTGATTTGTGCATGAAATTTTTTTAAAATCGATCTTTTCTTCATTTAACGTTCATAAACCATTAAGGCTTATTTGACTAGCCAATATGAAAACAATTGCTTAAATTTCAGATATTAAATGCATTCTATAACATTTCTTCATATAATATAAGAGTGTAAGAATTTTAGTAGTAAAATAAATATTTTAATTTTTTATGCGTGTTAATACTACTGGTAAACCATTACGCGAAAATGAATGGATGTACTGTTGTGGCCAAGGCACGTGGGTTAGAGGTGATCCTCGTGGAAGCAAATATGATGGGTACATGAAATGATTATAATATGATATTGTTTCTTGAAAATATAATTGAATGCAAAAATTACAATTGGTCTTTTAATAACTGATGCTATTGCTGACATTGATATAAGTTTGACCTGGTAATTCAGGAATGCTTGAATCTACGTTTCTATAGAATATGTATTATAAATATATTTGCATAGTTGTTGCTCTGTTGTGTTTTCAAGTGTCACGCTTATTATGGGTAAGAAACATTTTTGTTAATTTTTATTTATTTAATTTCTATGTTAGAAAAAAATAATTGTAACTATTTTATTCTAAATAAAGAAATTTTGTCGGTGTTTTTAACGGACGATCAATTTTTCTATCGACTTTTTTTTTAACTTTATTAAGCTATGGTTTTTTAAAATATAAAAATATTAAGTGATTTTAAGTTTTAAAGTAAAGAAATCAAATCTTGTACCACCTTCAATAAGTATTTATAATTAAAATATTGTGTTTCTGTTTTAAATCTTAAATTACACAGAGGACATCTTAAATGCATAATGATATGACGACGACTTATCTTTTTAAACGCTTTGTAACAGAAACACAATATTTTAATTATAAATACTTATTGAAGGTGGTACAAGATTTGATTTCTTTACTTTAAAACTTAAAATCACTTAATATTTTTATATTTTAAAAAACCATAGCTTAATAAAGTTAAAAAAAAAGTCGATAGAAAAATTGATCGTCCGTTAAAAACACCGACAAAATTTCTTTATTTAGAATAAAATAGTTACAATTATTTTTTTCTAACATAGAAATTAAATAAATAAAAATTAACAAAAATGTTTCTTACCCATAATAAGCGTGACACTTGAAAACACAACAGAGCAACAACTATGCAAATATATTTATAATACATATTCTATAGAAACGTAGATTCAAGCATTCCTGAATTACCAGGTCAAACTTATATCAATGTCAGCAATAGCATCAGTTATTAAAAGACCAATTGTAATTTTTGCATTCAATTATATTTTCAAGAAACAATATCATATTATAATCATTTCATGTACCCATCATATTTGCTTCCACGAGGATCACCTCTAACCCACGTGCCTTGGCCACAACAGTACATCCATTCATTTTCGCGTAATGGTTTACCAGTAGTATTAACACGCATAAAAAATTAAAATATTTATTTTACTACTAAAATTCTTACACTCTTATATTATATGAAGAAATGTTATAGAATGCATTTAATATCTGAAATTTAAGCAATTGTTTTCATATTGGCTAGTCAAATAAGCCTTAATGGTTTATGAACGTTAAATGAAGAAAAGATCGATTTTAAAAAAATTTCATGCACAAATCAACAATTTAAAAAAAAATTACATGTTATTCGTAAAATGAAATTAGCTTTAATAGTAGAGATTTCAATTGTTTCTTCAAACTTTAAGTAGGGCACAGCATCTTGACTGTTTAACAAATATTATTTACAGTATATTTATAGAAACTTAAAATTTCGGGGAACCAATAAAACAAAACTTTTTGAAAAAATTATTTATTTAAATCATTAATTGCGGTAATTCTATAAAAGTAGATAAACTTTCTCAATGCACTATTTAACAAATCATTTGGAAGTATTTCCGACAATAATGATAACGATAATTCACCATGCAGTTTACAAAAACCAATAATATTGTGATAATATGAACAGAAACTAAGTTTGTTTAATAAATTTACTCGATGCGTCAGCAAATGCGCGTGGATTTTAAGAATTTCTTGAACATCTTCTTCGCACAAATAGTACTCGACGTCGTGTTTTTTTAAAACCAGGAATTTGGTATCATCATAAACTAGTTGCATGATGGTACAATAATCGCCACAGTGAAACGTTATGGGGGTGTTATCATCGTCTTCATCGGGATACGTAGGTGACATCTCATGAAAAAAATCTTCCATCCTTTTCTCCAAAATATTGATGAGGGTACCCCATTCAAAATCGTCAAAAGATATTTTAGTAGGCCCAAAATGTTTAGCCAAAATGATTGCCGGAGAAAACGTCCGCGCAGGACTAAGGCCACATCGAACTTCATATTCTGACAACATATATGTCGTTAGCAGTAAGTAATGCACTTCACGTTTGGCAGCATCTTCGTAGGATTGAACAATTGTTTCTATAGAAGGTGCCCCCGGCAATACGAATTCGGACATTTCAAAGTCATTACTCACGCTATCATCACTACTCGACGTCATACTAAAATGATTACTGTCTTGACTGCTGCACATGATGACTGACATCCACCTGCCAATGACGCGAATTTTATAGTTCGTTTTAAATTATTTTAAAAAAAAACTTTTACTTTAACAAAATTATAAATATAATATAAAAAATATGACAACGAAGTTAACAATTTAGAAATAAAGTCAAAATTGATTAATTTTAATACATAATGCTTATTTTATAATAAAGTTAAACAAAGGAAAATGCGAGCGTGACATTTTTTTTAGATAAGCAATTTCTGGAAGCTTCTAGAACTGCTGCGTCGCAAAAATGGTTCTAATAGAAGTCAGCGGAAATGACGCATATAACTCGCGCATATTTGTAACCTTCCTCCCCTCCACTTAAAAGTCGATTTTTGTTCATAATTAAACAACTGTTGCCTTTTATGCCTAACCATTTGACGTACATTTTATTTCCTTTGCGTCCAAGTTCCTTTTCTACTAAGTAGATATCAAGATTAGCAGTTTTAAATTTTCGAGGTCCTGCAATTTTCAAATGACTAAAATGTTTTAAAATATCTTGCTCGTTCGCTTTCAAAAATTGATCTATTGTGAAATCTGGCGCTAGAAATTAAATTTTTTGTCCTGTAACGACCCTCGTATGAACTTACTAACTGCGGAAGCGTTTATTTTCTATTCTTTTGTCGAACACCGCGTTGTTCGCGAGTTTAAACTGACTCTTTGCAAATGAACTGGTAGCTGTAGTCCTTAAACGAGTGTTCAGCACGATATAGGGCTTCAACCATGCAGATTGTTTAAATCAAACTGGTGTGTGTGTTTTTTAATGTGACACGTGACGTTTACGTTTGACATACACACGTGACGTTTAACGTGACGCTGTGTTTACGTTTGACGTACACACGTGACGTTTAAGGTGACGCTAGACGTACATACATGACGGTTAACGTGACGCTTGGCGTACTCACGTGACGGTCGACGTACTTTGCGTAATGCTGAATCTTTTGATGACGCTGCAAGACACTTTATTGCGTAATACATGAAAAAAGGGAGCTTCTTTGCAAATGAACTGTAGTCCTTAAACGAGTGTTCAGCTCGATATAGGGCTTCAACCATGCAGATTGTTTAAATCAAACTGGTATGTGTGTGTGTGTGTGTGTGTGTTTTAATATGACACGTGACGTTTACGTTTGACATACACACGTGACGTTTAAGGTGATGCTTGACGTACTCACCTGACGTTTAACGTGACGCTTGGCGTACTCACATGACGGTCGACGCACTTTGCGTAATGCTAAATCTTTTGATGACGCTGCAAGACACTTTATTGCGTGATACATGAAAAAAGAGAGCTTAAATAGTTCTTTTAACCAAGGTTTTTTGTTTTTGTTAAAAAGATATTTTTTCCAATAGTTCCAAAAGTTTTGCCAGTTCATGCACCCCCCCTGTATATATACCTATCTATATTATTTTTGCAGCGGCCAGCGAGCGCGTACGCATCCCGGCCTTGACACTACCTTTAGAGATATGCATCGTCTAAAAGCTGAATAAGGAACAAACTATTCATTTTTTTAACTATAGATATGCGCTAGCGTGAAAAAAAAATATTTATTTAAACTATAATGACCCAAAGCAAGAGTATCGATAATCCCAGGCAATAAATGTCATCATGAGGACTTAAGCTATTTTTTGTTTGTTTGATTCATGATTTTTAATAAAGATTATTGTGGTTTTTATTGTCATGGTTTCGATGTTTTACCGACGATCGGTACGATAATACATTATTACCGGAAATTGTTTTAAATACAATGAACTACTTGCATTAGTGTTCATGGTCGTTGGTACTCTTGAGATTTTATTACATACATAAAGTCACACCTTTTTTCCATGGGGGTAGGCAGAGACCACTTCCTTTCACTTTCGCTACGGTTCTTACACACATCTTTTGCTTCCTCTACTTTTATCAGTGCTCTCATACATGCTCGTCGGTTGTTGGTACTCTTAAACTGGCCTTTCCTCAAAACAATGTTGATCTGATCAAGATATGTTCTCCGAGGTCGACCGACTTGTCCATTCACACTCGCTTTATAAATTTGTTTCGTCAATCTTCCTTCATCCATCCTTTCAACGTGTCCAAACCATCTAAGCATTCCTTCATCTATCTTTGTAACCACATCTTCTTTTACACTACAGCGTTCTCTAATCTCACTATTCTTTACCTTATCCAACCGAGTCACTCCGGCTATACTTCTCAGACTACTCATCTCCGCAGTATTAATCCTATTTTCATGCTTCTTCTGCCAAACCCAACATTCACTACCATACATAAGTGTTGGAACCAACACACTTCTATGCACAGCCAGACGTGTCTTTTTTGACACTTTCTGGCTATTCATAAAGCTATGCAGAGCCCCATTCATTTGTTTTCCTGCCAACACCCTTCGCTCAATGTCACTGTCATACTTTTCATCTCTCGTAAACTTTGAATTTATTAAGTAATTTTATTTTTAAAAAAGATTATTGTGGGTTTTATTGTCATGGTTTAGATGTTTTACCGACGATCGATACGATAATACATTATCACCGAAAATTGATTTAAATATAATGAATATGTGAATGAAATAAAGATTATGTATCGAAAATCTTGCTTCCCAAATTTTCCAAAATTCCGTAATGACATTAAATAAAAACATATGTAGTCTCATAGTATTCAAGTATAAGGGAAATTTGAAGACATATGTCTACAATGCCGTATGTAAACAATGGCAACAATGTCACCAATGGCAACAATGTCACCAATGGCTACAATGTCATATGTCAACAATGCTCTATGCAAACAATGGCAGTCAACAATGCCGTATGTAAACAATCGCAACAATGTCATATGTCCACAATGTCATGTGTGTGTAAGCAATGGCAGTCAACAATGCCGTATGTAAACAATGGCAACAATGTCATATGTCAACAATGCCCTATGTAAACAATGGCAGTCAACAATGCTGTATGTAAACAACGACAACAATGTCATATGTTAACATTGTCTACTAATGTGACATGTCACGTTGTTGTGCATGTGTGTATGTTTTTAAACGTACTCACGTGACGCTTGACATACTTTGCGTAACGTTGAATCGTTTGATGGGTCACATGCCACATTCGTTAAGGACCTTTTGACTTCTTGATTTGTGACATTCCCTGTACATGAACAAAAATATTCAACATGTGTGTGTGTGTGTTTTTAATGTGACACATTACGTATAACGTGACACGTGACGTTTTACGTGATGCTTGACGTACTCACGTGACATTTAACGTACTCTCGTGACACTTGACGTACTTTAAGCAACGCTGAATCGTTTGATGGGTCGCATACCAACATTCGTTAAGGTCCTTTTGACTTCCTAATTTACGACATACCTCGTACTTATCCAAACATATTTGATTTCAACATTTTCATTGTCGATAGGTGGCGCTTTATAATCATTTAATTTCCGAAAATACTGATCTTGTATTAGTAACAAATTGACGTGACGTTTCATTTTATTTTTAGTAAACACAACAGGTATAACTATGTAAAATGATCTCTTCTCTGTTTTATTTAATTCTAAAACATAGACGTTAACTGAAATTTTGTTTAGCTTCTCGAACTTTAAAATTTGATTTAATTTAATCGAAATTTCCAACCCCTTTATATTTAGAACGGCGTATCTTAAGATTAGCGTATGGGAATTTTCATAAAAACAATTTTTCCCATGCCAACATTCGTTAAGGTTCTTTTGACTTCTTAATTTGTGACATACCCTGTACTTGTACAACAATATCTTACACATTTAAACTGTGACTATGTGCGTGTGTAATTATTATCTCTGTCGCAATCAATATTACACCTCCTTTAAGTATACGATAACTCAGTGCTTTGATTTTTCGAATTAGATCTCTTGCAACAGTGAATGCACCCCTTTATATTTAGAACGGCGTATCTTAAGATTAGCGTATGGGGAATTTTCATAAAAACAATTTTTCCCATGCCAACATTCGTTAAGGTTCTTTTGACTTCTTAATTTGTGACATACCCTGTACATGTACAACAATATCGCACACATTTAAACTGGGACTATGTGCGTGTGTAATTATTATCTCTGTCGCAATCAATATTACACCTCATTTAAGTATACGATAACAAAGTTATCTGGTAGCGCAGTTCAAGGTTATTTTTATCAAAAATGATGTCACAAATATATATTTGTATATCCAATCTTGCACGATAAAATTAATATGCGTAGTAGCTACATGGTATAGCTATCCGTTTAGTAAGGCAAAGGATTAAGGTTCGAACCTCCGAGAAGCCAAGTTTTTTTCAACGCTTACGTCACACCACTTTTCAACGTGCTTACGTAACCCTCTTAATCGAGTCGATGGGGACAATGTAAACAATGATGTTATATGTCAACAATGGCAACATGCCGTATGTCAACAATGCCGTATGTAAACAATGGCAACAATGTCACATGTCAACAATGTCACATGTCAACAATGTCATATGTCAACAATGTCATATGTCAACAATGTCATATGTCAACAATGTCATTCACCTGTCACTTCCCCCACTCCTCCCCACTCCACCACTGCCCCCACTCCACCACTCCTACCCCCACTCCTACCCCCACCACTTCCCCCACTTCTACCCCCACCACTTATCCCCCACTCCTACCCCACCACTTCCCCCACTCCACCACTCTGACCCCCACTCCTACCCCCACTCCACCACTTCTACCCCCACTCCACCACTCCTACCCCCTCCACTTCCCCCACTCCTACCCCCACTCCACCACTTCTACCCCCACTCCACCACTCCTACCCCCTCCACTTCCCCCACTCCTACCCCCACTCCTCCCCCCACTCCAAGTGGGCTTGAATTCCTGTTGTTTAACTACTACAACGTATGTCTGGAATTTTCTTTAGAATATCATTAATAATGTAATTTCAAGCATGCCGCTATGTATTATGGAATGCATAATAAACCGTGTCACACCCAATCAATATCGAATAACTATGTTATTTTTAATATTTAAGTCTGAAAATGTAATCATTCTTAAGTTGAATTAAACACACATTTTGTAAAAATTTTATTAATATTGATCAACTCTTACTGGGTGTTCGGATTATTTTTGAAAGTCACCATAATTTTTTAACGGTAAACATAATATCCATAAAATATCAGGTGTTTTTAAATCTTCATTTTTATTTATTATTTATAATTGAAATATCACTTAAAGTTAGGAACATATTAATTACTTTTTAAAACATTATGGGAATATTATACGAAAGAATTTAATTTACACTAAGAGTAAAATATAGTTACATATATGCAAGGTGTATTAAATATGTCGTTAATAAACAGTGTTATAATACTTTCAAGGGATTATGATAGTCTGACGAGTTTTCTTTGCTCGCAGCAATATTAGAGGTTTTGTGCGTTTGATCATCATATATATGCAATATCTCTAGATTGTAGAACACAAGTTTGTGTAATATACCTACAGTGTATTCATTTTAAAACCAGCCAGTCAAAATAACTTTTGATTTTGCGTAATTGTAAGAAGAACAAAAAACACGTCGAATTTTAAATTAGGAAATAGGTTTAAAAATGTTGTTCTGCTGTTTCCAAGTGGCATCCCTTTAACATCCCACACTACTTCTTTAAAAAGTCAAATAGATACTTCTACCTTGTGATAAATCTAATGAAAACCCAAGAAAAATGCAAATCGGCCATGTAAACAACAATTTATTCCGTATATTTATTTTACAGATAAAATTATGCATAGCGAAATTACGACAGAATCTAAAAAGAAGTTTATTACAAACAGCTCCTTAAATACATTTACAGTAATTGTTTAAAGTGTGCTCCGTTATTTTGTAAGCAATAATATAACCTATTTTTAAATTCTTCTCGTACTCTTTGAAAAGTTTCGCTAGTAATTCGACTATATTCTTCAGTTATTCTAAGTTTTAGTTCTACCATGTCTTCGGGAGGAGTTTTGTAAACTAACATTTTTAAATAGGCCCACAGAAAAAATTCAAGATCTGGAGATCCTGCCGGCCATTTTATAAAACCACTGCCAATCAAATGTCTTGGAAATTATTTATCTAGCCATTGTCTTACAGCTAGTGCGATATGTAGTGTAGCTTTGTCCTGTTAAAGATATCTGTTTTGTTTATCCAGCACCATATTTCCCTGTTCATTAACTTGTCTTTCTAGTGATTGAGTAATAAATGGATCAATTTCTTGTATTTTTTGGGACATTGTTTCACAAAATTTAAGTCTGCGGTCATAGCCGTCCTTACTTAGCTGATGATGAATTTGTATTTTATAAGGAAATAGTAAGTTTTGACACTTTTAGAATGGAATAGGAAGGATCTATAGCAAAATGACCCAGTACTTTTATTTGTGCAACTTCGTCGAGAACTCTGGAATTATTATTTTTTTTATTACAAATTTCCAAATTTCCGTACTAACTCTATGATGGTCTGTTGGCCTATTATTTCTATCATGATGCATTTCATTTAAAACTCGAGATGTTCTTTGAGCGCACTTGTTTTAATGAACGTAAATAAATACCGAGTCTCGCAACTCAGTTCTTCTACCGTAAAAAGTTGTTAGATCCATGTAATGCCAAGTCGGTTAATTTATTCAGTCCCTACTTAAGGGCCCTTCTCTTTTAAGTTATTACGTAATTAGCTAACCTAACAAGATCTTATGGTGAACATATCAATATTAAAAATCTTTTACGTTTTAAATAAATAGATTGACTTGGCCATCGCATGAAAACACAATGTATCTCACAAGTAATACATATTATATTAAATTAGATTGTTAAGTGCGATTGCCAAGTTAATCTATTAATTTAAAACATAAAAGATTTTTATTATTGATATGGTCACTATAAGATGTTGTTAGGTTAGCTGATTACGTAATAACTTAAGACAGACGGACCCTTTAGTGGGGACTTGGTATTACATGGATCTCACAACTTTTTACGGTAGAAGAAGAACTGAGTTGCGAGACTTGGCGTTTTTTAAAAGTTATGTTTTTGATTATGTTTTGCAATCCTATGTATTTATATGGGATTACAAAGTTATTTATGCAGTTGGTGTATCTAGAAAACTGGACCGACATTGTAAATATTTTAGATTTTTCTTGATTTATGCACCAAACACTAATTGTATTCTAAATTTGAAGCTTCTATGTCTGCCAGAAGTGCCTTAGAGTTGTGATGATCGGTCAGTCAGTGAGTGACAAAATTAAGAAACTTTGACTAGTTGTAATTCTTAAACTACCAGTTTAAATTAAATGAAATTTAAATTATACCTGGTAACTAAAAATTCAGGCTTTTAGTTTTATCCACAACTAAGTTATAGGGGGGTCGAAAATGGCACTGCCGTGTCCCCAGATATCTATTCGTTCTTGCAGAGAATACACCATTTTATAATGACTCAACAAAGTATTTAAGTAACAAAGTATTTATTTATCAAGAAAATAAAACAAAAAATGAACCAACCATTACATTAATTGTTTAAAGATAGCGGTGCTGTTTGAATTTTGTTAAAATTACATTCTTTCAGTTTTTCCAGTAACTATTAATTATTTTTAGACGTATTTATCATTAGGTTTACCAAATTTATTAACAAGAGTTTTTAAAATTAAAAATATTTAAATACTCTTCGTACGTTAATTGCATTTCGAATAATAACTAAATTTACAAAATTTTAAAATAAAATTGTTGAATTAATTTCTTATTCATAACCTTTCAGTATAATGTCATTATACTGTTTTTAATTAATTGAGATATTATACGAAAGAATTCTGAATAATTTTTTTTAATTAAAGATTTAAGTAGTCAGATTTCTTATGAAGAATCAAACGCCGCCGCCGCCTGTGGTTTTTTGTTTTGATATAATTTCTTTACATATTAAGCCGAAGGGCTCTGTCATAAAATTAGGTACCTACACTTAATAAAATGTTTGCATGACCTTGATTCTAAAGTAATATATCATGTACATTTTTAAATTGATTAAATACTAACACTGCTCTATAAATTCGGCAATTTTTGTCTAAAAAACCAGTCAATGAGCCTTCAACATAAACTAATTACACCGACTCATTCTACACTACCACGCCACGAACAAATATATTTAAAAACTGCCCTGTTCATACTATGTGTAGCAACTATAACTTAATAAGTGACCAACTTGATAAATTCTCTTGTAATGTGAGGCAAATAACAGCAGTAATATTGTTATATTAGTCTTAAGCTTTTTACTAATGTTAGTCTGATTGCGTAAATTGTGAATTACTTTTAAGCTTTTCTATTGTTAGTACTATTGTGCTAATGTTTATTTTGTAATGTGTACTCTGTAATTTAAAATATTTTTTTCCTGTAGAACAGTGTAAATAAATAAATAACTGTATACAATATGTTTACGTTTTAATTGCGATTGATTAAAATCTAAAGTTAATCGGATGTAAATTCTGATAGATAACTGATAAATGAAGCTATGAGTGCATTAACGATTAATCCCAATATTAATAAAATGTAGAAAATAAAATTTTAAAAACGATAAAAATCAGTCAATGTAAAATAGCATTTCTGTAAATTTTCTTAAAGCACAAAATCGAAAGTATCAAGTCATAATCACTCGTCTGAGATTCGGTAATACATGTCTTACTCACAGTTATTTAATGACAAAGGATGAGCCTCCAATCTGCGATACTTGTAATGTACATCTATCAGTTAAACATATTTTATTAAAATGTAGAAAATTTTATCAGCAAGGAATTGGTTTTCCTCAGAACACTTCGTCTGTATTAGGACAAAGTAGCTGTATATCGCAGATCATTGCCTTTTTAAGAGATTAGTTATCTATGTAATGCAATGTCACTAATCACTTGATGGATGCGACATAAAACCATAAATAAAAAAAATAGCTTTTTTTTAGAAAATTAATGGATTGACTCGAAGTAATATTACTTTGGGTTATAATATAAGAAATGAGGAAGCGGCCCAATGTTAAATGTGCAAAAATTAATATCAAAAAAAAAATTGAGTGTATAGGAAATTAAAACGCTCATCGCAATCCCCACTCTGCCATCGGCTACAGATGCCTCACGCCTCATTTTATTCATCAATTAATAATACTGCAAATGAACTAGACATATCCTAGTATTTTTTTATTTAAAATATAGGTATTCAGCCTTAATATTCATGAAGGTGACTGCTATACAATAATTATTGCGCCTTCCAGATTTTTTTGAAATAAAAAAGTTATCTCGGATCCTAATGATCGTAGACATTTGTTTTTTTTTTAAAATACGTGAAATGATGCCAGGAATCTAAAAAAACAAAACAAAAGTTATTCTATGGACCTTAAAATTAAAAAAATTAATATACTTCTTTAGTAATATGAAAGTACAACTTTTACAGAAAAAAATAAGCCCTAATTCGTTACTGTAGCATCATTCCCCGAGCAGAACTAGCTAAATTAAGAGAACATCTTTTGGAAGAAAACTTCATATATCATAAAAAATAATCAATATTTATTAATTTTTCAAAAAAAAACTTTTTTTGACTTGCCATAGGCTACACTTAACAGTAAGTAATAAGTTTGAATACGTTACAGTTAACGAGTTATAGAAAACCCGATTTTTCACTGTTTTTCCGATATAACTCGAAAAGTATCAATGATATCGAAAAAATATAATTTATTTAATAGATAGATCTTTTTAATATCTACTACAATTTCCTAATTTAACTTTTTTCGATCGGTGCTGTAGTTTTTAGTTATTGACAAAAAACCGCTTTTCGCAACTTTGCCAATTTTTTAGGTTATGTTCGGTAATCAGGATCGAGTCGCATGAAATAGAAACTCGCCCTGAATTTTAATTTCCTATACGCTCATTATTTTTTTTTTTTATATTAATTTTTGCACGCTCTTTTTCCTATTGCTTGGACTATTAGCCATTCGTGCCTATGGCAAAACGCCATTTTAAGAATCGCTGTCATAGATGATGATTTCGTCTTAATAAATTTTAACACTTTATTGCATTTGTATTTGATCAATACTTGGATATTTTATGTCTATTAATCATAAAAATAATAAATTAGTTATATCTGAAAACATTTCCATTACTCTAGATAAATAAAATGTCAAAATTAATTTGTTTCTACACCATTTGATAAAAGCAAAAAAATCAATAAAGCCCACCCCGACGTTGTGTATAAAGTATTGCAACAACCCATCAACCCCTGACTGGGTATAAGAGGTATGCGGGTATAAGGGATGATAATTACGATTAAAAAATTTCACAAAAGCTCAGTGGGTGATTAGTTTGGACGGTATGATTTATATCTATAACTCTTCTACGCATTTTTTACAAAATATTCGTGCATGTGTGTATAGTGTTCTCCAAGCGAAAGGATACAGTATTGAAAACCAAATTTATCACTCGAATTGGTTTAATAAAACATTTGAAGTGGTTCACATATGGGGATGGTTGTTTTTAAAGTGGGCAGGATTGTACTAACTAAGTGTCCGCTGCTTTGTTGTACAGGGTTTATCGGACTATTGATAAGATATTTAGTTTTCTTTCATCAATAGACACTCGATATTTCAAATTACTTTTTATATCGTAAGATCACCAAGTCGTAAATGTTCAAGCGGTCTCCAGTAGTTTTTTTTTGTTAAAGTTTTTGTTTCATTGAAAAAAAAAACATTTATAAACAAACTGCGGTCTCAGAATATATAAATCAAATAATTTTCCAATTATCTTTCAGATTCGCACCATTTTTGTGGTGAATTTTTATTAATGAATGCCATATGTTGGGAACATATTTTGAAAAATGTTGTGGTCATTTAAAATATGACAAGGGCGTTTATAGGCGTTAGCCAAAAGATAATAAGTCGATTATGAGATTTTTCCGAAATTACCAGATAATATACTAAAAGGTTATTCGACTGAATTTCCAAAATAAAGGCATGTTATGGTAATGCTAAAAATAAAAATAATATTATGCTTGTGTCAGGATAAACGGAGCTTGCACGGGATGGTTTAACATCGAAAAAAGTGTGAGACAGGGATGTGTGGCTTCGCCATGGCTGTTTGACGTATACATAGACAATTGTTTAAAAGATCTGAAAGAGAGTGCGTATGGATTAAAAATGAATGATTTGATCGTCAAATGCCTTCTTTACGCCGATGATCAAGTCATATTAGCGTTATCTGAAGAGGAGTTGCAGGCGATGGTTAATGTTATGCATGATTCCCTAAAAATCAATGGGATGAAAATAAATGTGAGCAAAACGAAAGTAATGGTTTTTGAAAGAGAAGTAAGCATGACAAACTGTGGGGTTTCGATTGAGGGAGAAAGAGTGGAACAAGTTAATGAATTTGTGTACTTGGGTTCAAAATTTACTAGAGATAGAAAGTATGACAGTGACATTGAGCGAAGGGTGTTGGCAGGAAAACAAATGAATGGGGCACTGCATAGCTTTATGAATAGCCAGAAATTGTCACAAAAAGGCACGTCTGGCGGTGGATAGAGGTGTGTTGGTTCCTACACTTATGTATGGTAGTGAATGTTAGGTTTGGCAGAAGAAGCATGAAAATAGGATTAATGCTGCGGAGATGAGTAGTCTGAGAAGTATAGCCGGAGTGACTCGGTTGGATAAAGTTAAGAATAGTGAGATAAGAAAACGCTGTGGTGTAAAAGAAGATGTGGTCACAAAGATAGATAAAGGAATGCTTAGATGGTTTGGACACGTAGAAAGGATGGATGAAGGAAGATTGACGAAACAAATTTATAAGGCGAGTGTGAATGGGCAAATCGGTAGAGGTCGACCTCGGAGAACATATCTCGATCAAATCAACATTGGCCAGGCCAGGTCAAGAGTACCAACAACCGAAGAGCATGTATGAGAGCACTGATGAAAGTAGAGGAAGCAAAAGATGTGTGTACGAACCGTAGCAAGTGGAAGGAAGTGGTCTCTGCCTACTCCCATGGGAAAAAGGCGTGACTTTATGTATGTATGTATGTATACGGATTTGGTGGCCAAGATACTTTTATAAGATAGTTTCTTCTACTTGAATGCCATCTATGTATACTCGTTCATCGAGTACAAGGTAGTCATTAGTTGGGTTTTTGTAATTTTTAGTTCGACCTTATGGAAAGCAGAGTTTATCTGTTGTAGCATGTTCATAGCATGGTTGAGGCAATCTGATATTAGAATTATGTCATTTGCAAATCTTAAATGTGTTAGGCTTTCACCGTTTATGTTTTACCCTAGATTTTCTAAATTTACAGATTTAAACATATACTCAAGCAGGTTCGGCGAAATAGTGTCCCTTTGTCGAACTCCTCTATTTATTTTAAATTTTTTTGTTGTCTCCTGCAGTTTTACGTTAGCTGTAGCATTTATATATATATATATATATATATATATATATATATATATATATATATATATATATATATATATATATATATATATATATATAGACTCTATAACTAAAGTATATCCATGGTCTATTCTACAGACGGAGAGTGACTTTAGCATCTGATACTGGTGTATAGTGTCAAAGGCTTTTTCGTAGTCCAACACCATATTGTAGGAAACCACTGTTTTTGTAAATATCCTAAATGTTTAAACATACTTATGTTACATTTTTATAATTACTTATTGCAAAATAAATTATAATAACTTTTTTTATTTAATAAATATAAATTATTTTTATTTTTTTGCCAAATTTTTTTTTGTGTCTATCGAAGAAATTATTTGAATGAATTTGTTATTACACTTTAATGGTATTTAAAAACTTTTTTTTAAACCAACTTTAACTTTAGAAGAAAGGTTGTCGAAGTTCTACAGATTATTCCATAACTGATGGAACATTTTTATTTTGTCTATTTTTAGAAAAATCACAAAAACAAGTGTCCCGGCATAATTTCACAAGCGTGCCAGATGCCAATGATGGACCTGCGAATGGATGCACGTGGTACTAATGCGTCTTCTAGACTTACATGCGGAAGTGGTTTAAAATCTAAAAGTCATACACCCCTTAGATGATCAGACACAAGTGTTTTGAAGTGAGAGTGACTTGAAAGATATTTCTTGAAATGCAGAAATCGGCATTTTTCACTCGCTATGATTTGTCTAGAGATATAATGTTCGTCTGGAAATTCTGTACCAGGTGGTATCCACACTGTGTAGAACGGATATGGTAAATCATTTTTAATTCTTTTTGAAGAGGAAATTTGGGTTAAAAATATGTGAAAATAAGATTAAAATATTGTTTAAATTATTATCTTTAAAATGTAATCCAAAAAAACATGAATTTACGGTATCCGTCAAACATTTACTGTACTTACCACTGTGTCCTTGTAAACATGTCCTTATTATGTTGTATAATTTTAATTGTGTTTTTCCCAGCTTTTATTAATAGTATGAAATAGTATGAGATATTTACAGTAAGTACAGCAAAAATATATTTATGTGCACAATTTTTTGATATTTTACTAAAAAGGTACTTTATAAGGACTTTACGAGGATTCCACTGCTTGTGTCAGGATAAACGGAGCTTACACGGACTGGTTTAACATCGAAAAAAGTGTGAGACAACGATGTGTAGCAACATGGCCACGCCATGGCTGTTTAACTTATACATAGACGATTATTTAAAACATTTGATGATTTGATTTAATTTGATGGATTAAAAATGAATGATTTTACGCCGATGATCAAGTCATATTAGCGTCATCTGAATTGGAGTTGCAGGGGATGGTTAATGTTATGTATGATGCCCTGAAAAGGGACGAAAATAAATGTAAGCAAAACGAAAGTAATGGTTTTTGAAAGAAAAAAAAGCATGACAAACTGTAAGGTTCTGATTAAGGGAGAAAAAATGGGTCAAGTAAAAGAGTTTGGATACTTGGTTTTTAAAGTTTACGAGAGATGAAAAGTATGACAGTGGCATTGAGCTAAGGGTGTTGGCAGGAAAACAAATGAATGGGGCACTGTATAGCTTTATGAACAGTATAATTGAACTGTTTTGTTGTACAATCTCTAAAAGTAATGCCTTAATATATAATAATACTCCCGATGTTTAAATGAATGTAAAATCGTTAATACGGATCTTAAAGAAATGAGAGTTCGAAGAAAGAAGCACTTTTTTTAAAAGTGGAAGAGTAGCATAAATAATAATGAACAAATATGTTGAACTTGGAGCAGTTTTATTTTTGTACAGAAGCATCGTTTTTACGTGCTCGAACCATTTAAGCATTCCATACATACATACATAAAGTCACGCCTTTTTCCCATAGGGGTAGGCAGAGACCACTTCCTTCCACTTGCTACGGTTCGTACACACATCTTTTGCTTCCTCTACTTTCATCAGTGCTCTCATACATGCTCTTCGGTTGTTGGTACTCTTGACCTGGCCTTTCTTCAAAACAATGTTGATCTGATCGAGATATGTTCTCCGAGGTCGACTTTTACCGAGCATTTCTTTATCTATATTTGCTACTACACCTTCTTTCACACCACAACGTTTCCATATCACACTATTCCTTACTTATTCATCAGAGTCACTCCAGCTATACTTCTCAGACTACTCTTCAAACCCAACATTCTTTACCATATATTAGTATAAGGACCAGTTTTGGCTGCTTATAAAGTTATGCAGCGCCCCTTTCATTCGTTTCCCCCATCATCCTTCGCTCAATATCACAGTGATACTTTCCATCTCTCGTAAACTTTAAACCTTAGTATACAAACTTTATTACAACTTAAAAACTCAATGCTTCGTGACTTTATGTATGTATGTATCTTCTTTTTGTTGTAACTTTCTAAATAAAAAATTAAATTAAATTATAACAAAACAAATATGATCAAATATATAAAAGTTGCGAATTAAAATTTATTTTTTTTTGTAAAAAGAAATAAATGTCACAAGTAAATATAGACACAATAATAGTATATAAAGAATGATAACGAACTACCTCAATTTTAGAAATTTTTACCAATTTACAACAATTACACCTGCCCGAAAGGCACTAAAAAATACACATATATAACATCTTGGTAAATTGGAAGAATTTCAACTTGTTAAGAAGTCAACATTTATAATACCAGATTAAGGTATTGTTGGACGCGCCGTTTTACAAAGGACTGGCCGATTTCTATATATGTATATGTGACCATCTTCCCAAAAATATGACCTCTTTCAAATCGAATGCAAGAATGAGTATGAAAATGAAGGAAGGTTATAAAGATAAAATTTATCATGATATTAGCTATTGTTAAATTGTATTCTCGAAAGGCTTATTCTTGTCACAACATTTTGACTCATACATCAGACTTAAAAAAAGTCACGGTGCTGTTTTAACACGTTGGACATCTCAATTTGGTCGTGACGGGATTACAGTATTCTTCGAGCTTTCGGTTTCTTCAGTAAAATTGGGCGTATCGAATGGAGCGCAGGAAGGGTATCAGAAAACTCTTAGATCTACTTGTACAACAAAATGCGATTTATTAAAATATATTTTTGATCCGACTAGCTAAGTTGTTTTTGTATCTTCTTCTTTCGGTGCCATATCAGGTCCCACTAACGTTGGCAATTACATTGGCGAGTTGTTCGCGGCGGTTTTCGGCTAATCTGAATAGTTGTTCGGCACTGCGTATTCCTGTCCACCAATGGCGAATGTTCTTCAGCCATGACATCTGTTTTCTTCCGATTCCTCGGCTGCTTTCGATTTTGCCCTTCATTATAAGATAAAGAACCCAGTATCGGTCTCCTCTGGGAACATGCCCCAGGTATGATATCTTTCTGATCTTTATAGTGACAAATAATTCACGAACCGCATGTAACCACATCTCAAACGCTTCCAGGCGATTGATTGTAGCAGCCTTTAGAATCAAGGTTTTTGTATCGCATCGTGGAAATAGAACGTGGCACATTTTTAGACACCAATGAACTTTCGAGGCAGATCAGGACGCAAAAATTTACTCAGACCAGATTGGAATTTGCCACGTCTTTTTCGTTCTCTATAGAGTACTCCGCCAGAGGTCTCTCTACTGGCAAATTATGCCCGAGCTCAGCCGTAGAGGGTAGAAGAAAAAATATAAAAGTGAGCCGCGCCACCGACTTAGACGGTTCAAGCCGGAAACCCCTAGGTCTTATAGGCACTAGCAGAGCCACACGATAAACAACTGAGATTATGGTGAACTAAATAAATAAAATTATAGCTAAAATATATTAGATACTTTACTCCTACAATAAATCAAAGTACTAAGTTCAATAATAAAATTATAACAAATATAGTCAAAATTAACAGCCAACAATAAATCAAAGTACACAGTTCAATAATGAACTTATAACAAATATAGTCAAAATCAACAGCTAACAATAAATCAAAAATCCAAAGTTTACGATTCCATAAAATAACCAAAACGAAAGTAAGAGTAAAAGACTTTACCAAGTTACCAAAAAAAAACGTATATAAGCCAACTTCTTAATAAAACTAAATCAAACGTTCACACAAGGCTGCTAATTGACTCATGTTTTTACCATTTACATAAAGATTTACAGTGTTAAAACAATCGAGCTTATTTAAAAATATTTCTTTTTACAATGGCTGTCCTTCAAAATATCAATATTGTAGGATATTTACAAATAAGTATGAAGAAAACATTTTTACTTGGACACAAAGAACTATTGAGAAGATTACTTTAATCAAAGTTCAGCCTTGGCATATTATCCAATGCAATAAATAGTTTTCAACAGTGTACCATATTAATAAATTAAAACAAAACTTAATCTTGGTGTCAAAAATAAGTCACGTCGGTAAATATTCAAAAATAACTCACTTGTAACCTTTGGGTAAACGTATATTATAGATCAAATATAAAAAAAAGAATAACTTTAATCTTGAACACCTTAACACGGAGTTCCTGCTAAAAACACCAAGCAAGTCTTTATAACACTGCAATTTATCGTCGATATGGATGATACGAATGCACTACTCCTTTGGCCGGTTTGGATTATGGAACGGCACCTGCTAATTAACCATGGCTTCCCTCAAATAAATCCCGCATGCGGTTATTTTAACTCGGCACCAAAATCCAAAATATTAACAACGAAGGTAAGATAGAATGGTCAAGTTAACAATTAAATGGTTTTTCTTCAAAATCCAATTAAGATGGCCCAAATACAGCCAGATATGAAAGATAAACCGTAGAGGTTTTGCACACGTGTTAATATCACACCGTCCCAAAAACTCTCACCACACCACTCCCAAGACTGCCACCAAACGACTGACCACTTCCCAGGCCGGATATCAAGAAAAATGACACGAAACCGACGTCAACCAACAATATTCGCAAATCTATGTTCCACGCTCAGAATCGCGCTCGTCCGTGTTGATAGCCAGACTCATCCACACAGAAATGCAAACCAAACAATAATATAACCGACAACACACAACAATCGAGGTCAAAAACCAAAGCAAAATCTAATAACGAAAACCCCCACTCAATCTCCATCGATTAACAAAAATGCCACAGCCATTAACAATCAAATCCTATCACTACAAGGTATGCAACACTATTTACAACGAATGATATATTTAAGTTACAACAAAATACGGTACCTGAGGAATACAAAACTATCAGAGACACAATTATAATGGAACTGTAGGAGGGAAAAAATAGGCACGTGACAAATTATACAACTTAAAATATTTTTTTTTAACTTACCAGCGCGAAGTTACAGTAATGGGTCCGATTTTGCGAATCCCAAATTTTGACATATCTCTACATTTCAGGATCCCCAGAGTCGAATACAATAGTTTTTAAGTGGACGTCTGTGTGTGTATGTATGTATGTGCGTATGTTTGTATGTGCGTTCGGAATTATATTTCGTCTCGATTATCTCAAAGAACAAAAAATGATATCGACGTGGGACCAATTGCATTCGATGCCTAATTACGCAACTTAAAACTGATCAGATTTTTAGCAAAATCGGTCAAGATGTTTTTTATGGAGAATCAAAAAACTGAAAAAAAATGGTAAACTACCTGAATTTTGCGATTTATAAATTATACTATTTTTAATACAGAATTTTAAGATCTGTTGAATAATATAATTATTGCATGTTAGGAATATTTGTATGAAAAATATGATGACAATATTTCATAAAAAGAGATAGTTTTAGAAAACAAAAATAGGATTTGGGGAATTTTAAACTTATGTCAGTATTGAGAGAATAGCATTGAAGACGCTATAACAGTGAAAAATTTTTGTTAGTAAATTAAAAAAAAAGCATTCAAATGTTGTGAATCCTTTAAAAACAGTTTTTATATACATTTTTTGTTTTAAACCCACAGTACCTACCCAATCCTGGAACATTTTCTTTTGCTACGTTTGTGAGAGTTATTGTAGGCATACATAAAATAAAAATTCAGATTCCTTTTTAAAAGGGCCAACTGTGGCTATTATTACTATCAAAAATCGTGGGTATGCCTTTATTTGAGAAGATTATTAACGCGTATCTGAATCTATTCACCGTTTTGAATTTATGAGATGAAACTAAGTTTTATATATGAATACGTTATTAGGAATATTCAGTTTTTCTATTAATTGAGTTCTTTAGAAATGTGGTTGAATAATTCAGTTAATATTAAATAGTGCCACTTTTAAGGTCGTAAAAATTATTTATGTTTTAGATGTGTTTGTATAAAATTGTATTAAAATCTTCAAAATTTTTATTTTCGTTTTGCATAAATAAAATATTAGAGATGTTTTAAACGACTGTTTACTTGATTTAAAGAAATTTTTGTTTACATTAAATGGATGCATTTTTTCGGTTAAATGATGAAATAATTATGAATAAATAAAAATATGAAAATAATTACTGATACAAAATTATAATCTTGTTTCAACAAATAAAATTGTCGTTTTTGGTGTAAAAACAATCTACAATAGATAAGTCCTTGCATCCAGAACAAGTGATTGTTTGGTGTGAGTTATGATGTCCAAAAAGTTGAATCGACAATTTTGGAATTTAAAAGAAAAAAAATGTGCTATTATGTGCTACGTAAAAAAAATTTATTCAAAATACTTAACTTTTATGACTAGGTCTTTTTTATGATGTTTACTTAGCTCCACATCACTTCATTAAAACCAAACCAATTGTGCTCTAATGTGCTCAAGATGTGCTATTATGTGTCATTCAAAAAAAATATTTACTTGAAAAATTAAATTTTTATTGCGACTTCTTTTTTGTGACGTTTAGTTATCTTCGCAAAATCATTTTTTCAAAACTAAATATATTGTGCTGTAATGTCCCGCACAATGTACACAAGAACCATAATAATTTTTTTTTCAACATTTTCTTCATACTTTTCTTTGATATTTTTAATGTGAGTGCTAAAGTATTATAAACTCGTGACTAAAAATTTCAAACAAAAACAATAACCTATAAAAATTTAAAAAAAAAACTCATTGTTTTGAACGACTGTCAATTGTAATCACTAATTTTCTTCATTTTTATCGTTAAGATCTTATTTTTTAGTTACTACAGGAAAAAATCACGGAGTGGGCGACATCTATTATTGATCGTATAAGCTTCTCGAGGTATAAATAACAAACTAATCTCCATTTGTTTATACGGGTGAAAAGTGAACTTTATATATTATTTTGATAATTTCAGCATTGAAAGTGTTATATTTGAACGACATTTTGTGAAGAATTGGTGTTAATATACCACAAAATCCGAAAATTCAAAGGATTAAAAAAGGTGATATGGATATAAAATCGCGAAAAATATTCTCTGTTCCACAATGCTCCACATATGGCAATTCAAATATATCTGCATAAATTTTGTTCAAATCTTACGGCAGCTCAGATGATCTAAAAGATAGGAAAACAAATCTCAAAGTTAATGTTTGTTTGCAGCAAGCACTTTGTAAAAGATGATTTTTTCAGTGGTAAGTTTGATATTGTTGTCCAATAATCTATCATTTTATTTGTTCTTATTCATAGTGACTTTAACAACACAGATAAAAAGGCTTTTGAATGAATCTGTTCCTAGCCAGAACCTCTTCCAGTGTTGAAGTATCAACATCCAATAGTCTAACACAAAAAATCAACTGAAATAACTAAAATTCCCTTCAATAAAAACTTTGGTTTTATAAGTGATCAAATGACAGAATATTTGTTGTTCACACCTCGATCCGACATTTTGTCATTGACAGCGCCATCTCGCGTTACGAGATTTTTCTCTACAGTCAAGGTATTTTAGGTCGGACGGAAGACTGACGATCGCCACTCCAACAACCGGTATAACTCTTACCCGGCTCATTGGATGTTTCACATCATAAATTAAAAAATCTGGTAATTAAATATTTTTAATGTACAAAAATACTTTCACTACAGTTTTGTAATAGTAGAGATGCTCAAAAAATGTTATTACATCGTGTCAATGAATTATGTTTTACTCCATTGATAAAAAAGTGCAAAATGTTATAATTTCGGTAGTCATGTGAAGCGGAAAGTGTATTAATATTGGGATTTTCCAATAAATGATAATGAACTGTATAAACTGTGTTTCCTCTATAATTTTACAAACTTAATAACCTAATATATTGTCATCAGATATACTCCAATTAATAAAACTACACCCTCCACTAGTCCATTTAATTTATGGAAAACCAATTTAGGTACACGTGTTCTCTAAGGGTTGATCCACCACCGACCGTAGCGATTTATTTAAAAGACAGGAAGTAGTTCGACTCCACCCAAGCACACTTTTTGCCGAATTAATATAACGAGCATAATGTTCTGACACACTTCTTAGCTACTAATGCGGAACTGAAGAAAGGATGTGACGTCATTTTTGATTTAATAAAAATTCGAAAATGTGAGGGTGAAATTATAAAACAAATAAATAAAGAATATGTCGCACAATTTACCCTGATGTGGAAAATATAAGGTTTTATGCTTTTTTAACAAAAAAAAAAGAACTTCCTTCCTAAAGCTATTATTTGTGGTGAAAGATATATGAGGAAGTAAAGTATTGGTGGAGATGATGGAAATCTTCACGTGAAAGTGAGTTTACAAATCATTATTTTCATTGAAAATTGACAGTTGTTGAAAGTGTTTAATCGCACAAGGTCAGTATTTTTTGAGGTCCTTCTTAACTTGGGTAGGAAGGGGACAGTCCCTTAAAACATCTCTGTGAAAGAAATAGAAATGAATAAAAGGCTATGACGTATGACTGGATAAACAAACAAACTTAACTCCACCGGTTTTACATAAAATCATGATAATGTAAACGGTTAGATTTCAAATTATTGTTGAACAAAAATTCACAAGCCACGACATACAGCTAACCACGAAAATACGTTTACTTCGTTGTTACGTGTTTTCAATACTATTTTATGGAGTCGAATCGTGGACGCTTACGGAGGTTTCTTCCAAGAAACTTTTGAAATGTGGCTGTACCGGAGAATTGAAAAATACCTTGGACAGACCGGGTTACCAAAGCAGAAGTGCTGAGAAGGATTTGCAAGGAAAGATACGGTTAAGGCACGAAAGTTACAATATCTAGAACATGTAATGCGTAATGAGAGCCGATACAAACTTTTGCAAAATATTCTTTAAGGCAAAGACCAGGCAGAAGACGAATATCGTGGCTGAAAAACTTAAGAGCTTGGCTTAACCAGACAACAACTCAGCTATTTCGAGCTGCAGTCAATAAAGTGCGAATAGCCAATATGATAGCCAACATCCGGAACAGATAGGCACTACAAAAAGAAGAAGAAGAAGGCTAGAATTTGAAAAATTATTATACAGAATATGTTTTGTACCAATATTTTTTTGCCACTGAAGAAAAGAGCAAGGGAGTGTAATAGAGCCAATTCTATTTATAATTTACCAGAACAAGCAGCATTACCCAGAGAGGCGAGGAAAGTATACTTAACTATGCAGGTGATACAAATTTAATAATTGAGGCAGAAGAAAGTGAGTATCTTATGAGCCAAAGAGGAAATATTTTTTTCTTAAAGGCAAAACTGGTTTGATGGTAATAAATTACTTTTAAATACAAAGATGTAATGATCTAAACATCAAAACATTAAAAACACTTTGCCATGCAAATTTTCAGTCAGTGTTGAGACATAAAATAATTTTCTGGGAAATGGAATATAATTCGGTAAAAATAATCATTTTACAAAAAATGATCTTGGGAACTATTTATATAATACCATATAGAAAATAATAAAGAGGCTTATTAAAAAAAAGCAAATTTTAATGGTAATTGCCCTTTGTTTAATAAGATGCCTTATATTTGTTAACAGAAAATACCATGAACCTTTACTATAATACACGAATAGTAGATATTAACTTCCCAATATACCTATTAATCAGTTTGATGAGCCATACTCTTCAGCTTCTCCTCCGTATTATTCAAAATCGCATATATACTCGTTGCGAAACAGAATTAGGTAGAGAACAGTTCGGCTTTAGAGAATGGGAACAAAACATGCTCTTTTCTGTATGTTCTATCACCAGACTGCGTTCGTCAGCATACAAGGTAGGCTTACAGGCAAAATTCCAATCAAAAGTGGAGTCCGTCAAGGCTGTGTGTTACCACCAACTCTCTTTAATATGTTTTCTAAGACCTTTTTCCAAGAGGCCATTAGAGACCGCATAAAAAGACTAAAAATAGGAGAAGAGAATATCAATAACATTCGATATGTGGATGATACCGCACTTGTTGCAGAAAGTATTGAAGATCTGCAAGTCCTTCTGAATTAGGTCCAGGAAGTCAGTGAACGTAAGTGGCTAAAGATGAACAAGGCTAAAACAAAACTTCTTATTGCAGGAAAAATTAATATCGGTCCAGTAAACTTAACACTCGAAGGACATTGAGCGAGTTGATTATTTTGGATGGAGACATGGACTTTAACAGTGGATATGATGAATCGAGTTGAAACATTTGAAATGTGGTGTTACAGGCGGATGTTAAAGATACCATGAACGTCGCATACAACCAACCTAAGAGTACTGCAGATAATGCATAAAAATCTAGAAACGAAATTAAGAAGAGAAAACTACAACACTTTGGGTACATCATGAGAGGCCCTAAGTAGCAAATGCTCGCTTCATAATTCAGGGTAAAATAGAGGGTTGGATAGAACGAAAGAAACTATCATGGATTCGTAATATACGCCACTGGACAGATCTAGACGTGGAGCAGCTTTTAAGAACTGCCGCTGATCGTGAAGAAAAATCCATCATTTATGTGTATCAGAGCAATTAACAAACTACCAAGCAGTCTTCCAAGTCGATCAGCAATCATAAAGTCTTCAAAAGTAAAATAAGACAATTTTTATTAAAACTGGAACACATGTTTTAAATGATTTTGTTACAAATCATCAAAGATAAAAACAGGAACTAACTATTTTTCTTAGTGAATTTGATAACCGGCTTTAAATTCATGATCGGTCAATTGGTTTTGGAAATATCAGCAAAAAACCTAAATTTCATGCTTCGTTTTTCGCTAGTAAATCCGAAACGGTTAATTTGACAGCTCTCAAATTGTGACACCTTTTTAAGATAAATACGATAGCGTTTATGACATTCGTTTTTTGTTATTCCGCAACTTACCTCAACTTTAAAAAAAAAAATTGTATGATTTAAAAAGATGTTGCGTAAATTGCGTCCATATTTAATTTTGGTAATTCCAATAAATTTTCTGATGGATAAATATTTAAAAAATTGGTAAAATTGGTAAGCAATTCGGCAGTCGATGTGCGCTTCTGTTAGAGGTTAAGTGGAAACGCTGCCAGTGTACCTTTCAATAGTGAAACTATTCTAAAAGGCGACCTTCGTTTTACAATGAAGTACTTTTTTATTTTGGCTGTCTAGAATTGCATTAGTGGAAAGTGTCGATTAATCAGTACTTTTAAAAGAATCTTTGATCATTCCTTGAGTAATCTTCGATAATAACTTTTATCTCTGTCATTATATTTAAAAGCTTGTATAACGTATCTATACCCTCATAATATTTCTGCCGTAAAGTGAATGATTAGATATCCTTAATTATGAAAACATATCTGGCAAGTGCGCATTTCAAGTGTATTTTTTTAGATATATTTTTTTTGCTATGGTGGTCTGCGCACACACGTGTCCTATATATGACATACCTTAACACTTCCTGTTGCAATGCAGAGTCTCTCATGCCAGGTGTCCTTAGTAAACGTATTTATATTTTTTTTGTGTTCTTATCAAAGCAGCAAAGCCACCCCTTCTAACAAATTAGGGATAATAAAAATGTAATAACGAAACGGAAGCGAGTCTAGCAAAATTAGTAAGATTTGTGTGTGACAAAAAAACACCAATGCATAATCACGTCTTTTTTGTTCTCGATTGAGTACTCTGCCAGCGGTCTCTCTACTGGCAAATTATGTCCGAGCTCAGCCGTAGAGGGTAGAAGAAAAAAAAAGAAAATATAAAAGTGAGCCGCGCCACCGACTTAGACGGTTCAAGCCGGAAACCCCTGGGTCTTATAGGCACTAGCAGAGCCACACGATAAACAACTAAGATTATGGTGAACCAAATAAATAAAATTATAGCAAAAATATATTGGATACTTTACTCACACAATAAATTAAAATACACAGCTCAATAACAAAATTATAACACATATAATCAAAATTAACAGCCAACAATAAATCAAAAATCCAAAGTTTACGATTCCATAAAATAATTTAAACAAAGGTAAGAATAACAAACCTTATCAGGTTACCAAAAAAAAACGTATACAAGTCAACTTTTTAACAATACTTCATCAACGTTCACGTACGGCTGCTAATTTACTCACGTTTTTACCACTTACATAAAGATTTACACTGTTAAAACAATCGAGCTTATTTAAAAATATTTTTTACAATGGTTGACCTTTAAAATATCAAAATTGTAGGATATTTACAAATAAGTATGAAGAAAATATATTTACTTGGACACAAAGAACTATTGAGAATATTACTTTAATCAAAGTTCAGCCTTGGCATATTATCCAATGCAATAAATAGTTTTCAACAGTGTACCGTATTAATAAATTAAAACAAAACTTAATCGCGGTGTCAAAAACAAATCGTCGTTTAAATATTCTAAAATAAATCACTTGTAACCTTTGGGTATACGAATTCACTAATCCTGTGGCCTACTCCTGGGGCCTAGTCCTGTGGCCTACTCCTGTGGCCGGTTTGAATTATGGAACAGCACCTGCTACTTAACAATGGCTTCCCTCCATCAGATCCCGCATGCGGATATTTTAACTCGACACCAAAATCCAAAATATCAACAACAAAGGTAAGATAGAATGGTCAAGTTAAAAATTAAATGGTTTTTCTTCAAAATCCAATTAAGATGGCCCAAATACAGCCAGATATGAAAGAAAAAACCGTAGAGGTTCTGCTCACGTGTTAATATCAAATCGTTCCAAAAAAAACTCTCACCACCACCCGACTTCGACGACTGACACCAAGCGACTGACCAGACTGACTACCAGTCCGGAAATCAAGAAAATGACACGGAATAAACGTCAACCCACAATCTTCGCAAATCTATGTTCCAAACTCATAATCGCACTCGTCCGCGTTGATAGCCAGCCCATCCACACAGAAATGCAAACCAAACAATAATATAGCTGACAACACACGACAATCGAGGCCAAAAATCAAAGCAAAATCTAATAACAAAAACCCCCACTCCATCTCCATCGATTAACAAAAATGTCACAGCCATTAATAATTGAATCCCATCACTACAAGGTATGCAACACTATTTACAACGAATGATATATTTAAGTTGCAACAAAATACGGTATGCAACCCTACTTACGAGTACCTAAGGAATACTAAATTATCAGGGACCCAATTAATAATGGAACTGTAGAAGGAAAAAATAGGCACGTGACAGCATAATCACGTCATTAAAGCATGAGTAACGAGTTAAAGGCTACAACGCGAAATGGAGTGGCCTCGCGTTGAGAATGCACCTGACTGTATTCATTGATTTTTCGTTTTGGTTGATCCCATCAAAAATATAAATGTGAAATGAGAGCCAAGTTCAATATTATGACATATGCCTTGGTTGTTGACTTCAACGACAAAAGAAGTGGGATCTAAATGGGTGCCAAGTTCAATGGTCAGTCATATAATTTATTTATAACAACGCTACCGCGTGTATAGATTCGGGGTAAATTTGGAAATTACATAAACACAATTTGTTAATTTGACAATTTATGATAAAATTTAACATAACTCTTGTTTATTAAAGCCGTTGCTTAGCAAACTAGACCCGTGGTTTATGTTTCATACATACTAAAAAACATTTTTTCTGAGACGGGAAAACGTTTGACAGTTTATCTCTGTTGACAGGTAACAAAATATCACTTTTTATAAAATTACTTTTTTTGCGTGTATATATATATATATATATTTAATTTTAGAATATTTTATTATACAAAAGTTACATTTTCTTTCTTTTGTTCTGCCATAGACACAACTGCCGTTGATGTACCTAGTCGCAAATCAGGTGTTATTTTAGCACTGCCTTACGTTTTAAACACTTTATTAGCTATATCTGACCTGTGTGATAAGTGTAGAAGACGATCTTCGAAATGAATGACCTGTATATGAGTTAGCATTTTAAAGTTAAAGGAAATTAATTACTGTTTCAGGTACCGTATAGCCACAACCTGATTGCTACATTTTCCATTGCGATATGCATAAAACAGGTGGCGATCCTTTGCTTAGCTCGACGAAGGGCTTTGTAAATTCGGTAAAATTTAATATATTCTTCAGTATTTACAAATCTCCTGTTTATATTATTTTTTATTTGCTTGAGTTTCACAATTAATAGCGTACCCCAATCTTCAATATCATCTAATGTTATCTGGCTGATTTCATGAATTCGACAAGCTTCTGCAAACCCAAATACAACAACTTTGGCCAATAAATAAACCTAATCGAGAGCATTATTTAAAAAATCAGTAATTTGTGTACTCGTAAAAATCGTAGCTTTTTTGAGCGTGTAACTTTTCCATTTCATTTTAGAAATGTAATTAGTTTGAAATATTTTGAAATTTCTACATTTTTATTGGATTGTAACATACGGATGCGAAACATGGAAAACCACTAAAAGCTCATCCAGGGCTCTGCAAGTTTTTGTGAACAAATGTCTACGCAGGATATTACGTATTTTCTGGTCGGCCCGCATTTCAAATGAAGAGCTCTGGAGAAGAACAAACCAGACTCCGACCGACACAGAGATACGGAAGCGCAAATGGGGATGGCTGGGTCACACCTCTAGAAAACCTGAAAATAATATAGCCCGAATGGCCCTGGAGTGGAATCCTCAAGGCAGCCGCGCTGTGGGCCGCCCAAAGACAACCTGGAGAAGAACGATATTAAGTGAAATACGAAAAATGAATAAATCATGGCAAGAAGTCAAAATGCTTGCCAGAAATAGAGTCCGATGGAGAAACTTTGTTGAGGCCCTATGTTCTGCCATGGAATGATGGGAATATTGATTAATTGATTGATTGACCATACTTTTAATAATTCGAATAATTCGACCACACTGTTATGGTTTTTGTTGCTGTGCCAGTTTCGAAAAAATTTCCGTGATTTAGCTGGCAATAATTTTTGTGACGCTACTTTAGCTGCTTCTACTAACTCCAGCGGAGTCAGAGAAAACTTTTTTATTTAATATTATTTTAAATAACTACGAAACAACCACAAAGTTCGCAATTTTTAAATCAAATTACAGAATTAAATTGACAGATATTTGATTACTTTAAAGGTTTCTTTATCAACGACGGTCCCTCGGTTTTTTGTCTCACACACAACCTCGAGCTTTTTCATTGCATAATAAATAACTTTTTATTCTTATTATTTTTTTTTAACGAAATTTTGTCAACGACTAATGGGGCTCATTTAACTACGGTTACAAAAAAGATTAATTGCAATCACAACACCTTGGATGCATCCTTAAGAATTTCAGTCTCCGCCGATATTAACTGAAAAAACTGATTTATTTTAATTTTATTAACTGCCTCTTCCTACATAAGCAATTTGATGAGCAGGCTGCTGCAGACGATTAAAGAATGGCTCGAGGTGGTTACATCTTCCTAAATACGGTTATATCAACAAAATAATTTTTTTTGCACTACTAATTTTCATGATTAAACTGTCTTATATTGGAAAATTTATTAGTATTTTGTATTCAAAAATTACAAAGAAATATCTCTTTGCATATAATATTTCTTTATTATATCCACAAACAATCAGTCACAGAGACCATCATACTTCGTATTGAAAGTAGCTTCCAGCTATTCTTTTAAAAATACTCTGTGTCGTCCGTGTAAGAAATATTTACCAATAATATATTTTTGAAAATAAAGGTAACATTAATTTAATAAAACAAAAATACTTCTCCTTTTTTTCATTAAGTAATAATATTTATATTATCAAAAATTTCACTATTTAGTGCTTAAATTGACAGCATATGGAAACTTTTAATTATTAAAAAAATTATTTCATAGTGTAAAACCTAAAATACAACTATCGGGTATCAAGCTTTTTTGGTAATATAAGAGATCTTTTAGAAAACATGAATTTTACCCGACAATACATACATATAGTCACGCCTTTTTCCCGTAGGGGTAGGCAAAGATACCACTTCTTTCCACTTGCTACGGTTCTTGCACACATCTTTCGCTTCTTCTTTCAATCTTCTTTTATTCTTTTAATTGAGTCTCTCTGGCTATACTTCTCAAACTACTACTCATTTCCGCAGCATTAATCTTATTTTCATGCTTTTTCGGCCACACCCCACATTCACTACCAAACATAAGTGTGGTGATCAGCATTTCTCTATGCACAGCCATTCGTGTCTTTTTTGACACTTTCTGGCAGCTCATAAAGTTATACAGGGCTCCATTTCCCTGCCAACACCCTTCGCTCAATATTACTGTCATAATTTTCGTCTCCTGTAAACTTTGAACCTAAGTATACAAACTCGTTTACTTGTTCCACTTTTTTTCCTTCAATTAGCACCTCGCAGTTTTTCAAGCTATCTTCTTATTCAAATACCATTACTTTCATCTTGCTTAAATTTACTTTCATTCCTTTAATTTTTGGGGCATCATTCATAATATTAACGTCGCTTGCAACTCCTTTTTAGATGATGCTAATATGACCTTTTTTTTCAGTAAGAGGAAGGGAAAATCTTGCATAAGACATCTGGGTATCCGGATTCCCACCGACTTAAACCCCTTCTCTGTCGTCTCGCTCACTACACCGGAATCCGCTTTCGAATTACTTCACTGTAGAGGCAGTCTGTTTCAGTTTCGAATTTCTATAATATACCGAATAACTTAACGGGCTTCTTTCCAGGTTTTTACTGATTCCATCAGGCTTCTCATCATATTGACAGCATCAAACGTTCTTCCAGTTTCTCTCCGGTATTCCAATCTCTTTCGTTTCCAGTTCGGACATGCGAAAAGGGTGTGTTTCGCATTGTCATTCTCTCCGCAGTACGAGCACTCTCCTGATTCTGCTCTTCTTCGATCGAACAAATACTTTCTAAAGCACCCGTGTCCAGAGAGTGCTTGAATGAGAAAATAGTTCACCTCTCCGTGGGGTCTATCCAACCATATTTTTATTTCAGGGATCAACCTCTATGTCCAACGTCCGTATGTCCCATTCGTCCACATTCCTTGCCAATGAGCGATCAAATGATAGTTTCCTTCCCTAGACCATTGTATGATTCCAGTCTTTCCTTGATTTGTACTCTCTTTAAAATCTTTTAAACAATCGTCTATGTATAAGTTAAATGGCCATGTTTATAAGTTTAACAATACCAACATGTATCAAATCATTATAGTTTTAGTTTTTAATGAAAATTTTGTTCGTAATAAAAGTTTCAGTTTCTTTTTAACTTGAACGGGTAGTAAATGTTGCGTGAACCGGTACTTACATTGTATGTATATTCCGTCATCTTCAAAATTAGTGGATGAAAATAAATTAGGTTAATTACGAGCACAGAAAAGGGCACAATTAAAGCGAAATCATTAATAAGATAACGAGACTTCAACTTGTTTAAGTAGCCGACGACAATTATGTCGAGTGTAATGTTAAATTCATTTGATAACAGTTTTAATCAACATAATTTCGCTCTGACGAATTTAATGAAGTGTAGAAACATACAAGGTGATTGCTCAAAAAAGTTATCAACGTCAAAAGAGAAACTTTCCCAATTATGTATTACAATTTAATACTTTCTTTTCTTTCTATAAAACAATGATCCGCACAGGTTTGACACACGGAGCTGAAGCGTGGACACTCTCAGCCAAAAACGCGGAGCTTTTAGACCGATTCGAAAAATCCTAAGAATGATTCTTGGTCCAGTAAATGAAGGGGATTTCTGGAGGGCACGCATGAATCATGAAATATACTAGTTGTATGAGAAACCCAGAGTTTCAATGCATATAAAAATGATGCGACTGAGATGGGCAGGACATGCCCAAAGAATGCCGGACGAAAGGGTCCCAAAAAAGGTGCTCACAGGAAAACCCGAAGGAAAGAGGCCGGTAGGAAAGCCGAAGCTGCGCTGGAAAGATGGGGTACGAAAGGATGCTGAAGAAATACTGGGTATAAGAAATTGGAGGCATGCAGCGGTGGATCGGGACGGATGGGGAAGAAGAATTGAGGAGGCCAAGGCTCGATATGGGCTGGGCTGTAGCGCCATCGTAGTAGTAGTAAAGAGCTTGAGCTTAAGTAAAAATAAAAATACAAATGGTTTGTACTAGCCACGATGTATTAACATATCTAATTGACAAAAATGTATAATGATTAAAAGATACTCGTCAAAAAGGAGATTTTCTTTTATAAAAATTTAAATTTTTAAAATACATTCAGACAAACTAACATAAAAGGTTCATTCTCTTACAAAACACACTGAAGACTGAAAGAACCAGACCGATATTTGTGGTAATTATAAGAAAATAAAACAATATAACAAATAATGAATTATTAATTAATTATTGTGGCATTTGACCAATCAAATTGAAACAGGCAGTATCTAACCCATTTATGTCCCATCTGATGTTGACGCTGTTATGTTTGAGAATTCGTCTTCAGAAAGATGGTCGTGCATCAGGAACAACAGGATTTGTGAAGTCAACATTATGTTTATTTACTCAAGCATGTTCAATCAAAGTCGTAGGATTAATTAAAATTCGAAACGTTGGCAAAAAAAAACAATAGTTTTAACGTTACTTAAAAACTTTTTTCTACTCTGGGATATTCGTGATTTTCTTGACGGTTCAGTTTGTATCTTTTAGGACACGAGGAGTGTGGCAATGTATAATTCTTTTTTACAGAGGGTGGAGCACTTTCAGCACGGTCAGCGTTCACTATGGTTACTCCTCGAGGTACTTGACCTTAAAGTTCACTCGGTAATTTAGTGTAACGCCTTCATCACCAAAGGCTAATTATTAAAATTGAAATAGTGGTTCTCGGGGATACGTTATCGAATAATTTGAGGCAGATAAAAGACGAAAACAAACTGGAAATTTTATATTTATACCCAATTTGTTGAATTGGAATTGCACTATAGAAGAAACATTTCTTTTTTTAGGGCGTTGATATTTGACGCTTAAAATTTTTTTCAGGTGATCCTATAAATGCTAGATCGGATTCAGATCTGGGCTTTTTGATGGCCACTGCATAACTGTTATACCAACTTGATTAAGATAATTGAGTACATCCCCAGCTTTGTAAGGTCGAGCGTTGTCTTGCATAAGCAGGGTTCCAAAAAAGGACCAAAAGGCATCACGTTTGAATATTCTCAAAATAGTAATTAGCAATCAAGGATCTCGTACGGAGAGGAACTAATTCTGTGCGAGCGTTGAAGCATATACCACATCTAAACATAACAGAGCAAGGAGCAAATCTCTCTCCTGGTCTTTGCCAGACTTATTCAAAACCATATAAATGTTTTAGGATAATCCTAGTTTCATCTTTCTATTGACCAATTTTGATGATTTTGAGCAAAACGTTATCTGGCATTTCTGTTCTCTCTAGTTAGCAAGGATATAGTGGCTGGTCTCCTACTGTTAAATCCAGCTTTATTTAATCATCTTTTAACTGTTTTAGAAGAAATTGTGACATTGCGGACAGCTTCAAGTTCGTTTCTGATTACAGAACAAGTTACAGTCCTGTTTCTTAAGGCGTATTATCTAATAAAAAATCATCTTGGTTGTTAGTGCGTCGGTTTCGCCCTTGCCCTGGCATTCCAGAATAATTGCCTACTTTATTTAAGCGTCTTACTATACGATTTATTGTGGAACGATCTTTGCTAACAAATTGGCAACATAACTTATTTGAAAAGTACGATGAAGATCATTTTTATTTTCAAAGGACGGTGCTCCTCCGCATTGTGCGGCGATTGTTCGTCAGTATTTAGACCAACGTTTTCCACGGCGTTGGATTGGAAGGAGAGGCAGCATTGAATGGCCTCCACGATCGCCAGATTTATCGCCCCTCGATTTTTTTTGTGTTGACATCTGAAAAGTAAAATCTATAAAACACAACCAGCATCGTTGGAAGATTTGCGTCAAAGAATCGTTGACGAGTGCCGTCGAAGTACTCCGGAAATTCGGAATGTGCGTGAACGTTTTGAACAAAATCTTTATTATTGTATCGAAGCGGGCGGTCATCATTTTGAACATTTAATTAAATAAGTAGTAAGTAATATGTCTTGGCATGACTATGTTGCTAACATCGCAAAGTCGGCAAGCCAAAAGCTAGGTTTTCTGTGGAAAGCCAGAAAGTTTTTTACTCCTGATCAACTGTTGACGACGTACAAGGCTCAAATCCGACCTCTACTGGAGTATTGCTCGCACATTTGGGGTTCAGCACCAAGGCATTCTCTTCGTCTTCTAGATTCCATTCAGAAAAGAGCCATTCGCTTGATAAACAGCTCAACTCTCACAGATACCCTTCACCCTCTAGAACATAGAAGAAGAGTTGCAGACCAGTCATTCCTTTACAGATATTTCCATGGCAGATGCTCCAGAGAAATAAAAACTCTTTTACCACCATTGGCCACATTCGGCCGAAGAACTCGGCACTCTGATCAGTCTCACCCATTTACTCTCAAGATTGACACTACAAGGACCAATCTTCATAAAGAATCCTTCTTTTTCAGGGCTGCTACGGAATGGAATAAGCTTCCAAAATCAGTTTTTCCAGAGAACTATGACCTGCAACTTTTTAAAAAGCGTGTCCACAATAATCTCCTTTATATAATCCCCTCCCCTTCTAATAGTAGCAGTGCGGGCCGTCCGCGGTCCACACGATAGGTCTACCCTTTTTGCGACTATTTTAATAAAAAAAAAAAGCAACTAAAATAATTGGAGTATGGAGTATGGAGTATTGGAACATGTAATTTTTTCAAAGTATTGGGAGGAAATGTAAAATTTAAAGACTATTGTAAAGGTTTTATTCTTCTTGATATTAAGCCAAAACCTGTCGCTAGCCATGTAGCTGATTTAGGGACTCTTAGTCATGATCTCAAAACTTGCGAAGAAGATATAAGCGAATCGTATGCAACTAACAAAATGAATTACAATTTGCTAACAATTTTACGCTCCCAATACCTTGTTAAAACTCTTAAATGATATTTATTACCTTCTCACGTCGTTCGCGTTTCGAAGTAGATCAAAAACGTTAATACTTCCAAATCTTTATGTGGCTAATGCAACCCTCTTAAAGTTAAAGTACCCAAAAAGATCGATACTTAAGTATGAAAAAAAAGTAAAGAGACCATCCGAAACCGTATATAACTGTAGGCAAATCGTCTAATTTAATTTTTAACTGAAAGATAAGTATCCTCGTATGCATAATCATCGAGTAGATTTGCATAGCAAAAGACTCTTAACTTTTAGAACTATTAAGGGGCCATGGTTAGCACAATAAATCCTGAAAAGTGTTTCTGTAGTAGCTAATTAAAATTTTGTCGTGTTATGTGATAGGTGGAGGGTGGAGGACAGCATTATCCTGCCTTCAAAGACCTTGAAGGCCGTTATATATTTCCTCGGCTGATTAAATTAAACAAAATACAAGTACAACAGAGTAGTAGCGAATTAAAAAACCAATATTACCAATTTGAAAATTTTAATCAACAAACCTAACCCAAGTCTTTTTACAGATTAAGTTTTGATTCTTCTTCTTCTTTGTGCCGTATCCGCTCAGCGAACGTTGGCTATCATCATAGCAATCGAGACCTTGTTAACAGCCGCTCGGAAGAGTTCACTAGACGTTTTGCCGTACCGCTGTCGTAGGTTTTTTAACCATGATACTCTTCGCCTCCCTGGTCCTCTCCTACTGTTCACCTTACCCTGGATAATGAGTTAGAGTAATGCATATTTCTCATTTCGCATGACTTTAATTGTCTTCATGAGTTCTCTGTCTACTCCCATTCTTCTTAAAACTTCATTATTTGTCACATGGTCTGTCCAGCTAATTTTAAGGATTCGCCTGAACACCCTCATTTCAAATGCTTCAATTTTCTTGCTAGCAGCTTCCGAGAGAGTCCATGCCTCTACGCCGTACAGTAATACTGAGAATACATAGCATCTAACTATTCTCATGCACAGATTTAAACTTAAAGTATTGCTTAAGAGCACATCTTTTATTTGTAGAAAAATTGTTCTTGCTTTTTCTATTCGTTGTTTAATCTCTTTGCTGCGGTCCTATTGATCATTTACCAAGCATCCAAGGTAAGTGAGGCTTTCCGCTTTTTCCAATGCCACATCGTTCGCATAGAGTTTTATAATTTCGTTGGCTTCCACACTATTCTTGGTAATTACCATAAATTTCGTTTTATTGGTATTAAGGCCTATTCTATACTCATTTCCCACATCAATGACTTTATTTAGCAGTTGTTGTTAATCCTCAAGGGAGTGAGCTATAAGGACGGTATTATCGGCATACCTTAGAGTTTTAATCTGATGTCCATTGATGTTTATTCCAATCGGCATGTCATCAAGTGCTTGAAAATTTCCTCGGAGTAAATTTCACGAGCTGTTGCCCATAACATAGTTGGCGTTGATTGACGCTAGTTATTAAGTTATTACCATTATCTGGTAAAAAAACTGTCCTATTAGTTTGTTGTAAATTTGCAAAAATTGTTGCATTGTTATTGACGATCTCTTAAATATATCGTATTCGTAAAAAGGTAATTGAAAGTATGAACGTATCTTAAAAGAACATTAATCGACCTTAAATTTAGAGTTGGAAAATTGTGTCTTGTTAATAAATTAGAGAAATTGGATTGTTGTTAAAGGACTATTGAAACTCTCAGATTGGTAAGGTATCTAATGGACTTGGAAAACTAATTATTATTTAATTTTAGTTTGTAAAACCAAAGTGTTCGCGCCACAACGTTAAGTTCCTATTCAGTTCTTATCATTTTGATAATGAGACTGGTTTTAATATACATTTTTCAATCACTCGAAGAATATCACAGAATGAATTAAGAATTCAATTCTACATTACGATCTCTCAATTTTGTTTTTTCTAAAAAAAGGGGTATCAGTCCCACTTTCCTACTACTTTGTTTAACCGTTATACGCCTAGAATCAGTTTCCACCTTCGTTTAAACCGCAGTACGATTGTGCAATTACGTTTGTGTTTACTCTCATACTTTTTCCTGTGTTCGCAAAGATATGAAAACGAACGACATTTTAATCGACTTTATCTTACTATAACGGGAATGTTTTCCTTTTCCAAACCACCAGGCCAACTCTGGTAATTATTTAGTTGTACTGCTTTATTTGTTTAATTTTTACTAGTCGTATTAACGAATATGCGATTACCAACTTTGTTTAAAAATGTTCAAAATAGAATCTTTCGTTGGTAATAGATACAATTTTAATTTAATACCTATGTAGTTAAGTTGAAAAATTTTTACCAACAAGTATTATAAATACATACATATAGTCACGCCTTTTTCCCGTAGGGGTAGGCAGAGACCACTTCCTTCCACTTGCTACGGTTCTTACACACATATTTTGCTTCCTCTACTTTCATCAGTGCTCTCATATATGCTCGTCTGTTGTTGGTACTCTTGACCTGGACTTTCTTTAAAACAATGTTGATCTGATCGAGATATGTTCGCCGAGGTCGACCTCTACCGACTAGTCCATTCACACTCGCCTTGTTTCGTTAATCTTTCTTCATCCATCCTTTTTACATGTCCAAACCATACTCAGGTGTGCCACGCACCTGACAAAAAACAGAGTGACCAACAGTGAGATTGATATTCTCACTGACAGTCGTGCGACCGATGGGGCCCTCGTGAGTTGCACTACAACATCATCGGTGGTGTGGGTTTGCATACAGGCCCTCACTGAGTTAGCGACTGCAAAGAAGGTCACTCTTACATGGGTTCCTGGGCATACAGGGATAAATGGCAACGAGGTACCCGATAAACTGGCAAGAAATGGGACCCTGGTGAAACCAAGAAGCCAGTGGGTCGGGTTGCCAATTGCCGAAGCAAAACATGAATCGAAACTAGTCCTCGAGCAAGAACATATCACTCAGTGGAACGCAAATACTGGCTGCAGAACATCAATACAGCTGATGAAAAAACCTCTCCGGAAGAGGGCAGACGTTGAACCGGAGTATTTGTTTACGTCTCGCAGCGCCCTCAATTATAAATAAAAACGCGCATAAAAAAATAACCAAATTAAGGAGTAAAAACGAAAAAAACATACGAATTTTGCAAAGCCCATCGTTTAATTTTCTTTTTTAATTATTAAATAATAATAACGATGGTGTCAGTGGTAAATGCTTTGTACCACGGACCCTTAAAGTTCGCATAAACCTGTTCGCAGAGGAACGCCATATGGGTGGTTTATTGGTCGCTGAAAAGTCAGTGAATTGTTTTATTTGAGTATTTTGAAAAGTGAATTATCTGCGGTAAGAGTCAGAAGTCGTTTAAGAAGTGGCGATGTGCCGCCGAAGAAGGTGATGAGCCGGACCCATGCTGGGAGAAGATGAATATCGTTAAATACTACCATCCGTACGGTCGAGGTATGGTTCATGGTGGGGCCCCGTAAAACCGAAATGAATTCTATTAAATAATATCGGTAGGTTGGAACATATATAGTAAACGTCAGTTTTAACGCCATTATTAATTCTTCCAAAGCATGCACTACAAAAGCTACGTTAATTATTAGAGTTTAACGAGTTTTTCTAAATTTTACAGAAAATTACGTAATTAAAATAATTATCTTTAAGAAAAAATGTTATAAACCATTAAAGATATTTATTAAATAAGAAAATATGATACTAAGAAAGGTGTTTGGACAACTACGTGTGTTTGGAATTTAAAGGTTTGGAAACAAGGGAAACATTGGAAAGAGTGGAAAGCCTCACTTACCTTGGATGCTTGGTAAATGATCAATAGGACCGCAGCAAAGAGATTAAACAACGAATAGAAAAAGCAAGAACAATTTTTCTACAAATAAAAGATGTGCTCTTAAGCAATACTTTAAGTTTAAATCTGTGCATGAGAATAGTTAGATGCTATGTATTCTCAGTATTACTGTACGGCGTAGAGGCATGGACACTCTCGGAAGCTGCTAGCAAGAAAATTGAAGCATTTAAAATGTGGGTGTTCAGGCGAATCCTTAAAATTAGCGTGACAGACCATGTGACAAATAATGAAGTTTTAAGAAGAATGGGAGTAGACAGAGAACTCATGAAGACAATTAAAGTCATGCGAAATGAGAAATATGCATTACTCCAACTCATTATCCAGGGTAAGGTGAACAGTAGGAGAGGACCAGGGAGGTGAAGAGTATCATGGTTAAAAAACCTACGACAGTGGTACGGCAAAACGTCTAGTGAACTCTTCCGAGCGGCCGTTAATAAGGTCTCGATTGCTATGATGATAGCCAACGTTCGCTGAGCGGATACAACACAAAGAAAAAGAAGAAACAAAGAAACAGAAGTTTTTTCAATGAGCTAGATATTATCGCCAATATCAGAAGTCGTAGAATGAGATGAACGGAACAAATATACTTTATTCAAGTATAATTCCGTATTGTTAATCCAATTTATTATATATATCGTATTTAACAAACTCTTTTTTTAAAATGCCTTTAACTGAAAGTGAGAGAATTAAAATTTTAAAGATAATTGGTGTTGGCGATAGGATGCGGACTCAGTAAGGGGTATGCACATTATTTCATGAAATGCACCCAGATCGTGAATGTATATCTTTCAATCTACGGTAGTACACGATCCACAATTTACAGTGCGCGAATTATCTAGGGATTTGGATATTAAAAAGTTTTCAGTATCAAATATTTTAAAAAATGCAATAATCATCGTACAGCAGTCACCTTTATGAATAAAGTGAGGCTCCGCGCCTGCTGTAGCAGATGGCGGAGTGGCGAGCGTTGAGCGCTCGAACTGAAAATTCATTTCGTGCGTTCAAAGTTGCTCGGGCTTCAAAATTTTTAAGTATCTCGGCTTCTGGACTATGCACAAAAATTCTTTTTGTATTTAATTTGGGGTAACTCGTCGCGATAAACACGAATATCATATTCACCAAATAATGAAATAACTTTATTACGTAGAAAACATTTATTAAATAATTATAGTAAAAATACTCGTATATTATATTGAGAAAGATTTACATTAAAAAATAATTCTAGTTTTCTTTATTGGGGGATTGTTTGCTATAAAATTGGCTCTTCTTTTACTTCTTCTTCAATAATGTCTGTAAGCAGATCGTCCATAAAGTTTGTCAATTCTTCATCTATTTCGATGGTACGATGATTATTGCGCCTTCCAAATTTTTTTGAAAAAAAAAATTATGTCGGCTTCTAATGGTCGTAAAAACTCATTTTTTTTTAAAATACGTGAAATAATGCCAGGAACCTATTTTCATGAAAGTCATTTCTATAAAAACAAAATTAAGGAATTTAATTTAAAAAAACCTGTAAAAAAATATAGTAATTTTTTAAAGTCATTTTTTGACCCTTAAAATTAAAAAACCAACATAAGTTTTTAATAATATGAAAGCACAACTTTTATAAAAAAAAATAAGCCCTAAATCGTTACTGTAGCATCATCCCCCGAGCAGAACTAGCTAAATTAAGAAAACTTTATATATCTTGAAAAATAATCAATATTTATCAATTTTTTAAAAAAACACTTTTTTGGCTTGCCATAGGCTACACTTAACAGTAAGTAACAAGTATCTAAAAATTGTAAAAAATTTAAGTCTATGTTTTTACTTGACAATGTCCAGATTCTTTTAAAAAAAAATTATTTCGGCTTCCAATGATCGTGAGAATTCATTTTTTTTTAAATGCGTGAAATGATGCCAGGAATCTATTTTCATAAAAGTCATTTCTATAAAAACAAAATTAAGAAATTTATTTTAAAAAAACATGTAAAAAAATATTGCAATTATTTTTTAAGTCATTTGTTTACCCTTAAAATTAAGAAAATCAATATTGTTTTTTAATAATATGAAAGTACAACTCTTACAAAAAAAATATGTCCTAAATCGTTACTGTAGCATCATCCCCCGAGCAGAACTAGCTAAATTAAGAAAACTTTATATATCTTGAAAAATAATCAATATTTATCAATTTTTCAAAAAAACACTTTTTTGGCTTGCCATAGGCTACACTTAACAGTAAGTAACAAGTTACAGTTAACGAGTTATAGAAAACCCGATTTTTCACGGTTTTTCCAATATAACTCGAAAAGTATCAATGATATCGAAAAATTATAATTTATTTAATAAATAAATCTTTTTAATACCTACAATTTCTTAATTTTACTTTTTTTGATCGGAGCTGTAGTTTTTTAGTTATTTACAAAAATCCGCTTTTCGCAACTTTGCCAATTTTTTAGGTTCGGTAATCAGGATTGAGTCGCATAAAAAAAACTTTAAAAATTTTAATTTCCTATATGCTCATATTTTTTTTTGATATTAATTTTTGCACATATAACATTGAGCCGCTTTCTATTTCTTAAGTAAATATCAACTGTAATTCCTGACGCAATAGAAAGAAACCAACTACAGATTTAATATCAGTATGCCTATTTTATTCTTAAATAGCTTTGGAATGAAACCTAACAGAAAATGTGTCAAAAATTGTAATTCAATTTTTTTTTATTTTCATCTAATTGGTTTTGCAATCTGTTACACTGATTAACATTAAATGAACTAACACAAATGTATTTGTATTTATAACTTGCTTCTAATGTAGCCAAACGTTAAATAAATAAAATAAATAAATAAACATTAAGCAAAATTTTGTAAGTTGTATGTAGACATGAAGGTGAGTAATCCATTGATTACTGTTTCTTTAAAATTCTAGTTTGAGCTATAGATGATCGCTTCTTGGCCTCTGCCTAAGATCAAAGTGTAATTAATTTAAATGTTGTAAAGGTTTTTATTGTTATTTACATGATTCGACTTGCTTGAGTCAATCTCTGCTGTAATTCCTAACGTAATAGAAGGAATCGAACTATAGTTTGGATATCAGCATGCTTATTTGACTCAAAAATAGCTAAGTAATCTAATTAATTGTAGTTTAAATGTTGTAAATTGTGTTTATCGACTTGCTTAAGTAAATATCTGCAGTTCCTGAAGTGATGTAGGTTGGGATTTATGAGCAAGGAAGTTTAAAGTAGGTAACTATCAAATAAGTATTTTCTCACTTTACTAAGATAATTGAGCCTCACTGAAAATATCTCGACAGAAAAATGTTGTTGAAGGTGATCAAGCTTTATATAGATCTAGATTACCGTGTATCTGTTTTTCATAAAAATTCTGAATAAGCTAAGTTCTAGGTATCAAATATATGGTAAACAACGTATTTGTATAATCCATCAAAAGCAATAAGTGCATATGACCTTTTGCGGTTAAACAAACAAAAACGTCAAAAGACCAGAATATCGAATTTGTTGAATTTTGAATGATGTGTCCGTTTCTTTTATAAAATGAAAAATGGTGCTTCTTTGCCATACATATATGCCATATAGCGAAATTAAGAGAGCATTTTTTGAAGAAAACTTTATATATCTTGAAAAATAATCAATATTTATCAATTTTTTAAAAAAACACTTTTTTGGCTTGCCATAGGCTACACTTAACAGTAAGTAACGAGTTATAGAAAACCCGATTTTTCACGGTTTTTCCAATATAACTCGAAAAGTATCATTAATATCAAAAAATTGTAATATATTTAATAGATAGATCTTTTTAATACCTACAATTTCCTTATTTAACTATTTTCGATCGGAGCTGTAGTTTTTTAGTTATTAACAAAAAACCGCTTTTCGCAACTTTGCCAATTTTTTAGGTTATGTTCGGTAATCAGGATCGAGTCGCATGAAATAGAAACTCACCCTGAATTTCAATTTTCCTAAAGGTTTTTTTTTTTTTTGGATATTAATTTTTGCACATATGACATTGGGCCGCTTCCTTGTTTCTTGTACTATATGTCAATATAAGTGAATGACTCGTAAAAAAATCAATTTTAGGAATTTCTTATCATTCTTATATGTACGCATTTAAAATCTAGTTATTTTGTGATGTTTAAAAAAATGTCATAAAATTATACCAAAACTTTCATCTATACTCTGATCAAAAGGAAATTTGTCTCGGCAGGTAAAATAGAATTTGGACGAATAAAAAAATCAATTAAAAATTAAAGAAACCTTCGTAAAAAAATATATAAGCATCACACTTATCAGTTCGAATTATTTTCACCCTTTGGTATCTAACGAATTCGATCTCCGACACCCTATTAGACAACAACAAAAAAATAACAAGACAAAAAGAGTTTTTATTTTTGAAATCTCGTTAAACCGCTACCGGACACCTTATCGATATTTGGTATCACTTAAATCCGCCTAATTTAGTCCAAATTACTGGAAAAAAGTTTCACAACAAAGATTTAAAGTATTCGAAACATTCTGTATCTATCTTTTATTTCGGATGATATGTGATGGACGTGAAGTATTCGAAGAACGACCGGTCCGTATATCGCTGTTAAACACGATTTAGATTCGTATCTGGTGGAGACTTATTTGATTGGAAATGAAACATTGAAAACGTGACGTTACATTTGTACAGTTAGCGAATTTGAAATCCGGACATCAAAATGACATTTTGTGACATTTTCATAACTTTTGGTAAGTTAAGCTTTTACCTACCCTTTCGTCGAAAAGCATTTATTCATGACTTCTCATACAATCCACAATTCACCCGTAAATCTTAATACAATATCATGATTTTTTTTTGTATCTTTTTTGTCACCAAATCCACCAACAAAAACTTAGGGATTAAAATTTTTTTTAAATAAATAGGGTTTTTAAGAAGTTATTTTATTCTACAAAACTAAATCTCGAAATGGCTGTAGTATGGGGATGGAGGCAGATGACCCCGCCCGGAAGGTCTGGATGAGCCCGTCGGAAAACGCAAAAGGGAAAGACCTCGAATGAGGCTATTAGATAACGTAGGTGCTGATTTTCAATGTTGGAATAAGGGCCTGGAAAAGATGGACGCTGGACAGGGAGACGCCTGAAAGGAAATACTCGAGGAGGCTAACGCTAAGCTGTTACGCCGTACTGATGATAAAATCTCGAAAAAAAAAAATGATATTAAATAAGTGTTGAAAATTCCGTATTTTTCAATTGCAGAATGTCCTTCAATCCATTCATTGATTTAAAAACCTCATTATAGACAGTGCTATAGGCAATCAATTATTCACTCGGTTTCCTGAGATTAGTCGCTTTGCTATAGGCAACCAATCATACGTTAAGTCACAAGCAACATCAATTATAAAAGCTGACATCAGCGCTGCTATTACTAGACTATTTTTGACCACTTTCGTTTGGTGACTTCGTCCATCGTCTTCGTAGAGGGAACAAGAAAGTTAGCTTTAAAACACCAACAAATTTTTTGCAAGCAATATAATAGGCATGTTAAAAAATACCGGTGGTTAGTCCTTTGGGAAGTGCATGGAGATTTCGAATTTCTATCTTTACTTAAATTTACCTTTGGCCGATATACGGCGAAAAATAAGAGAGCAGCATGCACATTTTGTGTTGCTGCCCGATGCCAGCGGTGTACAGGTACCAAACCTGGGGCCGCATTTTTTTTTTTTTTTTTTGTTCTGGTTCCCACGAAAAGGGATATCCTGTAATGTTCAGAGAACATCGTGGGAACCAAGGGAAAGAAGGTAGGAGTTGGTGTTCTTCTTAAATTTCTGGAGGTTGTATGCCTCGGGGAACACCTCCCTAGGCAATGAGTTCCAAAGCCTCGCAATTCGTTGGATGAATGAGTCTTTGGAAAGTGATGTTCTGCAGGTCTCCAAAGTGACCACGAAGGGGTGTGAAGACTGAACTTGACGGGTTAATCTTGAAGAGACTGCCAAAGGAGAAACGATTGTTGATATTTCAAAAGATAATGATAATGGATCCAAGTGATCTAAATAAGACTGGGCCAACAGAAATCCTGCGGTTTGTCAAAACCAGCGGACTGGAATTCTAATACCCTGAAGACACAGCGGTAGTCACAGAGGATCAAATATCTAGGTGACATAAGTGCCTATACTAATGGCTCAACCGTAAAAATATAATGTAATGTAAATGTAAATTCACCTTGTGGGTCAACTTCATCGGTCACCTCTGGACCTCAGGGACACAGGTACGAGAGACAGCACAGTAGGTACACACGTAGTACTGGTAGTGGTGGCCAGTTGTAACTCTTCAAGGAACAATTGGGGGTTTGGCAATCTTGGCAATGACCGTCTAGCTTGGAGTCTTTTATGAGAGTGTATTCTGATCAGTGAAATGAACCGTATGTCAAGCTCTACTTGTATAATTAAAATATGCCGAAAACTTTCAATGTCATGTAGATTTTAGCTTCAAACAACTTAAAATTGTTTGAATGTTTGGTTAAATTTCCTATTAAAAACAAATATCAAATTTTAGTAATTTATTAGACTTGTTATCTATGTATAGTTCTATCCATGTGTAGAACCTATTATTCCGTGGCTTATTTGTCGTTTGTAAAAACAAGTCATCCTGGCGATTCCCTGGACGCAAGGCATCTGTATTTGTTTAATCGTGTTGTACAGCCTTTTAATCCTATTTCTTTATTGATGTGTAACATCTTTGCTCTCGCTTTCTTGCATGTGTAACATCTTTCCTCTCGCTTACTCGCAATTTGTGGTAGTCATTTCGTGAAATGTGTAACAGAAACAGTAACATTTATTTTGACATATGAGCGCGCAGTTATAGATGGCCGTCAGATAGACGTCAACCAATGTTCCAAGAGTTGATTTGACAAATGAACGCGCGGTTAGAGTTGGCCGTCAGATAAACGTCAATAATCGACGCCACCCAATTTTCCTAGTGTGTTGTGTATTAAGTTTGCTGTTATATGCCTAAACTATACAAATAAATATTTACTATTGATAATAAGTCTCAATAAAGTGCAGATCATTGATAAAAAAATTTAAGTAAGTAATAATAAATAATTATTTAAATGAAATATTTCAGTATTTAGCTTTTTTAAATTTTAAGGTTGATTTCTGTCACTCAATAAACAAAATATAAAATAATATATATATATATATATATATATATATATATATATATATATATATATATATATATATATATATAAATAATAACACCTGCCACGTCTTTTTCGTTCTCTAACGAGTACTCTTCTAGCGGTTTCTCTACTGGCAAATTATGCCCGAGCTCAGCCGTAGAGGGTAGAAGAAAAAAATATAAAAGTGAGCTGCGCCACCGGCTTGACGGTATAAGCCGGAAACCCCTAGATCTTATAAGCACTAGCAGGGCTACAAGATAAACAACTATGATTATGGTGAACCAAATAAATAAAATTATAGCAAAAATATGTTGGATACTTTACTCACTCAATTAAGGTACACAGTTCAATACATCATAACAAATATAGTCAAAGTTAACAGCTATGGTAAAATTTTCTTGCTAGAACAAATCAAAAATGTAAAATTTACAGCTTTATAAAATAACCAGAACAGAAGTAAGAGTAACAGACTTTACCAAGTTACAGCAAAAGGTAAGACATATATAAATTAACTCATTAATGACACTAATTCAAACATTTACATAAAGGCAAAGAACAAAAGGTAAAACATATATATATATATATATATATATATATATATATATATATATATATAAGTTACTCATTACATAAAGATTTTCACTGCCAAAACAATCGAGTTCATTTAAAAATATCTTTACAATGGTTGTCCTTTAAAATATCAAGATTGTAGGATATTTACAAATAAGTAGGAAGAAAATATGTTTTCACTTGGACATAAAGAATTATTGAGAAGGTTATTTTAATCCAAGTTTAGTTTTGGCATATTATCTAATGCAATAAATAGTTTCCCACAAAGTACTATACTAATGAACTAAACAGAACATGATAGTGGTGTCAGCATGAGTCACTGCGTTATATATATTTAAAAATAAATCACTTATAACCTTTGGATATACGAATTCACAAAGTACTATACTTATAAACTGAAACAAAACTTACTGGTGGTGTCGAACGAGACAAGGCGTTATATATTTAAAAAAAACAAATCACTGATAACCTTTGGGTAAACGAATTCACATGTACTCCTGTGGCCTACTCCTGTGGCCTACTCCGGTGCTACTCCTGGACTACTCCGGGGGCTGGTTAGATTATGGGGGTGGCACTGGTTAACGATGGCTTCCCTCAAATAGATCCCGATAACGGTTATTTTAACTTGACACCAACTCCAACAATATCCACAACAATGGCAAGACAAAATGGTCAAGTTAAAAATTAAATGGTTTTTCTTCAAAATCCAATTAAGATGGCCCAAATACAGCCAGATATGAAAGAAATCCCATAGAGGTTCTGCACACGTACTAATAACACCGTCCCCAACAACCTTCACTAACACCTCCGACTAACACACTAACACTAACACCTGCTACTTCGATGAAGCTCTCCAAACGACTAACGCTCCTATCCCGGAAATCAAGAAAAATGCCGCGGAATAAACGTCAACCGACAATCTTCTCAAATCTGTGCCTCGTCCGTGTGAATATTCAGTCCCATCCACACAGAAATTGCAAAGCAACTATCGAAAGTTATGCAACACTACTTACGAGTAAGGCACAATTATTATGAATCGTAGATGGGAGAAAATAGGCACGTGACACACCTTAATATTTTATCAATTATTTAGTCAGAAAAATACTACACCTTAATCATGTATAATAATTGTATTGATTTAATATAAATGTGATTATTACCTACTTATGAGTGATAAAACAACAATGCAAAACATCTGGCCTTTTGGCTCTGCCAGCGCTATTAAATTAGGAAAAAAAAATTCTGTCACTCCTAGTGTCAATTAAATGAAATACAATTTTCATTAAATAGAATAATTGTTTGTTATAAAAAATCATTTCAAACAATACCTAACCCATTTGTTTCAGAATATAATTTTAAAATTGCTTATTACTAAGGTGAGATGTCAAATGTTACACATCATATGCGACTACTGTAAGGCTCACTCGTTATTTTTTAATTTTTTTTTATATATCAGTACATAATAACAATTAACCAACTACCCAGATATATTTTATATATACTTGTATCTGGCTGAATGTCGGTAACAATTTGCTTAACAAACAAGCATAAACATTTTTATAAATAAATTTCGTATCCTATAAAAGTTTTCAGGAGATATTTCAGGTGATCCCCGGAGGACTGCGACCCAACATTATGAGTATATGCGAAAAATTCAGCATAAAGGATAGCAGGAAACTAGACACTACCGAGACTCGCTTAAAAAGTTTATTAAAAAGTTTATATAAGAAATAAGGACCGTTATCTTTAATAATGCGAATAATAATAAAAAAAAAATTTGAAAAATAATTACCGAACGGTCAACGACTGCTATTTGGTAACAATTACCTTATTTTACCGTATAGAACAAAAAATAAAAATTTCGGAGATTGCATCGAGTAGCCATATCTCACGCCCAGCTATCTTGATAAATGCGATAAAATTTAAGAAGCAGCAACTACCTCAATTACTTCACGTTATCTTAATCTTCATGAATTTAAGTAGAAGCATTAAATTCAATAATTAATTTTAATGGAACAGTATTCATACATGGTTTGGAAAAAATACAGTGTCATACAGCCATACGTATCTAATAAATTCTAAGTTAACTCACATACAGATTATACGACGTAAACTTTCCAACTGTCAATCCGACAGTATGAACTTGGCCATCAAATATAATGACTGACTAAGTTAACACATACAGACTAGATGACGTAAAGTATCCAACAAAACACGTTTTTATTTTTGAAATCGATAAAAAACCCAGTTTATGTAAAACATTTCATTCATATTAATACTTAATTGTGAAAAGTTATATTATTTTTATCAATTTTTCTTACTTTGTGCTATAAAAAAACTTTCAGTGATAAAAAATATACAAAAACTTTTAAAGCGTTTTTAAATATTTGAGGTTAATTTTTCGTAAGTACTATTATTAAGTATATTTTTAAGTTAATAAATTTTTTTATTAATAAAGTTGTACTACTTCGTAAGTTTTTAAATTCATTAAAATCAGAGCTGAAAATATATTAAATAAAATAATTACTTATTTAAATAATAAATAATTGAATATTTTATAAGTAATATCTTATAGGCAAAAAAAGGGAATAGTCTTCTATACGTTGTAGAGGCTTGGACGCTGTCAGACGTTATGGAAAAAAAGCTGCAAGCTTTTGAAATGCCAATTTTCAGAAGAATTCTTAGGATCTTTTGGATAGAAAGAATTAACAACGAAGAAGTACTCCGAAGAATGGGATGTTAACCTAAAATCATGCTTACTGTGAAACGTAGTAGACATTTGAAAAGTAAAATCTATAAAACACAACCAGCGTCGTTGAAAGATTTGCGTCAAAGTATCGTAGACGATGGCCATCGAATTACTCCGGAAATTCATCGGAATGTGCGTGAACGTTTTAAACAAAATCTTTATTATAATATGGAAGGGGGCGGTCATCAGTTTGAACATTTAATCAATTAAGTAGTAAGTAAGCAACTAAAATAATTGAAATTTTAACTTGTAATTTTTTTCAAAGTACTGGGAGGAAATGTAAAATTTAAAGACTATTGTAAAGAAAATTGTCGGAGCTTTCAATGTTATTTAAAAATTTTGGGGTAATTCTTACCCTCGCTTGGGGTTGAAAGTAGTGGAGTCAAAAATACCGGAAAAGAGTGTCCCCCTTAAATCAAAAATTGACGGGTCTGAGCGTTTTTTTAAAATGTGACGAGGTTCCTGCAAATGGCTCTGTTTCGTTTTCGTTTGGCCACCCTGTATAATGCTCGTTTCTGTTTGTTCTATATTTAACTAAATTATTATTGGTGTTGATTTAGTATTTAATTTTTAAAAAATATTAATTTAAAATACTCGTTGTTAAAAGTATTATTGAGTAATATTTTTGCCCTAGCTATCCTTAAAATGTGAAGTATAAATTTAGAATTACTAAAGGTAAAGTATACCAAAAACTCTATGACATCAGTAATATAATATTATTGCAGCTAAAACGGCCTCGAGATATTTTAAAGTTAATTTTAAGTTTATCAACATCGTCACAAATATTATATTTTAGTCCCAATTAAAATTTTTTTATCTAATTTATCGAAGCCGTAGGTATATGATCTTACTAAACTTTATGCAGATTAATTATAATATTTTTTTTTAAATGCATTTTAAAATATAATCCTAATTTGGGTATTTTTTAAATTTATGTCTTTGAAAAATTAAAAAAATGTTCGCTATATCATCTTATGTCTATCACATTTTAATGACAGACAATTAAAACAGGATTTTTAAAAATACTTAAACTATTTATTTATATGTTTATCTACAACGGTGTCATTATGACACATTTATCATTATGATTATCATTAACACGCACATCTTAAAACAAGAAATTATCAAAAAAATTTAATTAACACTTTTAACTGTTACTATTAATTATAAAAAATAAATAACATTTATTCATTGCGGACATAAATTTCAAATTCTTAACAATTTGTTAAATTAATTTCAGCAGATGATAAGTAGAAAGCAAATTTATTTCTCGGCTACTTAACTTGTTAAAGCGCCATCAGTGTTTGAAAGGTTACCTAAAATATTAGAAGACACTTAGTCTCTCTCTATCTCTTAACATTGTCTAACCTTTTATTTAAATTCACATTTAGGGTTTGAATTTATATGCACATTTATTTGTAGCAATACAATACAATTTATATCAACTAGCAAATACAATGATAATTTTTAAAAACTGACTAACTTCTACGAACGAAGGCCAATTTTTATAATATCGGTAAAACCAGAAAAGACGAGAAGTTTCTATTCTATCGAAAATTCGAGATTAATCGGGAAGGTACTGGAACATCTTTGTCACTGGCTGTGACGTCACAATACCGCTCAGCTTGCTTACGTACATTCCGGTGGCGTATCGCAAAATCAATACAATTAATTTAAATACGTTTTACAATAATTATCGCACCAAAGTGTTTATTATAAACAGAACTAGTAGTTTTTACGAGAAGAAACAAAATTATCGTCTTTCCCCTCCCAGAAATTAAAGAACGAGCTAGGTTAGGTTAGGTTAGGTTAGGATAGGTTAGGTTAGGTTAGGTTAGGTTAGGTTAGGTTAGGTTAGGTGCAGAGAGTAAGTCCAGAGATTGGCATGTCTGCTGATCACAGGCTGTCTACGGATAACCCCAACAAAAGCCATTAAAACGATTCTACATCTACTACCAGTAGATCTTTTTGGGAAAGTATGCGAAGCTAGTGTGGATCTCAGGCTTAATGATGTGTCCCCATGGACAAAAACGCACTATGGTCACTCCAGAATCCTAAGAGAATACGACTTGTGCACAAAAAACACTGACTATAATAAACCTACCCCTATGTTTGAAGGCGACCTATCCCTGGAAATTTCATCCATAGAAGATTGGCTTGAGAATCTAGTTAATCCTTAGGGCGCAGTATTTTATACGGATGGCTATAAATTAGAGGGGAGAGTAGGTTGCGGTGTATTCTCAGAAGACTTCTCACTTAGCCTGTCGTTTCTTTTGCCTGATTACTGTAGTTTGTATAAAAGTAAAATGACAGCCATTACCGAAGCAGCGGTCTGGACACTCTGCAATAAACAAAAGTTCAGCAAGATATTCCTTCGTTGCGACAGCCAGGCTGCTATCAAATCACTGAACTCAGTCTACTTGACTTCTAGGACAGCGGTGCAATGCCGAGCCGCCCTGAATGAGCTAGCAGCTAAGTTAAGAGTTCACTTTGTCTGGGTACCCGGACACAGGGACATACCAGGCAACTGTAAGACGGACGAGCTAGTAAGAGTGGGCCCAGCTATATCTACCTCATCTCAGCAAGGAGTACTGATTGCAAACTGCCGGCTCCTTCTGCACAGCAAAGTAGTTCAAAAAGCCAACTTAGGTGGCAAGCTAAACCTACATGCACATCATCGAAACAGATTTGGCATAAACTGGATCTACGTCGAACTTATGATGTTTTAACTCTATCCATGGAGTCCATTGTAAATGCGATCGAGGCCATAACAGGACACTGGGCAGGTGGAACCCATACACGGCGCATGGGAATCGCAGAGCTACGACACGATGAAGCTGTCACGATGAGGAAGAAGAGAAAACAATGGTATATCTTCTTTGCCAATTCCCTACCCTAGGCAGAAAAGGGCTTTCAATACTAGGGCAACAAAACTTTGATGACTTGTCTGATCTCAGCTCAGTTAGCATTAAAGAACTCACAACTGGTTCTCACAGTAGAGGAGGAAGGCACCGCCGTCCATCACGGTATCACAACGGGCCGAAAGGCATAAGTGGGTTCCCTCCGAACCGCCGTTTTAACCTCACCTAACCCAAATTGTTTATTACCATTGCATAAGAAACTATAATCGAAACATTTAAAAATAGTTGGTTATTTTCATAAAATGTTTAATTATAATACCAAGAAGATGCAACAGATTTTTTCTTATGAACAAATTAAGTTAATTTTTTTTTAGTTTAAGCAAGAAGAAATGTTTATTGTTTTTTTTTCACGTAATTTAATAAAATTTATAATTCAGGAAAGTTAGTAGTTGTTATTAAGTATAAGTATATTAATAATAAAGATATTACCTAAAGTTATAATGGTTTTGTAATTTTTCAACCGAACATCATTTTGTTTTATTTCAGATACTAAACAATGATTTACAGAGTGAGACTACTACATTTTATTTCAATAAATCATTTTATCGATTTCTTAAAAATAACACTTTAAGTTTCGAACTTCTCTAATTAATTAAGTACAAAAATAAACACACGCATTTAAAGCAGCACTTACACGTCTGTGAGATATCAGATTTCCATAATAAAATCAGTACATAATTATTGTTGCTACCGTATTAAGACGATACCTATCAAATAACAAGAATGTTGCTTTAATCAGAACCATTGATGAAGCCGTAGAAGGAAAAAAATCATCGAATCAAACTTGAGAGTGTAGTTGATATCATCAAAAAAATTTATTCTTGACCTAATTAACACGTAAAACCTCAATGTTCTAGTTATACTGGTTATTGATGGATCCTTTATGATTTTTTAAGATTATTAACAGGCTGACCGCTTTTTGCAGTGTCATGTCCAAGCTTAAATTTATTTTTGTAGTTTGCCTAATTTGTATATATTTTTTTTATTTAAGAGTATCCCTTGCGCGGTATTGTATTAACATTAGAATTTGATCTTGGGATTAACAACCGACAACTAACTTAAAATACTACTTCATAACTAACTTAAAAGCCGAATTAGAAAAAGCCATAAGCCTTTTAAAAAACAACAAATCACCTTGTGATGATGGCATACCCGCCAAAACAATAAAAGCCATGAGCGAGCTTGGTGTTGATGCAATCTACAAACTGTGTGTTAAAATTTGGCAAATTGTGGTATGGCCAAAAGAATGGTATGAATCGGTGTACATGCCGCTACACAAGAAAGGCTCTCCTACAGACTGCAGCAACTACAGAACAATAGCGCTTATGTCACATGCAAGAAAAATTCTGCTTCATATTATAAACAACCTTATTTACTTCCATAGATTCCCGACGAACAGACAGGATTCATGCCAGGAAAGGGAAGAAGGGAAAAAATCCTGAATGTAAGACAAATAATAGAAAAAGCATATGAATTTAATGTAAAAACTTATTTGTGCTTTGTCGACTACAGCAAGGCATTCGACTGTGTAAAATGGAAGAATTTGTGGCTCATCTTGGAAAACATGGGAGTACCAAAACATATGATTATGTTGCTTAAAAATCTCTACGACAACAGCTGCGGGAAGGTGAAAGTCAACAACACGATGTCTAAGTTTTTTAGTTCAAAAAGCGATGTAAGACAGGGCTATATTGTGTCACCGTTACTCTTCAATATATACGGAGGGTATATAATGAGAAAAGTTCTGCAAGGCTGGCGAGGGGGATTAACCATAGGAGGAAAAAGAATGACACCTTAATACTAGCTCGTTCGGAAGAAGAACTCACCGAATTTATGAGAAAGTTGGATAGGATCAGCAGAGAACATGGTCTTACGTTGAACAAAAAGAAGACGAAAATTATGATAATAGACCGCAACCCTGCCAATGTTAGACCGATCGATGGTTTTGAAGTGATTGAGAAATTTAACTATTTAGGATCACTTATCACAAACAAAAGCGGCTGTGATGAAGAAATTAAACGCAGACTGGTCATATCACGTAACTCAACAATAAAACTAACTCGAATATGGAAAGACTCTGCAATATCTCAACGCAACAAACTGAATTTATTAAACTCCTTGATCTTTCCTATTGCCACATATGCCTTTGAGACCTGGACTTTAAAAAATGGCCAATCGAAGAATAATAGATGCTTTTGAAATGTGGGCCTACAGAAGAATACTAACGTGTCAATTCTTAAAAAACTAAAAATTACCACGAGGCTATCAACCAGGATAAACCAATCATACCTTTTATTTATTTCTGCCATTGCTTTAATGGTTTTTTGATTTAGATTAAACAATTTTTAGCATAAAAAATTAAATAACCAAAAGATACTTATTTTTTTATTATATTTTCTATATAGGAACAATTTTTAGCTAAGTTTAAGTCCTGATTTTGCTAAACTAGAAGAAAGTAATTAGTTGAAAGTGAGGTCCATTATATTTTTAGCCATAAAACATTAAAAAATGAAAATTTTTTTTTAAATTTCTTGTTCTTTTACGTTTTTTTTTAAAAAAAAACTACATCATGGCATTAAAGTTTACGAAAAACATGTTAAAAATGGTTTTTATTTGTACTTTCAAACTAAAAAAAGAAAAAAATTTGTTAATAATAAATCCGCCGTGAAATAAAACAACTCAAAAAAAAAAAATTTAAAAATGTCTTTAAAAATGTGTTGAGCCCCACTTCGAAATAAAAATTTTTATTTTAATATTCCACGTTTTTAAAATGGATTAAATAGTTTAAAATAATGTCTCCTAATCCCATACAGATTTATAACCCCAACTTCATACAGATTGTTTTAAAAATTTTGAAGGTAAATTGTTGGTAGCTATAAAAATGCTTGAAAGATATAAAAAAACGAAAAACTTGGGTCGCATGCAACAGATAAATAATGCATGGGTTCACATAACTCACTAATAATTTTATTGCATTGCTAATGATATGAACTTTAGTGTAATTTTTCACAACTACATCTACACTAGGGTGGATCAAAAAAATATTTTATTTTTATTCTCTGGGCGGGGTGCGAAAAATATGATGCTTCATCGAATTACTTGTCAAAACTGTCCTAACAATTTTGTCATATTTTTAGCAGAAGTACTGCCCTAAATCGATTAAAGTTTTCAAAAAAGTAAAAAAAACTGGGCTTGCGTACTTTATTTAAAAAAAAAAAGCAACTAAGATTATATATCTTTTTATTTAAAATACACGAACTTTACTAGAAAATCAAACAATGGCTGAAAATATAACAAACACATGAACAAACTAATAATGCGATATAGTTGGTCTGATAGTCTTTTTTAGAATTGAAAATCGTCATTATGCGACAAAAATCTAATTTGTTTTTAATCCATCCCTCACGCCGTTCTGGACTACAAACAACAGCACAGGATTGCGTTACCAATTTAATACATCTTTTTGTGACTTGTGTGTGACAAGATAGCAAAAAAATTGTTTGCAAGATCTCGGTATCTAATATATCGGTGTTTGTGATAGCTGCAAGGAGAATGTCAGTTTGTGAGTGGCGGTTCCGAAAGATTTTCATTCCAGTTGATCAAATCAATGTAGTCGTCTGTGTCAAAATTAAATTTTGGTAATTCAAAGTTGTGAGAAGCATTGCTAGAACTGGTTTTCCAAAAAAGCTGATATCCCTGGTAAAGATGTGTACATCGGATACAAGCTAAGAGTGGGAAAGAGCTACTCTGATTTCTTTGATAGCAACAATAGACTTAAACAGGGCGACTCGCTTTCACCCCAACTCTTCAACATAGAATATACACTTAGGAAGGCCAAGATTAAGACACCAACGGCTATATTCTACCAGGAAGGAATCAACCTACTACTGGCTTTCGCAGATGATGTGAACAAAATTGGCAATAGCAGGATTAATCTTAAAGACGCCTTCCTGAGATTCGAAAAGATAGCTGAAACAAAAGGCCTTAAAATAAACGAAGACAAGACCAAATATATGTGCTTCAGTGGGAATGTTCATAACAGAGAAAGAATAGGGCAAAACTTCTCGATTGAAGACTACAATTTAAATATCTAGGCACGAACATAAGTGAAAATAACGACATCACAGAGGAAATAAATAACAGGATACAAGCCGAAAACAGATGCCTTTTTGCTCTCCAGGGTATAATGAAATTATGGGAACTTACCAGAAAAACCAAGCTACACATATACAGTACAATCATAAAACCTATAGTAATATATGGTTGCGGGGCCTGGACACACACCGCTGCAAACGAAGATCGACTCAAGATATTTGAAAGACTAGTGCTGAGGAGAATATTTGGTCCAACTAGAGAAGAAACCACAGAATATACCTTACAGAAATATAACTTATAAAAACCAAAGAACTGTATGTGGATGGTAACATACTTAATGAGGTAAAGGCCAAAAGACTACAGTAGGCGGGTCATTCCTTTGTTGCCTCCAGACCTCTAAATTCGGCCCTGATAAAATAAATTGTTTTTTTCGACAGACTGTCACGGTACACAAAGTTACTAAATATATAATTTTAGCTTGTTAAATTTTTTTGCAGAAATCATTTGAAAATTGTCTCCCGAAAATATTTAACAGAAGCTGAAATCCTGGAGGAATTGGATAAAGGTCTATCTGATTTTAAATGGTTGGGTTGCGATTTACATAGATCAGACGATGATGTACCCTTAGAAGCATTACAAGTTTGGGGTCGAGTTGGTGCTCCGTTAGAGGATCCAATAGAAGAAGAGAGTGATATATATATATATATATATATATATATATATATATATATATATATATATATATATATATATATATACAAATTTTTTTCCGCAAATAAACATTTTATTTTTCTACATAATCACCTTTTAGCTCGATACATTTAGTCCAGCGTTTTTCTAATTTTTTTGTTCCCTCCAAATAATAGGTTTTTTTAAAGCTCTCAAAAAACGCGTTTGTTTCGGTAATGACTTCTTCATTCGACTCAAATCTCTTACCGCCCAGCCATTTCTTTTGGTTTGGAAACAGAAAATAGTCGCAGGGGGCTAAATCTGGAGAATATGCTGGATGGGGTAGCAGTTCGTATCCCAATTCGTGGATTTTGGCCATCGTGACTAGACAAGTGTGCACAAGTGCATTGTCTTGATGGAACAGCACTCTCTTCTTCGCCAAATGCGGCCGTTTTTGCTTCAAATCAACGTCGAATCTGTTCAAAAGCTTTGAATGATATTCGCCGGTGATCGTTTTAACTTTCTTGAGGTAATCGATGTGAATGACACCGCGTACATCCCAAAAAACTGTGGCCATGACCTTGTTGGCTGACAGACTCTGTTTCGCCTTCTTTGGTACACGTTCACCCCGCGCAACCCACTGATTCGATTGTTCCTTGGTCTCTGGCGTGATGTGATGGATCCATGTTTCATCCACAGTAACAAAACGGCGCAAAAATTCGTCCGGATTTCGGCTGAACATCGCTAAACACTCTTTTGAAGTGGTCCCACGATTGCGCTTATTGTCGAGTGTGAGCAATCGCGGCACCCATCTTGCAGAGAGTTTTTTCATGTCCAAATATTCGTGTAAAATATGATGTACCCGTTCAGTTGAGATACCTACAGCATGAGCCAACTCACGCACTTTCATTCTCCGATCATCCAATATCATTTCATGGATTTTATCGACGATTTCCGGCGTGATCACTTCTTTTGGGCGACCTGGACGTTCGGCGTCACTAGTGCTGGTACAACCACAACGGAACTTATTATTATTATTATTATTATTATTATTATTATTATTATTATTATTATTATTATTATTATTATTATTAGTATTATTATTATTATTATTATTATTATTATTATTATGTTACTGAGGGACCTATAAAAAATGTTACCTTAATAGCCGGACAGTTTTAATGGTACATCTTGCCAAACACATTTTATTACGTTTATATCCATTTTATATAGAGTAAAAAATGTTATTTTAATATTATAAAATACAAAAAAAGTATTATTATTACGTAAGAAATGCAATAAGTGTTAGGAACTAGTTTTAAGTAAAAAACTGATAACTATGTTTACCTATGCAGGATTGCAGGATATCTAAATTGTGTAATTTATTCTGGTTTCAATTTACAGGGTGGCCAACTGAAAACGAAACAGATCCATTTACAGGAACCTCGTCAATATTTTATAAAAACGCTCAGACCTGTCGATATTTAATTAAAGGGTATTTTTGACTTCACTACTTTTAACCCTAAGCAAGGGTAAGAATTACCGCATAATTTTTAAATGGCATTGGAGGTCGAATATTATGTCTTTTGAAAGCTCTGAAAGTTCTCTTTAAATTTTACATTTCTTCCCAATACTTTAAAAAAAAAATTACATGTTAAAAAACCAATTAATTTAGTTGCTTACTTATTACTGAATTGATTAAATGTTTAAACTGATGACCGCCCGCTTTCATACAATAATAGAGATTTTTCTTAAAACGTTCACGCACATTCCGAAGATTTTCCGGAGTAATTCGACGGCACTCGTCAACGATTCTTTGACGCAAATCTATCAACGAAGCTGGTTGTGTTTTACAGATTTTACTATTCAGATCTAGCGATCGTGGAGGCTATTCAATGCTGCCTCTTCTCCCAACTGACAGACTCTGTTTCGCCTTCTTTGGTACACGTTCACCCCGCGCAACCCACTGATTCGATTGTTCCTTGGTCTCTGGCGTGATGTGATGGATCCATGTTTCATCCTCAGTAACAAAACGGCGCAAAAATTCGTCCGGATTTCGGCTGAACATCGCTAAACACTCTTTTGAAGTGGTCACACGATTACGCTTATGGTCGAGTGTGAGCAATCGCGGCACCCATCTCGCAGAGAGTTTTTTCATGTCCAAATATTCGTGTAAAATATGATGTACCCGTTGAGTTGAGATACACCTACAGCATGAGCCAACTAACGCACTTTCATTCTCCGATCATCCAATATCATTTCATGGATTTTATCGACGATTTCCGGCGTGATCACTTCTTTTGGGCGACCTGGACGTTCGGTGTCACTAGTGCTGGTACGACCACAACGGAACTCTGTAAACCACTTCTTAACCATTGAAATTAATGGTGCCGAGTCCCCGTAGTATTTATCAAGTCTTTCCTTAGTTTCAGTGATGGATTTTTTACGTAAAAAGTAATGCTCAATCAGCACACGAAATTAACTTTTTTCCATTTTCGTAAAAATTCAAGAGGTTGTCTGCTTTGAACGGCTATCAAACACCAACTGCACGACGTAGCTTGCTCAAAATTAGAAAGTTGCCCACTGATAGATTATAGTTGACGGCAGCACTGTTGCATTTGGAGTAACTGCGCGGGAAATTCAAAAAGTCACTGACTTATCAAACTGCCCTCGTACTTAAGACCCCTTACCAGTTCGTTGTATTGGGTATTGGGTATTCAGGAAAATCAAGATGGATGTGATTAAATTGCAACGTGCAACTCTGTCTACGATATAATTGTTACATTATTTTTCACCAAAAATAACTTTTATTTTTTCGGCCGAGTTGTTATCGTTTTGTATGAATCACTTATTATTTTTTTTTAAATAAATCTTTTTTTGAGTAATTTTAGCTACAATGGTAAACATTTTTTTTCTTCATGTAGGTATATATATTTTATTTAAAAAAAGTATTTTAATAATGATCTAGGAATTTATCTCGCTCTTATTTGAAAAAAAATGTTTTTCTTTAAAAAAAATAAATTGTGACTGAAAGGGTTAAATCTTATTTTCATAGATAAAAAAAAATTCACTTTTAAAAATTTTCAGAACAATCTGTATAGGGGTTTGGAAAAGAATTAATTATACTTTTTAATACGTATTTAAAAGGTATTTTTTTTATTTAAATTATTATTTTTTGCTTTTTACTCTTAAGTGCATAAAATTTTCTCTTCAATTAAAAACATATTAATGAGATTATGATCATATCTGAAACAGAAAATTGCAAAACTTGTACCGAATAGACAAAGAGACAGAAAAGGAAGCAAGTTAATATTGCATTGTCATTCAGTCCTGAGCTTTTTAAAGATTTAAGTCTCTAGCTCACTCTCAAAAGTTAGTTTAAACTTGATAGAGATAGAGAACAAAGTGCGTTAATAAGTAAACAGTATTGCCGTATCAAAACTGCGGTAAATTTGAGGATCACCTTACAGCAGCTACAGCAGCTACCTGAAGGAATGTACCGTTATGGCCCATCTTCGAACTCGGTCTTGTCCTTCGGGCAAAACTTCTACCCTGTAAGTTTTAGTGACCTACCGCCTCTCTGTCTTAAGATATCGTGCCCACAAGATTTTCCAACACACACACATACACACACGACAAAAATTGAAACAACCGTCACACTGAAAATTCTGCCATTCGACGCTTGTGGCCATGAAACGTGCAGCGCACATGGTTTTGGCGGTTTTGATTTTTGGGGGTAAACCAGTACTTTTTCTCTTTTATCCTTCGGTTTGGAAAAGTAAAAAGTGGTGAAATGATAAATGTTGCTTTATCACGAGTCATATTAGCGTTATCTGAAGAGGAGTTGCAGGCGATGGTTAATGTTATGCATGATTTCCTAAAAATCAAAGGGATGAAAATAAATGTGAGCAAAACGAAAGTAATGGTTTTTGAAAGAGAAGAAAGCATGACAAACTGTGGAGTTTCGATTGAGGGAGAAAGAGTGGAACAAGTAAATGAATTTGTGGACTTGGGTTCAAAATTTACTAGAGATGGAAAGTATGACAGTGACATTGAGCGAAGGGTGTTGGCAGGAAAACAAATGAATGGGGGAACTGCATAGCTTTATGAATAGCCAGAAATTGTAAAGAATAGTGAGATAAGAGAACGCTGTGCTGTAAAAGAAGATGTGGTTACAAAGATAGACAAATAAATGCTTAGATGGTTTGGTCACGTAGAAAGGATGGATGAAGGAAGATTGACGAAATAAATTTATAAGGCGAGTGTGAATGGACAAGTCGGTAGAGTTCGACCTCGGAGAACATATCTCGATCAGATCAACATTGTTTTGAAGAAAGGCCAGGTCAAGAGTACCAACAACCGACGAGCATGTATGAGAGCACTGATGAAAGTAGAGGAAGCAAAAGATGTGTGTAAGAACCGTAGCAAGTGGAAGAAATTGGTCTCTGCCTACCCCTATGGGAAAAAGGCGTGACTTTATGTACGTATGTATGTATCACGAGAACTGATTAATGAAAACTTTTTTTTGTTAACGCTTATTGTTTTTACTGCATGAATTACATCGTTAAAAAAAGGAAATTTAAGTGAGAACCTTTAATTTAAGGCATTAATTTAAAAAAAGGGATTTTGCTTGGTGGTCTGCTAAAACAGAACCTTATTTCGATTAATTAATTAAAAGATGCAACTCTAGACAATAAGAATATTATAAATATGCCAATTATTTAAAAAAAAAACCATGTTGAGATGTTTAGGAATTAATTTGACGTACACGTTATATGAAACGTCTCTCGATTGTTATCTGTTAATTGAATTAATGATGCTGACAGTCGCATAATTAAAAAAACACAATGTTCGAATTTTCTTTCTGACAGAGGACAGACCACATATCGTTTAACGACTGGTTAAATGTCCATTGTGCCATACGAACAAGACGCGACCTCCAACACGTTCACTTAAAAACCAAATGGGTTACTGAAGAGACCTTTTAATGTTTAGTGTTAATAGGATTAATAACTGTTAAACTTTCTCTAAATACACAAATAAAATAAATCCTCTAACGGTACAAGACGATAACTTTTTTTATAAATCATCGCTTTAAATTTCATTTATGAGCGGTCTAATCCAAAGATTTTTTTTAACTATGTGAGTTTTAAAAGATTTTTGTCTCATTCTTTGCAAAGAACATTAAATTATAAAAAAATTTATTCCCAATTAAATATAATTAATAAGCAACTAAATGGGTTTTTGTTTTTTAGATTCGATGCAGCTTTTGTTTGCTATTCGAGAGGATGATAGTAATAGAATTGGAATGCGCTTGTTATTTTGCACTTTTACATCTTGGTTTCTTCAATATTTTGATTGATTTTTTTTTCAAATCAGGTTAAATCAAAAGTTATTCTTAAACTTTAATGAGAGCAAAATTTCTAAAAATCAATTTTTTGGATTTTAAAATTTCTACCAATCAAACTGTGAACCACTTTTCTAATAGTACTATTGGATTTTTATGGGAAAACCGGTACCAACTTGATTTTATTTTTAATCATATAAAAATTCGAAAAATTGTTATTAGTATACAAAAAAAAAACAACTTTTTTCTAGTACTCTTCATTATACAGTGATTTACACTGATCAAAACTCTTCGCTTATTTCTTGGAAGACATTCTTCTTCTTCTAATGCCGTCTTCGTTACGAAGGTTGGCAATCATTATGGCTATTCTTATATTCGAAATTGCTGCTCTAAATATATTGTTGTTATTGCAGTTGTACCAATCACGTAGATTCTTCATCCATGAATGTCTTCTTCTTCCTACTGATCGCTTTTCGGCTATTCTTCCTTGCATTATGTTTTGGAGTAGATGGTATTTCTTCCCTCTCATTATGTGGCCCAAACATAATCATTTCCGCTTTTTAATGCTAAGTATTACTTCTTTGTCTTTTTTTATTCGTCTCAACACTTCGATATTCGTCACCATTTCCATCCAAGAGATTCTCAATACTCTGCGGTATAGCCACATTTCAAAGGCCTCTACTTTCTAATTGTCGTCTTTTTCATTGTCCACGTCTATATGCTGTAGTACAGTATTGATAGTATGTAACAATTTCAGTCAAACTTTGAGTTCTAGGCTTAAATCTCAAAAATAAGAATTACCCCAATGATTGCCAACCTTCGAAGCAGAGACGGCACCTAGAGAAGAAGAAATAACCTAAGGTGAACACATATCTGCACGTAAAATTTCCCCTTTCTTCGATTGCTAACGACAAAGAAAGGGGTTTCCATCTAAAAAAATGCTATAACCTTCATCAAAATTTTCAAAAATAATTCACCTGGGAAATAATTTACTGGTCCGAGTGGTCTGCCTTACTTTCGTTCAAAAGTTTACTAAATGCCAAAGGTCATCTTCTTCTTCTTCTTCTTCAGGTGCCATCTTCATTCAATGAACGTGGGCAATAATTTCAGCATACTTATTGCGATCCTTGACTGCATGAATCAAAGCTTTTTTTTACTGAAAATGGTCGCAAAAAGGGTAGACCTATCGTGTGGGCCACGGACGGCCCGCACTGCGACTATTAGAAGGGGGAGGGATTATAGAAAGGAGATGATTGTGAACCCGATTTTTGAAAAGTTGCAGGTCATAGTTTTCTGGAAAAACTGATTTTGGAAGCTTGTTCCATTCCGTAGCAGCCCTGTAAAAGAAGAATTCTTGATGAAGATTGGTCCTTGTTGTGTCAATCTTGAGAGTAAATGGGTGAGACTGATCAGCGTGCCGAATTCTTCGGCCGAATGTGGCCAGTGGTGATATAAGAGTTTTTATTTCTCTGGAGCATCTGCCATGGAAATATCTGTAGAGTAATGTTTGGTCTGCAACTCTTCTTCTATGTTCTAGTGGGTGAAGGGTATCTGTGAGAGTTGAGCTGTTTATCAACCGAATGGCCCTTTTCTGAATGGAATCTAGAAGACGAAGAGAATGTCTTGGTGCTGAACCCCAAATGTGCGAGCAATACTCCAGTGGAGGTTGGATTTGAGCCTTGTACGTCGTCAATAGTTGATCAGGGGTAAAAAACTTTCTAGCTTTCCACAGAAAACTTAGCCTCTGGCTTGCTGACTTTGCGATGTTAGCAACATGGTCATGCCAAGACACCGTGACTCCCTGATGTGTTCATACCCGTTCAATCGCGTATATTTTTTAGCCACGAATGTTGTCTGCGGCCAGGTCTACGTTTTTCTTCAGTCATTCGCTCATTTTCATCAATAAGCATTAAATACTCAAATATTTTGACCCAGATTTGTACCTTCTTTTTAAGGTTTTGATTTTGTAATGAAATAAAATGCCTATTTTAATATTGAAACTCTTAAATGTAAAGGATTTATCATAATTTTTGTAATAATTATAATAAAATATCAGCCTCAGTCTAAATTTGAGCACGCACGACACAAATTGCCTTTAAGTGGTATCCTAAAAAATTACAACAATTATAATAAGACACTTAAAGACGTATAACGATATTTTATATTTAACAAAATCATTACATTATTTACAGCTTGTGAAACCGTTCGACGAAAAAATATCGTTGTTATTAGCATTAAGCCCGAACAATTTTCATACCCGTTATGCATACTCTTTTTTAATACAAAACTGTTCTCATTTCAATATAAAATTGATAATCAATATGAAGTGATGAATATTTTTCATGGTGGATCAATTTTTTATTTTTTGTTCCGTTCAAACCGACGGCCCTTAGGTAACGTTCAGGTAACTAAAGTAGTCAAATAATAGGGTTTTTGGACATTTTTGTCGGAATTTAACAGGGCCGGTTTTGCACTATCCAGCAAAAAAAATTCCTGTTCCAACTGAAAATGTATTTGAAAAAAAATTACAAACTGTTTTTTAAATGAAAAAATCCTGTGATTTCAAAGTAATGAGAACTTTATTCAACTGATACGAACTCTTAGAAGGTGGACACCATTTTATTCGAAGAAAATTTACAAGATACTAACTAAATATTTATTGAAAAAGTAATTTATCCTGTCAAACCATTCTTATAATACAAACGCTAGCAAAACAGAAGTAACCTGCTTTCACCTGAATAACAAACTCGCAAATAGGGAACTCAGTGTCCAGTTTGAAAACACAACTCTCAATCATAACAAAAACCAAATACCTAGGTGAGACACTCGATAGAACATTTTCGTTTAAGGAGCACTTATTAAAAACAGCAGAGAAACTGAAAACAAGAAAAAATATAATACAAAAATTCTGCGGAAAATCTTGGGGTGCCGCATAAACGCTCTGTACAGAGCGTTTAACAAGATACTGGACAACAGAGAACTTCCGATCCATACAGACATCGGGGACGCTAACCACAACCGCCTCAGATCTAGAAAACCACCAACCAAGACCGCACTAAACGCAATTGAAGATGAATGGAGATCACCCACGCTTGACATAAGGAATGGACGTCGAGATTAAACAGTGATATGCCATGCATTACCAACTCACCACCAGGCTTCGACTTACTAAGGAAAACCTGGTGTACGCCAAATAGAAACAGAACGCAGCATGCCAGATTTATCAGTAAGTAATGGGCGGAATTTTAAAATTTAAAGACTATTGTATGGAGAATTATAAAAGCTTTTAAAAGTCATCTTATTCGACACCCAATGCCATTTAAAAATTTTGGTGTAATTCTTACCCTCGATTAGGGTTGAAAGTAGTGGAGTCAGAAATACCGGAAAAGAGTGTCCCCCTTTAATCATAATCGACGAGTCTGAGCGTTTTTCTAAAATGTTAACGAGATTCTTGCAAATGGCTTTGTTTCGTTTTCGGTTGGCCACCCTGTATTTATTTAATACAATATAACATTAGAAGTCAACTTTAACCAAAAAGTTCTGCCAACATTCAAATGCTTGCGCTGTCGTCACATTTACAAAGTATTTAAAAACTTTTAAATACATTTTTTTTATATAGCTGATGGTCTATGTTATATCATAGAGTACCCCCTTTACCCAGGAAGCAGACTGCCTTGGCAAAGAAGGGGCAAATACACAATTTTCCGGCCCAGAACCCATCTGTGGATTCTCCAAAGCCCACTTAAAAGAAAAGGGTTCGACGCTAGGAAATAGATGAAATGAAATTTCACTGGCATAAAGTGCCACGACACAAGTAAGCCTTTCGCAAAGGAAAGCTAAACAGCTTCTCGAGTTGGACAGGAAACACATGAAACTGGTGACAGGACTCCTCACTGGACACTGCCCTCTAAGGTATCACCTGAAAAAGATGGGCTGTTACTGCGACAACTTCGCTGAAACTGCGGAACATTTGATTTGCGAATGCCCAGCCCTTTTCTGCAAGATGCTCGAGTTTCTGGAAGGTGCCTTCCTAAAGCCCTACGATGTCAGAAACTGACCCCCCAGGAAACTGATAAACTTTACTCGAAGTCTCGGAATCCCGGGCCTCGAATAGATTAGGTCGAAGTGCTTCAGAGGCAGCGTAGCCTTCATGACCCCCCCCCCTAATCTACAATTTATAACCTCGGATAACGATATCAGTAGCGAAATAAAAGCAAGCATATAAAAGGGCAATAAATATTTTTTCGCCTTACAAGACCTGTTTAGGTCCCGACTGATATCTAGGAACTCTAAAATACGGATATATTCGGCATTAATCAAGCCAATTATTATGTACGGTGCGGAAATATGGACAATGACGAAGCAGAACAAACTAGTGCTAAGACGCTTTAAACAAAATATGTTGCAGAAAATCTTTGGGCCAACAGTAGATGAGAAAAATGGGCAAAACAGAGAGTGATAGTTGCCGCTACTGCGAGAACTTCGCTGAAACTGCAGAACATGTGCTTTGCGAATGGCCAGCGCTTCTCTGCAAGAGGCTCAAGTTTCTGAAAGTGGCCTTGGATGTCAGGAACTAAGCTCCCAGGAAACTGATAAACTTTGCACGAAGTCTCGAAGTGCTTGAGAGGCAGCATAGCCTTTACGACCCCCCTCCCTTAAAATCTACTCCTTTACACTTTTCTCCGCTAAAAGTACCTTTGAACATCCTTAAAGTGTACCGAAAGTCCAATTTTTGAACAGTCATAGGGAAAAACATATTAACGCTCGTGTCTTTCAAAGTCCGACTCTGACTGCTTGCCGAAAGGGACAAACGACAGAAGTTATAAAAAATTAAGAATGCGTTTACGTAATGAAGTAAACTTTTTTCACCCTATAATAAAATATTTTATATTTTTATAAAAATTGTCAGGTAGACGGCGGGCGACACGGGGTTATTTTATGTCGAATATACGATCCACCGCAACGTGTGGTATTTTAGCAATTATTTTTTCCCACAAATTGATACATTGTATGTCCCGTTCAAGTTTTTATTTAATGCGCACGGCTTAATTAGCCCATTAATGTCCATTTATTCTATTAAAAGTGCTTTTATATTTAATCGTCTCGTAAAAACTTTCTGCGACTGAAATAATATACGGGTCCGCATTAAAAAATTAATGTGACAAAACTGTTGCAGTAATCGCCAAGCAATAAACGTCTTGAAAGCTCCTTTGCCTTGTTTTTTTTTTAAATTTATTCTTCTATTTTCCGATTGGATTCCCGTTTTAAATAATGTTTTACATCTTTTCGCTGCGAATATAAATACTCTGCTGTTTTTATTACAATCTTTTAGAGCGAATAATTTATTTTTTTTAAAGCAAATAAGTAGAAAGGGAGGTTAAAAATGGATAATGGACTAATCAAGTCAGACGTCACGCGACGCGCCGTATACAAATAGATTTGCAAACAAAAATAAATTGCATTGAAAATACCGTAAGAGATTTTTAAAATCTTGGTTGTGCGTCCATAAACAATAAATAAGACCTTGATATTAATTTGTTTGACCGAATACAACTGGAGGACGTGGTACACCTCCTATAGAACAGGCAAATCCCATACAACATCATAAAAACCATCGAAAATATTTACCAGAGAAACAAAATACAAGCCAAAATTAATGGCACAACTACCGAAGAAATTCCTGTAAATAGTGGTATTCGACAAGGAGATTCCCTTAGCCCCTTACTGTTCAACATTGTTATGGACGAAATAATAAAAAGCACACGTGACCTGAAAGGGTATAAAATGGGGAACAAAGACGTCAAAATCCTATACTATGCCGATGATGCTGTTCTGATTGCAGAAAACGAAGATGACCTACAGAGATTACTATTCAAATTTAACACAACGACAAAAAGTCTAAAAATGAAGATATCTGCGGCAAAGACGAAATGCATGACCACTTCAAAACACCTATCAGATACAAACTGGTTGTGGATGATAAAATTATACAACAGGAGATGAAATTTAATTACCTAGGCATAAAAATATCAGGATACGGTGACATCGAGGCGGAGGTAAGAAACCAAGCGGCAAAAGCAGCACGAACCTCAGCTTACCTGAACGATACAATCCTCCGAAACAAATATATCGGAATCGAGACCAAATCCCGAATCTACAAGGCGGTCATCCGACCTATATTAACATACACAGCGGAAACTAGACCAGATGCATCGAACACAAAGAGAATATTAGAAACCACCGAAATGAAAATAGTGCGCAGGATCGCTGGAAAAACACTTTTTGACAGAAAGAGAAGCGAGGACATTAGAAGAACATGTAAAATAGACAATGTAAATAAATGGATTATGGGAAAAAAGAGAGAGTGGAACGAACACATAGACCGGATGAATGACGACAGAATGGTCAAAATAACTAGAGACAAGTCGCCCTTAGGGCGCCGAAGCGTTGGAAGACCCCGCAAGAGATGGAGCGACAACCTTTCCAATAATTGAACGGCAGAGGATACGAAGAAAAACAAGCAAAATTGCTTACATTAAAGAAAGAAGAAGATATTAATAATAATTATCTCCCCACTTTTACAGCGACAGAAAGAGGTAAGTGTTTTGTAAAAAACAGGTCATTAAACATTTAAAAAAGTTATATAGTTGAATCCCACAAAGAGTGACTCATATTGTGCAGTGATTTTGTATGCCAATTAAATTAGACGTTTACCCTGTACCAAAAAGTTGTTGTTAATAGTTGTTGAGTACCGACAAAAAGAGAAAGAACGTTGTTATTTTGTTTTTGATAGAACAAAAACAAGGTTATCAAAAATATCAATGCTATTATTCTTCTTCTTCTTCATTCTTAATTTTAGGCGAGTCGCATGTTCAATTATCGTCCACTTGCGTGAGGCTGTCGCTCCATCGTTTCATGGGACGCCCAACGTCTCTTCGTCCCAATGGGGACTTGTCGCGAGCAATTCTCACAAGCCTGCGGTTGTCCATTCTACCTATGTGTTTGTTCCATTCCTTCTTCCTGTTTGCTACCCAGTCATTGATGTTCTTGACCTTACAGGCTGTTCTGATATTCTCGCTTCTCTCTCTATCCTGCAGTGTCTTTCCAGTGATTCTACGGAGTATCTTCATCTCAGCTGTCTCTAGGAGTCTTTCGGTTTTCGCTGTTTCTGGCCTGGTTTCTGCGGTATATATCATCACCGGCCTCATGACGGTTTTGTAGATATTTGATTTAGTGTCCTTTCCCATACTATTCCCTTCTACAATTCCATTATAATTATATCTCTGATAATTTTATATTCCTCAAGTACTCGTAAATAGTGTCGCGTACCGTATTTTGTTGTAACTTAAATATATCATTCGTTGTAAATAGTGTTGCATACCTTATTGTGATAAGATTCAATTGTTAATGGCTATGGCATTTTTGTTGATCACTGGAGATTGAGTAAGGTATTTTCATTATTAGATTTTGCTTTAATTTTTAGCCTCGATTATTGTGTATTATCGATTATATTATTGTTTGGTTTACATTTCTGTGTAGATGAGGCTAGCTATCAACACGGACGAACGCGATTCTTAGTGTGGAACATAGACTTGCGAATATTCTTGGTTGACGTCAATTCCGTGTCTTTTCTTGATATCCGGCTTGGGAAGTAGTCGGGGTCGTGTGGTGAGAGTCTTGTGAGTCGTGTGGTGAGAATTTTTGGGGCGGTGTGATATTAACAAGTGTGCAAAACCTCTACGGTTTTCCTTTCATATCTGTCTGTATTTGGGCCATCTTAATAGGATTTTGAAGAAAAACCATTTAATTTTTAACTTGACCATTCTATCTTACCTCCGTTGTAGATATTTTGGATTTTGGTGTCGAGTAAAATGACCGCATGCGGGATTTATTTGAGGGAAGCCATTGTTAATTAGCAGGTGCCGTTCCATAACCAAACCGGCCACAGGAGTAGTGCATTCGTATCATCCATATCGACGATAAATTGCAGTGTTATAAAGACTTGCTTGGTGTTTTTAGCAGGAACTCCGTATTAGGGTGTTTAAGATTAAAGTTATTTTTTTTTTATATATTTGATATACAATATGCGTTTACTCAAAGGTTACAAGTGATTTATTTTTGAATATTTAACGACGTGACTTATTTTTGACACCACAATTAAGTTTTGTTTTAATTTATTAATATAATACATTATTAAAAACTATTTATTGCATTAGATAATATGCCAAAACTAAACTTTGATTAAAATAATCTTCTCAATAATTCTTTATGTCCAAGTAAAAATATTTTCTTCATACTTATTTGTAAATATCCTACAATATTGATATTTTAAAAGACAACCATTGTAAATATATTTTTAAATAAACTCGATTGTTTTAACAGTGTAAATCTTTATGTAAATGGTAAAATCATGAGTAAATTAGCAGCCTTATGTGAACGTTTGATTTAGTATTATTACAGAGTTGACTTATATACGTTTTTTTGGTAACTTGGTAAAGTCTGTTACTCTTACTTTTGTTTTGGTTATTTTATAAAATTGTAAATTTTAAATTTTTGGTTTGTTTTAGCGAAAAAAATTTACCATAGCTGTTAATTTGACTATATTTGTTATAATTTTATTATTGAACTGTGTACTTTGATTTATTGTAGGAGTAAAGTATCTAATATATTTTAGCTATAATTTCATTTATTTAGTTCACCATAATCTCAGTTGTTTATCGTGTGGCTCTGCTAGTGCCTATAAGACCTAGGGGTTCCCGGCTTGAACCGTCTAAGTCGGTGGCGCGGCTCACTTTTATATATATTTTTTTTCTTCTACCATCTACGGCTGAGCTCGGGCATAATTTGCCAGTAGAGAGACCGCTGGCAGAGTACTCTATAGAGAACGAACAAGACGTGGCAACTCTTATTGCACCATATTGTAATCAAGCAGCCAGCTATTCTAATTGCTTTTATTGTTTGATCTCTCTTCTTTAATATCACCAAAGCCGGATAGTTCTATGCCAAGATAATTAAATTTCATTTTCTGCTCGATTACTTTACCGTCAAGCTCAAGTTTGCATCTTAGAGGAATTTTCGATGTTGTTAAGCACTTTGTTTTGGTGGGTAATATTTCCATGTTTAAAGACTTGGCTGTTAGGTTAAATAAGTGTAATAACGTTAGTAAGTTCTGCAATGAGAGCGTTTTCGATGTTGTTAGGCACTTTGTTTTGGTCGGTAATATTTCCATGTTTAAAGACTTGGCTGTTAGGTTAAATAAGTGTAATAACGTTAGTAAGTCATCTTCATTTTCTGCAATGAGAGCGGCATCGTCAGCATAACACACTATTTCGATTTCTGCATCCCCCATTTTGTATCCCTTTAGTCCTGCAACACTTCGAATAATATCTTCCATTATTAAATTGAAAAGGGTAGGACTTAGGGAGTCTCCATGGCGAATACCGCTACCCGCTGGCATTGATTCTGTGAGGTCTCCTTCTATTTGTGCTAGTATTTTATTGTTTGTGTATATGTTCTCTATGGTTTTGGTAAAATTGTATGGGATTTGCCTGTTGTAAAGGAGATGCAGGACTTCGTTCAGCTGGACACGGTCAAATGCTCTAGTTAGATCGACAAAACATACAAACGCTGGCTTGTTGTTTTCAATCGATTTCTCCATTATTTGTCTTATTACGAACACGGCTTCTGTGCACGATCTTCCCGACCTGAATCCCTGTTGTTGGTCCGCCAACGATGTAAGATTGTTGATTTTGTTTGTAATTACTTTAGTTGTTAGTTTTAAAACAGTGTTTAGAAGGTTTATTTCTCTATAATTTAATGGTATTTCTTGTCCCATTTTTTGAACTTTAGGATAGTGGTGCTGTTTCGCTATTCATCTAGGATTTTGTGTTGGTATATAATTTTCTGTATTAAAGTTGTTAATTCTTCTGTTAGTCTTTGCCCACCGTATTTGAGCAATTCGTTTTGTATACCTTCTTGCCTAGCGCTTTTTCTGTTTCTTAGTTTCTGAAGTGAGTCGGATGTATTGATCGTAGAGCATCTGCGTTAATAGCATTTCTGGTGTGGTAGGCTCGTCTGCCGTGTTTGTCGTTTTATTTATGCTATTAATAATGCTATAATTGGTTTTAAAAAATAAAAGAAATGGTATTTAAATTGTTCGTTAATTCATGAAAATTACGAAAAAAAAACTTGTAAGAAGTTGATCTGACAATTTTTTTGTAAGAGGTAATTTTGAGCATTTGAACACTAAAATGGTTTCTGCTTGCTTTATCATTATCAAATTTCGTAAAACAGATGATTTTATTTTCTTAAATTTTAGTTTAATGTAAATTTGAAAACAATTACATTTTTAAATGGACAATAAATGACGCAATTCTCTCATTTCCAATTTGGTAGTTATAACTGTCACTGTAAAGAGGTTTATTGCAGGATAAATTTTTTTCGTTGCAGTATATGATTCCATAATCTTAATTTACGTGTTTTTGAATTATTTATAAATATGCATAATAATATGCTTAATTTGCTTGTTCTACACTATATATACCGTTTTTCTATAAAACTTCGTGGCGTTTCCGATGACTCACCTTGTTGTTGATGGGGTAAAAATTTGATTTGATATATTGCTTCTTAATAAATCAAAATATTAAGCGTCTTGAATCTAGAGAGAACGTTCAAAGAGTTAAAATAAATAATAGTTCCGCAAGGGGTAATATATGTCAACTGTTACATGTTTATATATTGAATTGATGGTTTGTCCAAAACTCGGAAGACGGGTGTAAGTGGACCGGTCTGAATGTGCCAATCTTAATTTTTTACACCATTTTTATTGATGATCGTCATATTTAATTTAAATAAAAATAATTCAAATTCTTGAACTGAAAATTTTTTAAACAAATGTTACTTACGGACTATTCCACATATCATACTTCAGCTCAGCTTAAATTGCTTAAGCTTTACTTAAGACATTCCACCAAACGTTAAACTGGCCTTGAATCTAGCTAAATTTAAGCCTAACAATTGGTTTGACTTAACCGTTATAAGTAGATATATAGGAATGTTTGCACACTCATAAACTGTAAAGGTCTACTTTTCCACAAATCAGAAAATCAGTATGATGATGGATAATTACTGCCCTACACATATTTTGGTGCCTAGGATTTTAGAATTGATGTTAATCGCATAAATAATAGGCGTAAATATTATGCATGATGCCCCAAAAATTAAAAGAATAAAAGTGAATGTAAGCACAACAAAATAAATGGTTTATTAAAAAGATGACAAACTGCCAGGTGCTGATTGAAGGAGAAAGAGTGGAACAAGTAAATGAGTTTTTATAATTGGGTTTAAAGTTCACTAGAGACGAAAAGTATGACTGTGATATTGTGCGAAGGGTGTTGGCAGAAAAACAAATAAATGGGGCGCTTTATAACTTTATGAGCAACCAGAAGGTGTCAAAAAGGCACGTCTACTTAATGTTTGGTATCAGAAGCGAATGACGTGTGTAAGAGCCGTATCAAGTGGAAAGAAGTGGTCTTTGCTTATCCCTACGGAAAAAACGTGTGACTAAATGTAACTTTGTATGTAAATAATAAAATTTCAAAGGACTCAGCGTTGAAATTGATATTCCTGATGAAACTGTCAATACAAGTAATGTATAGGACATAATATATACCTAGAGTTTACAGTTTCTTGTTGATCTGCTAGAAAAAATAAAAATAAACGGGGTGTTGTATTTAAAAAAACGAGATTGTGATACTTTTAATTTCTTTAATTTCATGCGTCCTAGGTTACCTCAAGAGATGCTTTTAATTAAACTCCTACTTTTATTAAACTAAATAGGACTGCTTATTTTGCTTAATTAAGTGTGTTATTTAGCAGTAATAATATGCCTGAATTTTTGAAGTAAAACTTCTTTAGGCACGTTGACCAAAAATTTGACAGGGGGCAAACTTATGGTTTGGTGTCACCTGACGTTAACTTCTGCAGCAACATATAGGTGACAAAAATTGGCCTTAAGCTGACAGCCTTTATTAGGTTATTTATTATTTAATAATTTTAATATGGAGGGTAAAGGAGATATAAAGAACAATCTTATATGGAACTTGTACTGAAAAATTGTCCACCAAAATGTGGTATATAAAGGTGGGGCTGGTAGTCATGAGGTTAGATCTGAACTATACACTTTCAAAAAGAAATAGATATGTAATAATTTTTAAATTAAACAATCATGCAGTAAAAAGTTGCTCGAGTGAACCTAAAAGTAAAAAGGTAAAAAGAATGTCATGGTTTGTCATATTTTTCACAACTTTGAGCGCTATAGAATTGTTCTACTTATCTTTACCCACCATATTGTTTTCAATGTAAAAGGTATAAGAATTGGGACGAAGACCAAAATATATAAGGCTACAATTTGACCTATAATGACGCACATAGCTGAAACAGGACCCGAAACAGCAATGTTGGAGACAACAGAAATGAAAATATTTCGAAGGATTGCCGGAAAAACACTGCTGGACTTAGAACGAAACGACAATATTAGAAGAACGTGCGGGGTGGAGGATGTGAATCGCTGGCTACTGGGTAGAAAAAATGAATGAAACCAACACATCAACCGAATGGACAATACAAGAATCGTAAAAATAACACGCGACAAATCACCATTAGGTCACAGAAGCATAGGCAGACTTTTTAAAAAGATGGAGTGCCAATTTGACACCTGAACAGCCATGGTAACGAAGTTAGAACAGGCTGTTCGCCTAAAATAGAGATGGAAGAAGAAGAAGAAGGTGGTAGCGGCTGTAAGCAGTGGTTCTTCTTCATTTTCTTCTTCTACTTTTATTTGTCTCAAAAAAAACCTCGAGCTAACCTACTTTTATTAGGTTATTTATTATTCAATGATTTTTATTTAAAAATTGTAAATTTTTATTTTACTACTACTTTTCATTTTAATACTACAACTAAAAATCCAAATCCGAACACTGTAATTTCATAATTTTAAGTTTTCACTTCTGTCAGCAGTCTCAGTGGATGCCAATTTTTTGTATACACATGGTCTTCGATATTTCAAAAACGACAAGAACTACGCTTGTAGGAACATCAACGTAAACGTTTAATACTTACTTATAGAATTCAAAAATACACAGAGTGTTCCTTTTTAAAAATACATTTCATGCTACTCTGATTTTTTAGTACAACCTATATTATTCTAAATATTTTAAATCAAGCAGAGTTTGTAACCATATCTTATGCCAAATCAATTGTTGACCATTTTTATCTACTTGGTAAAAATAAACTCTGATTCACAAACTTACTGACTTACTTACTTGTTGACTCATCCTGTACAAAGTTATTTATGTAAGACCTACATTGATAATTGAAGTAAGTGGTTATTGAGTTTTGTTAAAAAATGTTTGGAAGCGAATGATGGAAAATAATAAATTTATATCTGACGCATTTTCAAAGTTGTACGTGAAAATAGTTGACAGCCAGTCATCAACCTTATAACCACTCAACTTCGCTCTTCAGAGGCCGACAAAGGCATATCGCTCGATGATCAACGGATTTTTTTCTTTCTCGGGAATTATTCAAAGATTTTAGGAAATGTAAATTACATTTGCTGATTCATTGGCGTGAGGCCGATATATGTGCTTTCAATATAAAGGACTCTGCCTCTCTTGAAAATATTACTTTAGTTTTATAAACTGTGCCTCTCTTTTATTACATAAAAAAAATAAATTTTTCTCTACACAAGCCAACATTTTTTAACTGTGCTTAAAGTACTAGCATTTTAAAATTTATGAAAATATATATCGATAAACGTTTTAAAAACGATTGCAAGTAACATTGATTTAATTTACACTGCTATACCAAAAAAAAATTTCAGTGTAACGAATAAAAAATTAGGTTCATTGAATATTTTTTTTTTTTTTTTTTTTGGTAGGTCTCAAAAGACATTAAAAGAAATACTTAAATCCTTCTTATAGTGTGGTACTTTGACCCACTAAAAACACCTTTCATATTAGAATAAAAGATAAAAAAACCTAACGAAAATTGATTTTTAAAAAAAATTTAGCAGCTGTATACTTTTTTAATTTTGTTTTTTCAAATTTGTTCTTAATTTATCAAGTCATTACGCCTACATGCCGTTTACAGTAAAATTACAATCATCAAGTGCATTCTAAAGGGGTAGGCGAAAAGCCAGTTTTTTAATCTGAGTTATTTTTGATCGCAGAGGATGCAGTGTAAGTTCTTATTTTATTCTTCCAAAAATTTGGCTTGCTGGTAAAAACTAGCCATTGAACATAGGGCAGTTCCATGACTGTTTTAGTAGGTACTTAATAATAACTCATATATTTGAACTAGCCAAGTCAGACCTTAGGCTTTAATATATTATCCCAAGTTATTAAAAGAAATGCTATTTTAAGTTGCTATAAAATATTTTATGTTGTTATAAATAAATTTCAGGACTTACCATTGAGCTTCGCACCCATTTAGATCTCACTTCTTTTGTCGTTGAAGTCAACAATTAAGGCGTATATCATAATATTGAACTTGGCTCTTATTTCACATTTATGTTTTTGATATGATATTATTACTTTTTGTACAGAAATTATTAGTAGGTACTTATCATAATTAAATTAATACCAAATAGTTTTTGTTATATTACTGTATTTTCCTACGTTTACGGGGTATAATCGTCTATTTTATGTTATTTTCTATATTTTCTTGTATAATTAAAAGACCTTAAAATCTACATAAAGAACAGTTGTCATCAATTTTGATTGCTGATTGTTACATTACAGGCACTATGAGTAAGTGTTCCTAATAAAAGCAATAAGTTAAAAAATTATGATAAAATGATAAAAATTTACTAGTTTCTGATTTATTTCTTTTTATTTACCCAACTACCTATTTGGATGCCAAATCTGGAACTGGGTTAGAGTTTTGATCTATAGGTCAGTCAGCGATAAAAATGACGATTTTTAGACGTTAATATCTAAATAACTGTTTGAGGTGTGTTTATAAAATTTGGAGCACATATGTATCTCGCAAGTCTCAATATCTGAGCCAAATTTGACATGTTTAGGTGAAATAGTTTTTGAGTTATGAGGGTGTTAAAAGTGGCTCCAAATGGTTCGTGTACCGCTCGCCATTCTGTTAGCTTGAACTTGGCTTGACACGCTACCGCGTGTCTAGATTAATAACAAGAAGGTCTTCTTTATTGCCTATGGATGCACAAAAAGATTTTAAAAATCTCTCATTGGATTTTGTCACGTGCCTATTTTTTTCCTTCTACAGTTCCATTATTAATTGGGTCTCTGATAGTTTTGTATTCCTCAGGTACTCTTAAATAGTTTCGCTTACCGTATTTTGTTGTAATTTAAATATATCACTCGTTGTAAATAGTGTTGCATACCTTGTAGTGATAGGATTCAATTATTAATGGCTGTGACATTTTTGTTAATCGATGGAGATGGAATGGGGGTTTTTGTTATTAGATTTTGCTTTGATTTTTGGCCTCGATTGTCGTGTGTTGTCAGCTATATTATTGTTTGGTTTGCATTTCTGTGTGGCTATCAACACGGACGAGTGCGATTATGAGTTTGGAACATAGATTTGCGAAGATTGTTGGTTGACGCGTGTTCCGTGTCATTTCTTGATATCCGGCCTGGGAGTCAGTAGTTTGGGAGAGTCGTTTGGTGTCAGTCTTAGGAGTCGGGTGGTGTTGAGAGTTTTTTTTGGAACGATTTGATATTAACACGTGAGCAGAACCTCTACGGTTTTTTCTTTCATATCTGGCTGTATTTGGGCCATCTTAATTGGATTTTGAAGAAAAACCATTTAATTTTTAACTTGACCATTCTATCTTACCTTTGTTGTTAATATTTTGGATTTTGGTGTCGAGTTAAAATAACCGCGTGCGGGATCTGATGGAGGGAAGCCATTGTTAAGTAGCAAGTGCAGTTCCATAATCAAACCGGCCACAGGAGTAGGCCACAGGAGTAGTGAATTCGTATACTCAAAGGTTACAAGTGATTTATTTTAGAATATTAAAACGACGTGATTTGTCTTCGACACCACGATTAAGTTTTGTATTAATTTATTAATATGGTACACTGTTGAAAACTATTTATTGCATTGGATAATATGCCAAGGCTGAACTTTGATTAAAGTAATATTCTCAATAGTTCTTTGTGTCCAAGTAAAAATGTTTTCTTCATACTTATTTGTGAATATCCTACAATATTGCTATTTTGAAGGACAGCCATTGTAAAAAAAAGTAATATTTTTAAATAAGCTCGATTGTTTTAACAGTGTAAATCTTTATGTAAATGGTAAAAACGTGAGTAAATTAGCAGCCGTATGTGAACGTTTGATTAAGTATTATTAAAAAGTTGACTCATATACGTTTTTTTTGGTAACTTGATAAAGTTTGTTACTCTTACCTTTGTTTTGGTTATTTTATGGAATCGTAAACTTTGGATTTTTGATTTATTGTTAGCTGCTAATTTTGGCTATATTTGTTATCATTTTGCTATTGAGCTGTGTACTGTGATTTATTGTAGGAGTAAAGTATCCAATATATTTTTGCTATAATTTTATTTATTTGGTTCACCATAATCTTAGTTGTTTATCGTGTGGCTCTGCTAGTGCCTATTAGACCTAGGGGTTTCCGGCTTGAACCGTCTAAGTCGGTGGCGCGGCTCACTTTTATTTTCTTTTTTTCTTCAACCCTCTACGGCTGAGCTCGGGCATAATTTGCCAGTAGAGAGACCGCTGGCAGAGTACTCCATAGAGAACGAAAAAGACGTGGCAATTTGCAATGCAATTTATTTTTGTTTGGAAATACTTTTAAAAATCGTCGTATTGCTAGCGCTTTGGTAGTCCATATATTTTACAATAACTTCTTCTTAGTCATATCTTCATTGCTGAAGAGTTGTGACATCCATTGATGGGTCGATTGTCTCCACAGCTGTCGGTCTTCCACTATTCTTAAATTTGTCTGTAAGGTTTGCCCTGTAATCTCTTTAATTTGGTCTATTAATCGTGATGGAGTTTTTCCTTTTAATCTTTTACCTTCCACTTTGTCTTGCACGATAAGTCTTTTTAGATTGTCTTGATCTCGTCTGGTGATGGGTCCGAAGTAAACCAGGATGCGACGTCGGCAACTGATGGATAATCGATCGTTGATTCCTAATTCGCTTAATACTGACACATCGGTCCAATGTGCAGTCCAGGGTATGCGAAGCATACATAACAACGAGTACCAAAACCTGCAGTGTGATAAACCCAGACATTCAACAAAAAATGAAATGTTACTAACAATATACTTTTATAATTTTCCTTTTTACTGTTTCTATTAAGTATTTATATATCTCCGGCACTGGAAATCTTCGGTCTAGATGACATATCATTTCTGCCTTTTTTCATTCGATAGCAATGACTTTTTTCTCTTCGATCAATATTAATGAGCACATCAGTCTATAAAATGACTCCATCATATTTCGATTCGCTATGCTACAATATGACAATATGAATTCTTCATCGTTATTATCTAAGTTTCGTTAAAGTTATTAACGATATTATTGTTTATCTGCAATAATTAAAAAATATTTCTTTGATCTTAAACCCAGCAACATACCATCGAAACAATAATTCATTGGAGGAATTGAAAAAACATGAGGAAACATTCCATTAAATTCGCTTATTATTATAATGAATTTACCAAACGATGCCAGCTAAGCCTTATTATTAAATAAATGCCACATCTTGTATTCAAACAACACTTCATTTGTAATGCAGTTTTTTACAGGTTTATTTTTTTTTAGAGTGAGTGTGACAATTTTATAAAAAAAAAGGACTGCCGATAAACTGAAAAAGTGGTTTTTTTTTTATTTTACAATTAATTGTAGCATTAAAAAATTAAAATTTCATAATTTGTTAGTTAAAATTATTAAAAATTTTTCGGGGTAGCTGGTATACTAAACAGCAGCAAACAGAATTTTTAGGGATAGACGTGTTTCCTAAAAAGCACAAGAACCACGCCTTCGTTATAAAAAAAAATATTGTAAAATCTCCGAATAAAAAAGAAGCAATTGATCGATGCAAAACGACTTTTTTAAAAGCATTAAGTAAAAGATATTGAAAAAGCAATAAATTTTTCAAATACAGTAGGGCCTCGTTTGTCCGGAAAGGCAAAACAAGACCCTTTGCGGATTATCGATGCGTCCGGATTATAGTATGCCACATTTAATGGCAATAAAACTCATTTTTAACCTTAGTTTCTTTAATCAATTTTTAAATTAAAGCATAAAGACAAACAAAGACAAAAATTTACGTGTTTAAAATTACAACCATGTAAGAAAAACAGTAAGTTAAAATAAAACATTAGTTAATTCTTCTTGAAAAAGTCTGTAATACTCTTTTGTTTATAATTTTAATTTAATTTTGTTTAAAGCTCCTACTGCCTCTGAATTACCAATTTTTTCGGAGGCGAGAACTTCAACGCTATTGTCTCAATGTTGTTTTAGGCACCACCAGCAGCAACCCATTCTTGAGCTTCTGCCTCACTAATTTGAGGATCAACCTAACACATCATCTTCTGGTTCGTCATTCTTCTTCTTAAAGTGCCATGCAGATTCCCGCGTAGGCGTCCATCGCTTCTCTCATTATATGATTCTATTAATTGCACCATTTTGCAGTGCCTGTCCATTGTCGTATGTTTCGTAGCCAGGATAATTTTCTTCTACCTTTTCCTCTTTTTCCTCCTTCTATTTTACCCTGGAGAATAAGACGTTGGAAATTATAACGTTCTGCAAGTAGTATGTGTCAAAGGTAGCCAGTTTTTCTTCTTTTGATGTTTCCGAAAAGTTCACGGTCTACTAAACTAGCTCTTCTCAGTATGTCCCAGTTCGTCACATGGTCAATCCACGATACTCTCAGCATTCGTCACATCTCGAAGGCCTTAAGTTTAATGATAATTGCTGTTTTTAACGTAAATGCCTCGACTCCGTACAAGAGAACGGACCAGACGTAACACTTTACCATCCTATATCTGGGACTGAGATTTAAGTTTTTATCTATCAAAAATGTTTTAAGTCTTAAGAACGTCTTAAGAACGAAGCCTTCGCCTTACAGCAGAAGTGTATCGCAATCTTCTTTGACATTAATAGAGCTTTCGATACTGTCTGGAGATACCACATACTACAAACCCTTAAAACTTTGCGAATTAACTGTCACATTCACATTCATTAAAACCTTTATGAACAATAGAACGTTCAAAGTAAAGGATAATGGATGCATTTCACACAGCAGTCTTCAAAAAAACGGTACACCACAGGGATCAGTCATCAGTTCAACTCTGTTTCTCCTTTCAGTCAATAGTATTCTGCAAGACTTACAAGCTCCCATTAAAGCTCGATTGTACGCTGATGACCTTGTCATATTCATAAAAGGCAAAAATATGCAGTCGATGGAAAACCTTCTTTAGAACTATCTACTTAATCTTGAACGATGGTGTAGCAAAACAGGCTTTGAATTCTCTTCATCGAAAACACATTACATGATATTACTCACATTACTCACCAAACTTATTTTTACACGAAAATTTGCTAAAAACCGTACGTTCTACAAAGTTTTTAGGAATGTACTTAGACAGCAAGTTAAACTGGACAGATCATATTAACCAACTAATGGTCGACTGTCAAAAACGACTAAATATTTTAAAAGTCTGGCAAACAAAAATTGGGGACCAACTCTAATGTTGCTGTATAAATCCCTAATAAGATCCAAGATAGATTATGGAGTCATTGCATATGACTCAACTCTGAACTCCAGAATAAGCCTTCTAGAAACAATTCAAAACACCGCGTTTCGCATTATCACTGGAGCATTCAGATCAACGCCTGTCAAAAGTTTACAGTGGGAGTTAGGAGAAGTAACATTGAAAACACGAAGACGGCTACAGAGTATGAATTATGCAGTCAAAATATGCTCTGACAAACTAAATCCTACCTTCTATAACACTTATACAACCAAGTTACAAGGATTTTTCACACAAAAATCAAGAACATCCGAACCTTTTTATGAAAGAATAAGAACTTATTTTAAATATACAAATTTCTTACTTTCCGAACTATATCGCGTTCCCAATTCAGTAGAACCATGGACAATAAAAATACCCCAGTGCATAACTTACCCAAGCAATTTCAATAAGCACGATACAAATCCTCACTTTCTAATAGCAAAATTTTGCGATCTGCTATTCAAATCACGAAAACATCTATACAGATGCATCCAAAACTCCGGAAGGCGTAGGTGCTGCAGTAGTAACCTCCTTTGAAAAATTACTATTTAAACTCCCAATTGACAATACGATTCTATTTGCCGAACTATATGCAATATTTCAAGGTCTCAAATATATTAACACCACTGATTCATACATTAAATTCATAATCCTTACAGACTCACTTAACTCCTTTTATTTAATTCAACATTTATATCGCAAACATCCAATAGTACAATACATTAAGAACGAACTATATTCAGCAAACGAAAAGAAGAAAATAGTAATATTCATCTGGATCCCCTCACATATAGGAATTTAAGGCAATGACAAGTGTGCTCGCGATGCAATTAGTGACGATAGTGCTCACCTCAATAACAGTGTTGTACGTTCGGACATAAAAAGGAAAAGATATAATTTAACTAATACACTGTCCAGTGCTTTAACTATAAACAATGTCTGTAACGTGTTACTGTTTTTGAAAACCATAAACGTTTACAGTTTATTATAGGGTTACTGTTATACTTTTGTAATTATATTAATGTGTTGCTAATAACCTTTATGGTTGATGCAATTAATTTTTTTACATAAAAAAAACGTTGTTCGAGCTTGCTCGATTCTGCATTTTATTTCCTGATCTGGGTCCCATTGACCTTATCTAGCAGATTTTGTAGATCATTTGCACTATTCCGCCAATATCACGGTATCATCAGCATATCAAATATTGTTTATGAGAATTCCGTTTACTTTAATGCCTATGGGACTGTCGGAGATTGACTCGGTGAATGCTCTTTCCACATACAAGTTAAACAACATCGAAGCCAAGATGCATCCTTGGCGGACGCCCTTTTTTATTGCGTCATTATCAGTGAGAAATCCAGGGTGCAAATTCTTTCATGATTTGTTAATTGGGGATGCCTTAACATCGGCCCAGCAATTAGCCAAAAAAAACTGTGTCCTTGAAAGATATCGATTTTAATGAGTCCATGAGGTTCTCAGAACATAATTCAAGACAATTAACCAAAAGTGATTTGCGGTAATTTAACTTTACATTTTGTATAACGTTCTGATCCATTGGTTGTATACAGGCCTTGGTGTTAGGTGGCAGGAACATTGCAAAAATGTTGCCGTCTTCAGAGACAAGTTTATTTGCTGATGGATGCCCAGGACAATTATCCAACAACAGTGCCTGAGGAGGTTAATTAACAAACAAAAGATGGCGATGGACAGCGGGAATAAAAGACTGACGACGGGTTGGCTCATGGCAGCCCGCACATACACCCACCTCCCTCCTTACTGTATCATTTATTTTTTTAAGTCTTGTAAATTTTATATTTAATTATTGCCCCAGTATACCCGAAAATTTTAAATGGAAATTCAGAAAAAGTCATACGAAAGTTTATCCAAATGTGTCAAAAAAAATAACATTTTTTAATAAATGGAGAAACACTCCGTATATTCAAGTAAATATGGCAACAGTTTTGAAATATTGCAGAAATAAATTATAAATAAATTCACCCGGTAGAAACGATAGACAACTTCAATATTTTTCTATACGTGGTACTTATCAAGGTTATTGACGAAAAAAAACTTTGGGCGACTCGTTGTTTTCGAATACACTAATTACCTAAATTTTTTGTTCCCAGTTTTTATGCCTGCCACGAATTTAGCAGCCACGTAAAGAATGTTCTTGATCTTTTAGTTCCGGTTTGAAATCGTTGTGAGAACTCTTTTTCGGAATAATAAACTGTGTGAAAAGACTTTGATATTTTGTGAAAAATTTTGTTCGGAAAAACATTCGACAGCAAAAAAGGTAGGATTTTCTCATTATTTCATAATAATATCAAAATTTGGAATTAAACTGTTTCTTTTAAATGCTATCAGAAATTTTTATCTATTTTAATTTTTTGTAAGGAATGTTAATAAAAGAGAAGGGAAATAAGAATCCTAACCGACATAATTGAAAATTTAAAAACATGCGCAAGTATTATTTTTTTTAATTTGAAATTTATTTTTGGTATATTTATCATTGGAGCTCCGGCACAAACTGGGACTAAAAAATTTTTTACCCCCTGAAAACCATTCGGTCGGGTAAAATTAGAGGTAGAAGAGACAATTTTTTTTAGGTTTTTAAACGAAAATTACCAATTTTGAGTTTATGTCGTGAACTTTTTACATTAACATTGAAACGATACAAAAAAAATTAATATGTTCAAATGGTTTTATGGGGTAGTTTTTTTATACTGAAATTGAAAGAGATTAATATGGCCCATGTACAAGAATGATTTTTTCAAATATTTTTTTTTTTATGAAAATAGTCGCAAAAAGGGTAGACCTTTCGTGTGGGCCGCGGACGGCCCGCACTGCGACTATTAGAAGGGGAAGGGATTATAGAACGGAAATGATTGTGGACACGCTTTTTAAAAAGTTGCAGGTCATAGTTCTCTGGAAAAACTCATTTTGGAAGCTTATTCCATTGCGTAGCAGCCCTGTAAAAAAAGGATTCTTGATGAAGATTGGTCCTTGTAGTGTCAAGCTTGAGAGTAAATGTGTGAGACTGATCAGCGTGCCGAGTTCTTCGGCCGAATGTGGCCAATGATGGTACAAGAGTTTTTATTTCTCTGGAGCATGTGCCATGGAAATATCTGTAGAGCAATGACTGGTCTGCAACTCTTCTTCTATGTTCTAGAGGGTGAAGGGTATCTGTGAGAGTTGAGCTGTTTATCAAGAGAATGGCACTTTTCTGAATGGAATCTAGAAGACGAAGAGAATGCCTTTGTGCTGAACCCCAAATATGCGAGCAATACTCCTGTAAAGGTCGGATTTGAGCCTTTATCGTCGACAACAGTTGATCAGGAGTAAAAAACTTTCTGGCTTTCCACAGAAAACCTAGCCTCTGGCTTGCCGACTTTGCGATGTTAGCAACATGGTCATGCCAAGACATATTATTGGACACCGTCACTCCTAAAATCGAGATGGAAGGACTTGGTTCAAGGGTATTTCCGGACATTGTGATGGGATGATTTAAGGAATTCACTTTCTTGGAAAACGTAGCACTTTGTGTTTTTTGGGCGTTGAACTGAACAAGATTGTTGGTTCCCCACTCGACGATTGCTTTAATATCTCTATTGATGGAATCAACCTGTTCCTGCCTAAGTCTATTTGTATCATTCACCGAAAGTGATCGATAGGATGTGAAAGTTGAGACAAGTGTGCTATCGTCTGCGAAACTGTAAATGGGGTTCGTGGTGGTTTTCAAGAGGTCGTTGATGTGTAAAAGAAATAAGGTGGGGGACAGGATGGAACCCTGGGGGACCCCGGCATTGATTTTAAACGCATCAGAAGAAATACAGTCGACTGCCTCATGTAAGAAGCGATCTTGCATGAAGCATGAAGACCGTAGGCAGATAATTTACTTAACAATGGCTGGTGCCAAACGCGGTCAAAGGCTTTAGATATATCCAAGGCTATTGCACGGGATTCACCAAACTTTTCAATAGTGTTTGTCCAGAGCTGAGTGACATAAGTCAGCAAATCTCCAGTAGACCGAAGTTGTCGAAACCCATATTGTCTGTCATGAATTATCTCAAATTTCTCCAGATATTTGATGAGCTCAGTGTTAATCGCTTTTATAAAAAATAAATCCGAAAAAAAACTTATTTTAAAGTAAAAAAAATTACTCAATATTTTTTGATAAGTCTCGTAATACTCCCTCCTCTTTCGTGAAGTGTGCTTAAAATATATGCCCCACCAAACTGTAATCATACCTTAAAAATATAATAAAAATTAAAGTGAAATCAGTATCTTTTATTAATATAAATTGTTACGATTCTTTGGGTCCCTCTCTGCCGACCTTGCCTTGAGGCGTCAGCGCATCGACCACAATTAGGGTGAATACATAATAAGCCGCTAGTAATAGAAGACACTAGATGATTCTCCAAAATAAGGTCCAATAAGTTTTTCGCATAGTGTCGATTTTTCGAAAACATTGATTTGGAGGTATTTAAGCGGAATCGTAGATCAAGGTTTTTAAGTTTAAGTTAGTTTAAAGTCAAGTATTTAATAGTATATTACACACCTAGGGCAGTAAAGTAAGAAATGTCTCAGAGCACATGTTTGTTGACCGAAGCGAAGCCAAAGTCATCATACATGTGTTGCGAGACATTTCTTAATTTAATGCCCGTGGTGTGTATACTATTTTTCTCCCCACTGCGCTGTATTGCATGGGCAGCGTGGCGTGTGTCCCAATGTTCGCCTTGCTAAGGCTGCGAGATAATGAGATTTAATACATTATACAGCGTTATCGGTCTCCTCTTTGTGCGATGCTTCGTACGTAGTCTTCCCACTCTTGTATAGTTTATCATATGCGAACGATAAAAGATATTTGTTACAAATGATTTCTGTGTTCATTTATGTTTATTCACATGGAACAGATTAATAAATAAATGTGGCTGCCTTTGCTCTGTTTCACGTCTACTGCGTGTGATCTGCACACACACATTTTTTATTATCGTAGTACAATTTTAAGAGTTGTAAGGTAGAAAAAAGGATATCTTAAATAGAAATAAAGTTCTACATTAGGAAAAAACTTTTCAAAGATAAAAAAAAATGTAGAGGCATTTGTGTAAAAAGTCTTGTAATTAAAGTTTATTTTTTAAAAATTCTAAAGATAATTAAAATTATTATAAAAGAGGGATTTTTTAATCGTGTCACAATACAATGATTAATTGTAAAACATCTTATATTCGTTTTGGATAAACGTTTTTTTACCGCATTTAATGTCAGGTTTTTCATCATCAATAATGTAATAAATAAATAAGTTTTTTTTAACGTCGGCTTGTAAACATTTTGGTGAGGTATGTTGGTCTATTAGTGACAAAAAAATTGGTGAAATTTCCTCTCATTAAATTAGAAATAGTATTGGTAATCGCGTCGACACAATTTCGAATAGATATGTTTGGTTGGTAAAATATTACAAAATCGAAATGAGTGAATATTTTTAAAAATAAATGTATGTCATTACACTGGACTGCATGAAAATTGTCCACAACACCATTCCTGCTGTTGCTTTTGTAAAATGACCTAAATTCGAATATGACCTTTACTTTTACCAGTTGTTGCCGGTGCCCCCTATTTTTATCACTTTTCGTTCCTTTGGAGGAATGAAAATAATTATTTAAGCATTTAGATTGCTTCTGAGTGGCTAGGGAGGTGTAAAGTTTCAAATCATTAACAGTTTTAGTAAAGAGGTACATTTGAGGGAGGATTTGTTGTCTTAATTTGTAAAAAGTTCAATAAACAATATAATTTTTTCACGAAACGCCTCCAAAAAATTAAAATATATAGAAGAAGAAGAACTTTATTCCAAAAAGGCAAGCCTATATAAAATTTTAAGAAAATAAATTAATTTCACTTTCAATTTCCAAGTTAGTTTTATTGATTTAAACTTTAACTGTATTTTATTCATTGTTGTAATCATCATAGCCTTAGTTTTAGTGATATTTAGTTTGAGTTTATTTGTTTCAAAAAATAAATCAATATTTTTCAATGAATTATTCATCTTTTCAACAGCCAATTGCAAAGATTTGTCATAGGTATATTTTATGTATCATCTGGAAAAAAATTAATTATATGATCTCTTTGTATATAGTTTATATCATTTATGTACATTAAAAAGAACATATTTCTAATAAAGTGGGTGCGTTGAGGATCCCCAAAATATTATGCCATAATGCATAGCTGACTGTGGCAGTCCGTTATAAATAATTCTCAGTATATCAGCTAAAACTGTGTCACTTAGATTCCCAATAATAAATGTAATTGTGCTGAGTTTTGAACACAAAGTGGTGATATGATTTTCCCATGAAAGTTTTCTATCACCACCTTAGAACTTCATACTCTTTTTGCTTTCTATTGATTTTTCATCAACTGGTAAGTGGAGTTGCAGGCGATGGTTAATGTTATGCATGATGCCCTAAAAATCAAAGGGATGAAAATAAATGTAAGCAAAACGAAAGTAATGGTTTTAAAAAAAAACATAACAAACTGTGGAGATTGAGGGAGAAAGAGTGAAATAAGTAAATTAATTTGTGTACTTGGGTTCAAAGTTTACTAGAGATGGAAAGTATGACAGTGACATTGAGCGAAGGGTGTTGGCAGGAAAACAAATGAATGGGGGCACTGCATAGCTTTATGAATAGCCAGAAAGTGTCCAAAAATGCACGTCTGGCGGTGCCTAGAGGTGTGTTGGTTCCTACACTTATGTATGGTAGTGAATGTTGGGTTTGAAAAAAGAAGCATGAAAATAGGATTAATGATGCGGAGATGAGTAGTCTGAGAAGTATATTCAGAGTAACACGTTTGGAAAAAGTAAAGAATAGTGAGATAAGAGAACGATGTGGTGTAAAAGAAAATGTGTACAAAGATATATAAAGGAATGCTTTCATGGTTTGGACACGTAGAAAGGATGGATGAAGGAAGATTGACGAAACAAATTTATAAGGCGAGTGTGAATGGACAAGTCGGTAGAGGTCAACCTCGGCGAACATATTTTGATCAGATCAACATTGTTTTGAAGAAAGGTCAAGTCAAGAGTACCAACAACCGACGAGCATGTATGAGAGCACAGATGAAAGTAGAGGAATCAAAAGATGTTTGTAAGAACCGTAGCAAGTGAAAGGAAGTGGTTTCATTTGATGCCTTATTACCATTCTTTACTAGTAGTTATTTGTTCTAGACATTAAGATATCCGTCATCTGCATAAAAAAATATTTGGTCTGCCACAATATAGTTATTTATGTCATTCGTGAAGATTATAAAACATTAGTAATATTGTATGATGTAGGTTAAAAATAATGGATTCCTTCTGCATTATCCCCAAAAATTGAATTTCACGAGAATTTAAAATTTCTGGCTGGTGTGATGTGATGTGATGGATTTGACAGTGTATATTTTTTATTTTATTAATTTTTAATAACTTCAAAAACATGAGTTGCCATAAATACAGCATCGTAAATTTCAAAACAATTTTTTTATGGCTAAGCACAAGTTTACATCCATAAAATCAATATAGGGGAACCACTTTCTCCAATAAGATCATTAACCAACATAATTTATCAATAAAACTTAGGTACTATTGCTCAAGTTATCTTCAAATCTGAATCTGTACCGATTTTATCTTCATCTTTTTTTAATTAACCATCCGATGGTATTTATTTATTTTTTTTGTTAATTAAGTGTCCAGCAAACATTTGTAAAAATAGGAAAAATTTAAACTATCCAAATGCGGATCATTATATATTTTATACTCTAAAACGCGACAAACAAAATGTGTGTTTCATGTTTCATTAATCACAAATTAGTTTTATATTGTAAACAGAATTTTGTTTAGTTTTTCTCTTCGTTAAATACATCTGCTTCCAAAGGCGCGACAAAAAAAATTTGGATTACACATTTTGTCAGATACTAATAAGAATTTCAGTACTTAATTATTACTAACATCACATCTAAAATAACTTTACTTTGCAAGGTTTTTTACAATTAAATAAAAACAATGTGTATTGGTAGAATAATTGGATACATACATACATACATGTAGTCACGCCTTTTTTTCGTAATAAATACTGCAAAATAAAATAAATATATCAGACTATATATATATACTCATCTCCGCAGCATTAATCCTATTTTCATGCTTCTTCTGCCATACCCAACATTTACTACCATACATAAGTGTAGGAACCAACACCTCTCTATGCACAGACAGACGTGCCTTTTTTGACACTTTTTGTCTGTTCATAAAACTATGCAGTGCCCCCATTCATTTGTTTTCCTGCCAACACCCTTCGCTGAATGTCACAGTCATACTCATCTCTCGTAAACTTTGAACCCAAGTATACAAACTTTACTTATTCCACTCTTTCTCCCTCAATTAGAAGAAATATGGAAACTAGACCATTTTATTAAATATATAACGTTATAACTGCGGGGTATAATATACCCCGCAGCACTTTACAGACATTTAACTACTTTTTGTAGTAAGTATAATAAGCATTTTAAATTAAAATAAAATAAAATTATTGTTAAATTTATATCGTAATACCCATAGTTACACCACTGCAGGTAGGAAATAACCTATTTGCTAATACATACAACCTTTTGTTTGCGGCAGGATTCCAAATAAAAACAGGCTGGCTCAAGTAAAATATAATAATCCACACTATAACAGCTGTTGCGGACCATTTATATGTAATAAAATTTTGTTCGACCACTCTGTTAGCGTTTTGTATTTGCAGTTCCGAGTAGGATTTATCACTTTGTCGCCATTTCGAAATAGAGTATAGGTATCTAGCCTCTAGATACCAACAAAGTTACCAAAACGAAGCTACTATCCAGCAACTAAATGACCTCTTGGTAGCTACTAGGTCAACTTACATTACATTACATTCTTGCGGTTGGGCCATTGGTATTGGCATCTATGTTACCTAGACCTTTTAATCCTTTAAGACTAACGCTGTGTCTTCGGGGCATCAGAATTCCAGTCCGCTGGTTTTGGCAAACCGCAGAATTTCTGTTGGCTCTGTCTCATTTAGATCACTTGGATCCATTATCATGCAGCCCCAGGTTAGATACCTGTTGACCGCTAGCATCGGGCAGTAACGCAGAATAAGTATGCTGCTCTCTTCCTCTTCGCAGCATAGTCTGCAGTTTTTCTCAGCCGCCAGCTTAAGTTTGAAGAAGTGCGCTCTTAGTGCGATGTGGCAAGTGAGAAAGTGGTAATATACAGCAAAATATTTTTTCTATGTTTTATAAATTCTTCCATTCTTTTCTGTTTGTTGTCAATGTCTTTGCTTCTCTCCATTTTTTAATTTTTCCTTGTAAAATCTTACCTATTATGTCGTTCCAGGTTTTTCTAGGTCTTCCTCTTTTTCTCTTGTTTAGTGTTTTTGCTTCATAGATTTGTTTTACAGGTCTACTGTTTGGCATTCTCTGTATGTGTCCCCACCATATTTTCAACACATCAGTAACAACACTGAAATATCTCTTAATTAATTTTTCAATTACAAAGACATCCATTGTTGCATTCAATAATTCTATAAAGATTTGGTATAATAAAAACAATATATTACCACCACCTATCGAATTATCCAAGTGAGTAATAATCGAACCTGCTTTTTTATTAGGAACAATTCGGTTATGTACCAATCAAGTGTATTTGCATGATTTCATTTTTACTGTGGCTCAAGCCAAGGGCTTGAAGGGGAGGAAATTATTACAGACATAGGCGTACTTTTTAAAGGCATTTCGTACTTTGGGCTTATTTAGTACTAAAAAATTGTTATTTAAACACTAATTATTTATTTTTAGTATAGCACACACTCTCTCTCTCTCTTCAGTCGATGTCTGGCTTCAGACGTCGTGATCCCCTGAATGTATGCCCGGGACAGTTATGCTTCTCCAGTTTTCTGTCTTAGGCATTCCGCATCACTTCTTGTATGGAGAGGTTTGTCCATTTTATTTGATCGATATATCTGTTCTGTGATCTTCCTATCCGGCCCTTCCGTCAACTTTCCCCTGGATGGCTTGTTTTGTTTGTTCTGCGGGCCGTCCATGGAATTCTAAGCATTCGTCCATAGTATGTCATTTCAAAAACTTCGATTCGGCGTCTACATGCCACATTGATAGTCCATGACTCGGAGCCGTAGGTAGCGATTGAGAATACAAGGGATTTACTTAAGTTGTGATCTTTCCATACTTTTATTAGTTTGGCTAACGCTGTCCTTGCCGTCCAGATCCTTCATTTTATTTTTTTTTTCACTGCCACCTTTGTTTGTGATACATGCACCGAGGTATATAATTGACTCTTTGCAGTCCATGTCAGGTATTGAAGAAAGGATGCGTGGTAAAACTCCGCTTTTATTCACGATCATGGGAAACCACTTGCTCCTGTTGAGTTTTAACCCCGTCATGGCAATATGGCCAATATAGTTTTATTTGTTTTTCAGACGGGTCAAGATTTGGAATACATCCTGACTTATAAGAGTATGGAGAGTAGGTACCGGGCTATAAAACACGATTGCAAAATTTTCAGGAGTTTTATTGTTATAGAGAATGTACAGTAATGGTTTGGGGCAGAGCCAGTATTGGAGGGAGATAGAACCGATCTCGTTTTGCTTTAAATTTTTTTAAATGCCAGTATGTACATTGATAAAATACTTTGACAAATTATGCAGCACAGAAAATTTCGTACTTATGCATGATAATGCACAACCATACTTTGCAGTAACAGTGGCTAGCTTTCTAGATGATAATAGTATCGAAGTATTGACATGGCCTGCGCAATCACCGGTCTTACATCTAATAGACTTTGAACTTGCTTTAACGAGGCAGCAGAATTTTTTATTCCAGTAACGCTTTAAAAAACATTTGTATTAAATATGTTATTGTTCGACTTTAAAACTTTATAAAAGTTTTTGAAATGTAGTCAGCTGAATCTGTTGCTAACTTGTCAAAGATTTCTATGGTACCGAAAACATTTTGGCCAATTTTGTGACAACTTTTTAGATTTTTGTAATTGTACTAAAATCCTTAAAGATATAAAATCGCTAGCATTCTAATTTTATTTAATAAAAATGTAAATTAAAATTTAATGGTTGTTTAATGTATCGGATATCTGTTAAATTAATTGCTGGTGTCTGTTGTAATTATCGGGATACAGTCCTCTTTTCTTTTTGGTTTAGTTACTAATAATGAGTTTTTTTATGTTATACGATAAAACGAGATTTTTCATGTTTTTTTTGCGTCTGACCTACGCTACTGTAACTCTGGTACCCCAGGTGTCGGCAGCTGGCTTGTCGGGAGCCACTTTCACCCCCTTTGCCACAGACTACCCCGTCTCTTTACTTCGCTCGACAACCCGCCGACGGAACCACTAGTTATACTACCTACCCTGCATGCCATAAAAAGCGGGAAATGTTTTTTTAATTATTTAAATATACTTCGGTATCTCTTATGTGTGAAATACAACGTAACTCGTACTAAAAAGTAATTGCTTGTTTTTAATTTTAATTATCGTGTAACGTACACGAAAAAACATGTACCCTTGTAGATGTTAATATTAAATTTCTGTGATTTCTTTGTTCTGGTTATTAATTAGTTTTGTTATTTGATTCCTTTCTTCACTTATTTTTCTTTTCCAATCTCGCAGGCCTTTCTTCTCTTCTAACATTTCATTTAACTTTGTTATTTTATACTTTCTTATATATTCTATGGATTTTTTCTTAATTGTTTTGCTGATTTCAGTTAGTTTTATTCTATTATGTGTTCGGTTTTGTACAAGCTGTTGTCTCTTTTTTTATAGATCTTATGTTCCTTTGCTGAGTTCTTGGACTTTATCTAACATCTTCTTCACTTCAGGTTTTAGGCACTTTACCTGTTACGAAACCCATCTTTCTCTTGGCCTTCCAATATCTCTTCTTTCACGGCATTGATTGAATTTGACTTAAGCAGGTATCCTCTTCTCGTGCATCTGTTCTACGTGTTCTTTCCGCTTACTTTTATTTTCTCGTTTATGTTAAGAATGTTTAATTTTGTTCTTATATTTCTGTTTCTTAGTCTGTCCACTTTTGTGTAACCTTTCACTCTTCTTAGAAATTTTATTTCTTGTGCTTGTATTCTACTTTCTTCTTTTTTTGTTGTTGTCCATGTTTCACTAGCGTATGAGAGGGTTGGTACAGCTATCAACTTGTAAAATTTTATTTGTGTATCTTTTCTCATTTTAATGTTTTGCTGATAGTTCCGCAGTTATGTGTGAATTTACTAAGTTTTTCTTCTATGTCTTGGCTTCGGTCATAAGATTTATCGCAGCCTAAATATTTAAAGTGCTTTACCTGTTCCAGTACTATATCATTTACGACTATCTTTGTCCTGAATGGATCTTTACCTGAGAAAACTATGGTTTTCGTTTTGCTTGCTGATATTTTCATGTCTTTCATATTTTCATATTTTTGACAGATTGTTTGTAGAGTATATATTTCTCTCTGCAGGTCGTCTTCTGTTTCCGCTAAGAGTACTAAGTCATCGATATACAAAATAGAGTTTAATGTGGTGTTTTGGTCTAAATATGATTTGTTGTATTGTGAATATTCCATCTATTGTCAATCTACCTTTTTTGAAACCCATTTGTTCTTCTTCTATAAGTTTTTCGTTATGATCTTCAGTCTATTATTTAGTATCCTGGCGTAAATTTTATAAGCGTTGTTGACTAGGCTAATTCCTCAGTAGTTTTGAGGGTTATTTTTATCACCTTTCTTGAACAACGAGATTACATTTGCTTTTTTCCATTCATCAGGGATAGTGCAGTTTTTCCAGCATTTATAAAATAGATGTAAAAGTCTTAGGTGTGATATAGGTCCACCGTATTTCCAGAGTTCAGCATTGATTGTAAATTTCATGATTAGCTTCAGTGGGGTTGTTAAGATAATGTATGTATATTTTTTGTTTTTCTCTCACTGCTTCTTCTATTTCATTTGATCATATTTTTAATTCCTTCCTTTTTTCTGACAGGGATGTATGGCTTCGCCATGGCTTTTTAACTTATACATAGACGTAACAAGAATGCGTTAGTCACTATCTTTCTTTCTCTATACTTACTGCCTGCATAGAGAGGGAGGCAGAAAGTAATCAGACTACTCGAACAGCACATTTATTATTAAATAGCTCGAAAACAACGCATCAGATATTGAGACATGGTGCATATAATTTTAGAGACTTTTAGGAAGAAAAACATAAGACTAATCTGGATTTTCTGCAATCAATAGTTTTCGAGTTATTAATTTTATAATAAAAAAGAGCCGTATGATTCAATAAAGTGCGAACTAAAAAACTTTTTTTTATTCAAATTAAAAATCTGATTCAGAAGAGAAGCAAGCAAGAAAATCCTATAATTTCTGTGATAAAGTATTATTTTTTATGCCATTAATTCATAAGTATAAATAATTTGTAAATTAATCGAGTCTCGTAAGATAATATTTATGCATAAAAGATTTAAACGCGAATTATTTTTTCTTTTTCAAAATTGTTCTCTCTTCTTCTATTAATAGAAAACAAACAAAAACGTACAGTCGGTAACCAGGATTTAACAATTACTGTACAGTGTCAAACGTGTTTCTTATTTTTGGTCGTTGATTAATACAATTACTTAGGTTCGCGATAATGATATTTTTCGATCATATTTCGTTAATGCTTAAATCTTAAACGTCCATTAAATACCAAATAAAATTCGATATTAATCATTGTCGATCGTTTAAATATTAAAAAAAAGTAATCCCTCCACGCGATCGGTTCTCCCGAATTAATCTGCTTCGTAAAATGGGCAGATGCTTTCGTATATTATGGTATAATAACCACCGGACGGAATTTCGTACGAATAGTACCGCTATCCAAGTTGCAAATCACCGAAAACCTACACACATAAAAACGAAACCTCATTTTACAAAAAAAAATCACTTTGCTTGCATTCAAACTCTTGGATAACACTTTATCAACATTAATTTACCAAAATTAAAATCATAATTATTGCTACTAGCTAAATCTTACTTCTAGAAGTAGAAATACATAACTCCGCACAACTTAGGAATAAAAACGATTCGAATTTAGAGAAAGTTGAAGCGACACAAGATTATGTATGAGGATCATTCTTTAACCTATTTTACACCAGTGCCAACTCAAATCTTCTATATATGGGATGTTTTATTACTAATTGAAAATATTTCAGCTGTAGAATCCTGAACTCAAAATATATAGATTCAACCCAAATCACCTTAATAAAATCTGTCTCCTGTCTGAGTTTTATTTGAAAATTTAAAAATTATTTGTGCCCAGTACTTTAAAACTATTCGAAGTATTATTGTCATATTTGGTGGGAGTGTAAGTACTATACACCCTACTAAATTATGTTAGATGAACGTTTCTGGCTAATACCAGAGGCGTACGACAGGGGCAAGTGACTGGTTGATCCCTCCCAAATTCTATGCCACTGGCGGTAATGCAGTTTTATCACAATTTTTCGATTTTCCAATACATTCTTCGTGAATATTGTGCTCATTTTCTATGGCGATAAAGTTATTATTTTTCGAGATATTTTGGGTTAAACATGAAGCTGCACAATTATTTTGATTTCAACTTTTAATAATGTCGGTGTTTTGCGTCATTTGATTGCATTTATAACGCGAATTAAACTTCAATCTTTACTAACAAAAAACAATTTTACTTTTAGAAATTTTTTCAACGAATAGATGTATTAATAAAAACATAATAATTGAAAGCTAAAATGAAGGGTTGGATGAGAAAATAAGTGTCTTTATAAAAATATTTTGAAATTTTATTTTGATGAATAGAGTATTATGGTTCTTCTGGATTGATTAAATTATTAAAAAATAGATTAATTTTTCAGTATTTATCATTAAATTATTTTAAAATTGGTTTAATATTAATAGTTATTTGGTTTATTTTTATAATATTAAATTATTACTAAGATAGCTTAATTAGAGCATAACATTGATGATATTAAAAACACAAGGAAGAACATTAATTTTTATCTCCCTATTAACTTTAATTTTATTTAATAATTTCTTAGGGCTTTTCCCATATATTTTTACTAGAAAAAGACATAACATAACATAACATAACATTGAGATTAAGGCTAACTTTATGGCTAAGATTTATAATTTACGGTTAAATTAATAACACAATTCATATATTTGCCCATTTAGTTCCACAAGGAACACCAAATCATTTCTCCATTTTATTAAGATAAATGCTCTCATGGTATTAAAGGAATAAATAAACTTATTAGGATTAACGGGGGTCACATTGAACATTTGTTACACAAATGAAATGGATTATGGGAGAAGAGCAGCAGGAAAATCAGGAAGAGAACGTGTTACAAATCAACGAATAAGAGACATTTGACACTAGATAAACGCACGATAGTGGACGAGATAAGAACGAAACAACTGGTATGGTACGGGCATGTGCAGAGAATGTAGAACGAAAGAAAGAAATTTCGTTTGGTTATAGTTTTGGAATTTTTAAGTCTAAATGGTACCAACATTCTCATCCTGAGATTTATCAAAAATTTAACACTTATTATTTTAATGTAAGTATTAATTTGAAATTCTAAAATTGCAGTTAAAAACAATAGTGAATATTAGGATGAAGAGTGAAAAAACATTTTTCATAAATTGGGCCTATTAAATATTTTACTCATGCATTAAAGTTGAATCACTTGTTGATAAGCACTGATTTTGGCCTCTAGTGAAGTTGGTCCAACTCAAAATTGTTTAAAAACATATCCTTACGGTCGAGGATTATTTTATATGAGTGTATGGCGGTGGTATTGTTTCAAGAAAAAGGGCCCGTCATCTCTGAAAGATTGGCAATAAAGCCGATGAATAGATCTGCCCAAATCAATAAAGATTTTGAATAAATTTGAAAATCAATAATCTTTAAATCGTTCTTGACAGCTCGTTAGGAAATGAAAAAGTGGTTTTGTGCTGGATTGATTTGGGAGTTATACAGGAACTGCTGCATAATGACGAATATCTCAACTACCTACAGAATTAGAGTCCATGTTGTGGAGCAACGATAAAAAACTCTTGAATTATACATAATTTATTTTCTTTAATGTATACAATGTTATAAAAAAAAATTAGGTGAAATAAACTCCGAAGCGTTGCTTTGTAAATAAAAAAACTACAATTAAAATCTATTCTTTATTGCACTAATTCTTCTTATATTCTTAAACTTGAAACAAACTACCTCTTACGGGGCCTGATAAGACGTCTGGAGGCCTCCTAAACCCAAATAAAATGAACAATTCGAGTTTTTCAATAAATAATTTATTGTGAAATTTGTTTACTAGTCATTTAGTCAGTTACTCCGAACACATACAGGATGTTTCAAAAAAAGTTGACGTCGTCTCTAGGATAGGTAGAAAACTGAAAAATAATTGGGGTTTGCTCAGTAAAAAATTTTCGTAACGCCATCCGTATTCAAGATAAAGGGCGTTGAAGAAAAAAATTTGGTTATTACTTCATAATTTTCAAATCAAAATATTTCAAAAACGGTACACAATATCGAGTTTTACCGGGAGTACCTTTTTGGTGTAAAATTGAATGATGTTTAAATTAATATTGATTAATAACCTTAAAAAAAGTTATGTTCAATACTACTTGGTACGAACCGTGTAACTAGCGCCCTCTATGAGAGTCAGATATAAAAACAAATTCATGGGATGCATCAGCTTCTAAAACATATTCGCATAAAATTTCGTTACGATTTTTCAAGATGGATAGCGGGTTTAGGACGAAAGAAAACAAACTTCTCGCTCCTCTTAAATCGCCGACGTTTTGATCTTTATTTTAGATCTTTCTCAAGGATTTTTAATTCGTGGAAGTCCTAAGTCTGTAATGTAAAATTTCTGATATCGTATCCATCACAGATCAGGGCGAACGTGTTTACAATTAACATTTAGCAAATGAATTAATCACATAACAAAACAATATTAAAATGAATAATTTCTATTCCTTCAACAATATTAAAATCACATACAGACAGCACAAACAAACTAAGGCCTCAGTCCAATATGGACTGGATATTAACATGGATAAGATTAAATATATGATCATAAGCAAGAACAACGTTCCCACCTTACAACTAAGATTAGAGGGTGGAACAATTGAAAGAGTCGACAGATATACATATCTCGGCACCATCATAAATGATCAATGGGACCACTCGCAAGATATTAAAAGCCGAATTGAAAAGAGCAGAAATGTATTCATTAAAATGTCAGCAGTTTTTAAAAGTCGAGACCTAACCATGAACACAAAACTAAGAATGTTACGCTGCTATGTGTTTTCCATGTTACTACACTGAGTGGAGTCATTGACACTGACAGAAGCAATAAGGAAATGATCGAAGCATTCGAGATGTGGCTCTATAGAAGGATGCTAATGGTATCATGGACAGAGCATGTAACTAACATTGAAATCCTTAGATAAATGTCAAAGAAAAAAGAAATCATGAATAAAATTAAAACAAGAAAACTACAATATCTAGGCCACATTATGCAAAATTAAAACAGATATAATATCTTGCAGTGCATATTACAAGAAAAAGTAAAAGGAAAAAGAAGTGCCGAAAGAATAATCTCATGGCTAAAATTTTTAAGAACTTGATTCTTCATGACAACCCTACCCCTATGTTTAAGGCGACCTATCCCTGGAAATCTCATCCAGAGAAGATTGTGTCGATAATCTATTTAAACCTCAGGCCGCAGTATTTTATACGGACGGCTCTAAATTACATGAAGGAGTAGGTCGCGGTGTGTTCTCAGAAGACCCCTCTCTCAGCCTGTCGTTTTATTGCCTGATAACCGTAGTGTGTATTAAGCCGCAATGACAGCCATTACTGAAGCAGCTGTCTGGACATTCCGCAACGAACAAAAGTTCAGCGAGATATCCATTCTTTGCGATAGCCAGGCTGCTATCAAATCACTGAACTCAGTCTACTTGACCTCTAAAGCAGCGGTGCAATGCCGAGCAGCCCTGAATGAGCTAGCAACTAAGTTTAGAGTTCATATTGTCTGGGTACCCGGTCATAGGTACATACCAGGTAACTGTAAGGTGGACAAGCCAGCAAGAGAGGGCACCGCACCCTTCCAGCTGTATCTGTCTTGTTTCAGCAAGGAGTACCGATTGCAAACTGCCAGCTCTTCGAGGTGGCAAAATGAACCCACGTGCACATCATTCAAACAGATTTGGCCTAAACTAGATCTATGTCGAACTACTGATGTTTTAACTATATCCAGGGAGGCCATTGGAAATGCGATTGCGGCCGTAACAGGACACTGGGCAATTGGATCCCATGCACAGCGCATAGGAATCGCAAAGCAACGACACAACTTCTGTAGAAGCTGTCACGATGAGTAAGAGGAGGAAACAATGGTACATCTTCTGTGCCACTGCCCTGCCCTAGACAGAAAACGATTTTCTTTAGATGGGGAAGGTACCGCTGTCCATCACGGTATCACAACGGGCCAAAAGGCCCAAGTGGCTAAGTGGCTTAAGTTTTAAATATCGGTTATCAGCTCGTTATTAGATGCAAAAACTGAAATACATCAACCAGTGACGGCTTTAAAATTAAAATAATTTAACCAATCTTTCAGGACCGACCCTCACAACCCGATATCACATTTAAAAGGAAAATTCCCGTTACAAACTTCAATTATTTCATATTATTAACCTTATTTATTATTGGCCGCTTAATCCGCCTACTAAATTACCAGCAAAGCATGGCAAAATTTAAATTATAGAATACAGTTTCTTTACATGTAAAAAATGAAGTCCACCCTTTTTTTTACAAAAATTGCGTAAAAAGAAATTTAAATATACTAATAATCTTCTGCTTTTAAAAAAAGTATCTTTGTTAATGCTAAAAACAAAAATTTTCAATATGACTAAAATATATATTTTTTATCAATCATAAACCATCAAAGAAAAAATATGTATTAACACGATAATTACTTCAAAGATTTATTATATTGTTTAATATGCCATAATAAAATTATTGACTTAAGATAAAATCAGGCAACTTAAATTAAAAATGTACATTTAAATAAGTTCTAAATTTAACAGGAAACTAATTAAAAATGCTTTAATCTAGAATATAAAATTTCACAATTAAATAAAGCACCAAAAGATATAAATATATTATATATATATATATATATATATATATATATATATATATATATATATATATATATATATATATATATATAATGGTGTACATTTTAAAATAAACTTGTCCAGGAATCTATTGAATATATTATAAGCAAGAATTATATAGTCCAGTAGAGTCAGGTGTTTATTTTTGTGTTAGGAGCATTTTATGTCTTAGAAGGAAACAAATTCGTCGTCGTAATTAATCTTAGTATGTTTTGAAAACTTACACTAGAACAACAATTAGTAGGTTAGAAAAGAGATACATACATACATATAGTCACGCCTTTTTCCCGTAGGGGTAGGCAGAGACTACTTCCTTCCACTTGCTACGGCTCTTACACACATCTTTTGCTTCCTCTACTTTCATCAGTGCTCTTATACATGCTCGTCGGTTGTTGGTACTCTTGATCTGGCCTTTCTTTAAAACAATGTTGATCTGATCGAGATATGTTCGCCGAGGTCGACCTCTACCGACCTGTCCATTCACACTCGCCTTATAAATTTGTTTCGTCAATCTTTCTTCATCCATATAATCCATGACCCATGTTTTCCATCGAAGACATATCCTGTTACTATATGTAGAAGCTGTTGAATAAAAACCAATGTTTTACTTAGATCTATCCATAGTTATAACCATGTCGACACTGACTTTTGTTAGATTCCTGTAGTCTTTTTATTTGAAAAATGCAATAATTAATTTTCACATCGAAGTAATGTTTAACCTTATAACTATAATCTCAAATAAGTTGTCACAAGAGGAGTGATGTCACTAGACACTGATTGGTGGATTAAAATACGTTTCGTTTAAAGTTATTTTTAATTCGTAGTTATTGTTAAAAATAAATATTAATAAAAATAAAAATTTTGCACTGATCCTAAATTAACATTTTATTGAGTTTTAATGCTAAGCAATACGCTATCTGGCGGAATATACTCGCATCAATATCACGTGACTAGCAAGTATGATGGCTTTGTGTTTATATACCCTGAAACTCGCATTTGTGCGAAGATTATAGTTGTTTAATAGTGACTAATAATTTATTAATAGTAAAAATGATCAGCAGAGCAAATTGTTTTGTACCTGGATGTTACTCAGTGTGTAAAAAAACCCCAATTTGACTTTTCATTATTTCCCAAATGAGGCTCAAAGAGTTGAGCATATTAGAGAATCGTGAATGGTGACTATGGTTGATAGAAAGAAACTGTGGGAAATTAAAATGAATATAGGAAAGAGAGTTACCAAAAACAGTGTTTGTTCTAAACATGTTTTTAAGAAAGATTTCATAACTCCTAGTGATTGTTAGTATTTTGTTTTCTATATTTTATGTGGTCAATAGAATTACCTATCTTTACCTGAAAATCACTGCTATACCAAGTAAAAACTTACCTGTATCCAACATTATAACAAAGTCCAAAAGTCTGAAAATAGAAGAGGAAAAGAAAAGATATGAAAAACTTATTGAAATAAGACAGGCAAGTTCTCTTGTTGGTTATTTTTATTGAAGTCATAAGTAAATAAATACTTATAATTATTATGTCATCCATTGATTTCATAAGGATCACTTTTAATATCACTGGTCTGCAAACAATTAGATCTGATTATCCACTTATCATCCTTTTCTTCTTTGACACTACAAACAATAATGTGATTTACTTCACCCTCCACGATGCATCGACTACTTGGAGTAGCAGCCAGATAAACAAAAATTGAGAACAATGGTAGAAACATATCTGAATTCCTTCCAATATAAAATATTATTTATTAACGTTCAATTATCGAAATTTTTATTGAATTGTATGTATGGGGTGAGTGGTAGTTTAATACGAGCACTGAAATCACTTTACGAGGATTCCACTGCTTGTGTCAGGATAAACAGAGCTTGCACGGACTGGTTTAACATCGAAAAAGGTGTGAGACAGGGATGTGTGACTTCGCCATGGCTGTTTAACTTATACATAGACAGTTGTTTAAAAGATCTGAAAGAGAGTGCGTATGGATTAAAAATGAATGATTTGATCGTCAAATGCCTTCTTTACGCCGATGATCAAGTCATATTAGCGTTATCTGAAGAGGAGTTGCAGGCGATGGTTAATGTTATGCATGATTCCCTGAAAATCAAAGGGATGAAAATAAATGCGAGCAAAACGAAAGTAATGGTTTTTGAAAGAGAAGAAAGCATGACAAACTGTGGGGTTTCGATTGAGGGAGAAAGAGTGGAACAAGTTAATGAATTTGTGTACTTGGGTTGAAAATTTACTAGGGATGGAAAGTATGACAGTGACATTGAGCGAAGGGTGTTGGCAGGAAAAAAAATGAATGGGGCACTGCATAGCTTTATGAATAGCCAGAAAGTGTCAAAAAAGGCACGTCTGGCGGTGCATAGAGGTGTGTTGGTTCCTACACTTATGTATGGTAGTGAATGTTGGGTTTGGCAGAAGAAGCAAGAAAATAGGATTAATGCTGCGGAGATGAGTAGTCTGAGAAGTATAGCCGGAGTGACTCGGTTGGATAAAGTTAAGAATAGTGAGATAAGAAAACGCTGTGGTGTAAAAGAAGATGTGGTCACAAAGATAGATAAAGGAATGCTTAGATGTTTTGGACACGTAGAAAGGATGGATGAAGGAAGATTGACGAAACAAATTTATAAGGCGAGTGTGAATGGGAAAATCGGTAGAGGTCGACCTCGGAGAACATATCTCGATCAGATCAACATTGTTTTGAAGAAAGGCCAGGTCAAAAGTACCAACAACCGAAGAGCATGTATGAGAGCACTGATGAAAGTAGAGGAAGCAAAAGATGTGTGTACGAACCGTAGCAAGTGGAAGGAAGTGGTCTCTGCCTACCCCTATGGGAAAAAGGCGTGACTTTATGTATATATTATGTATTGTATACTTTCCTTAGTAAACACATAGATTATAGCAAATGCAATCACACTTGACAGCGCGGGAAAATGACGGTTAAAATTTCAATTGTGGTGTGGTGTGAAAGATTTTCATATGGAATGAGTAGAGCTCGCTCTGCAAATTAATCTATTTGTGTTTGTGTAAAAATGTGAATTTCTGTTGTCTCAATCAAAGGGGTACGTTTTGAAATATTTGAACGAAATCATTAAATAAGATACGCCCGGCAATAAATCCAAATTTCCACTAACGACTTGCCGTACATTTGTCTCATAGTTCTTTCTAAACGTTAGGACCGCATATATAGAAAATTTGAAAAATTCGAAATAAACACGCGCTTTTTAAACTCAATATTTGTAAGTTCGGTCCGTCTTGGCCGTGATACCAGCTATTTCAAAAAACCTGTAAAACATTTCTGATCGTGTAGATAGCGCGTCCAGTATGTCGATGGTTTTGTAGTTCATTAATTCTTTTATTTATGGGCCCTAAATCGGGAATCTATGCAGTAAAACTGCTAAATCTAGCCAATTACCAAATATTTTGGTTTACAAGAAATGTTATGTTGTTTAAGACGCGTGTATCTCTCTCGACGATCTTCGAGTAAGATGGGATCGAGGAATAACGAGTAGTAGTTTTCTCTTATCGCTGTAGATCGTTCTAGTTTCATTTTTTTAATGCCGAAGGAATGACAGTTTGTTGAAAACGAAAAAATTTATTTGTGTCCCGACAACCCTAGAAATCTTAAATGGGGAAACTTTGTTTTAAATTAAACATTTTGCACAGGTAATCGTTTATAATGTGACCTACCGGGCTCCGTGTTTTACCCATAATCAAATTGTGAGCTTCTAGGTACCAAAGATATTGTTTGACAAATATAATATGTCGTATTTAATAATAAAGAATAAATATTTTACAAAAATGCATGGAACATCAAATGATAGGTTGCCGCGTCATTTAATTGACGCATGGTAATCGGAATTTTTTTTAATTTTGAAGTATATCTTTAAAAATACTGTTAAAATCCGGCCCTGTTTATTTATCGGCAACCGAGCATCGACCACAACGAGGGTGCATATTAATGAGCCCTTTGTCGGCTTCCGCCTCCGTCTAATTAATAAACTCTCGCCGCGCCTAGAGGCTTCTATATGTTCTATCGCGAAATAGTCTGGAATTATGATTAAGAAATATAATGGGTGTTTACATGTAGATTTATTTTTATACATATAACATATTGTTAAAATATGTAAGTACACATGCACATAATTTTGATTGTCAAAAAAATATTCAGTGGTATTTAAACTAATCTGATCTAAATATAAATGCAAAACGCTTAACGAATTTGGAACCAATTCGTTGGAAGGTGATTGATGCAAATTGTCCTGTCACTGTCATTGTAATGATAAAGCTGTGCAGATTTAGATTCAGATCTGCAGAATTTGACAAAATCTTTTTCTGTGGGAAACTCTTTATTTTATTGTTATACCAGTATACCAGTGATATAGGCCATAGGCTACCAACGTACATAATGGATTGTACCTAAGGATTATAATTTGTATTATGTTATTGTTGAGTGCCATGGAAAACAAAAATATTGCTATAATTTTATTTGACAGTTGACAGCATTAACAGGGAGGCGTTTTTAAATATTTACTTTAAAGTTTTAAATTATTAAATGTTAATTAAATATTTTTCACTGTGTTTTTTTAAAAACCGCAAATAAAATACTAACTCACAATTCATAATTTAAAAGCTGATTATCTCAATAAAAAGTTACTTAAAACTTAAAGAGCAGTAAAAGTTTTGTCTAACCATGTTTTAAAATACAGGATGTAGTCCATTGAAAAGTTACATTTGGGGTTGCGTTTTTTAGAGGACGCAATTTTATTTTTTTGATGTGTAGGGGGGTCAGTGTAAAGCTAAAACCAAGTTTGTGGGGTCGCCACCCTTGTCCCACGGCAGCCATCTTGAAAATAGGGGTTGAAATGGTTTTTACGATATATCTCTTAAACTATTTATTTGATAAAAAAAATTTATTAACATTTTTTGTTGCAAATTAAATTCTCTACAACTTTGGTTTAGTAATTTTTTGTCGTAGAACTATAAATAAAAAAGTTATAAGCGAAAATCTTCAGAAATTCGAGAAAAAAATTTTTATGTATTTTTCGATATAACTTTTTTTTTATAATCATGATGATGAACTGCCGACATTAACACCCTTTCCTTCTCCAGTTCTCCCACTGGTATTTAATTCAGAAAGCCGATCAGATGCTGAGCCGCAGCCTGGTCCATCGAAACGACTGAGGACGGAGTAGTTCTAATTTAGAAAATCACCGTGGATTATGCCTATTGGGGATAACACGTAAAAAAAAACGCGCCTCTAGACTCTACCTCGTGGTTGGTGGGGAAAAAAGTCAATAATTAATTATTAATAATATTGCAAAATTTATAATTAAAAAAGTTATAATAACAAAATAAAAAAAAATAAAAAAAAAAAACAATAACTGATGACATATTATATACACACGTATAATATAGGTATAGTTAAGAATATTGAAAAATAGTACTCACTTCGGAGCGCTGTAAAACCTTAGCTATTGACTTAATGAAAAAATGATGCAAATAAAAGTTGTTCCTCCAAAAACGATCTACAAAAATGGCTGGATATCATTTTTTCGTAAAATGATAAAAAAAAAAGTTATATCGAAAATTATAAATTTTTTTCTCGAATCTCTGAAGATTTTCGCTTATAACTTTTTTATTTATAGTTCTACGACAAAAAATTACTGGACCAAAGTTGTAGAGAATTTAGTTTGCAACAAAAAATGTTTATAAATTTTTTTTATCAAATAAATAGTTTAAGAGATATATCGTAAAATCAATTTCAACCCCTATTTTCAAGATGGCGGCCGTGGGACAAGGGTGGCGACCCCACAAACTTGGTTTTAGCTTTACACTGACCCACCCTACATATCAAAAAAAATAAAACTGCGTCCTCTAAAAAACGCAAGGTAAGGCCTAAAAAATGTAACATTTCAATGGACTAATGATTCAATTAAGAAAGTTAATAAATCTTTAAATATGCGTTTTAAATCACCCTGTACAATAACAATCATTTTAATAACAAAATGACCAAGTTCAGTAAAAATACACAATACTAGAAAAACATAATGCAAAAAAATGTTTAAATTTATATTAATTATAACGAACCAGGGTGTCAAATCGGACCCTTTTAAAAATGGTCATATCTCGTAAAACACTCAGTATAAGGTAGCAAAACCCTGTATTAGAAGAATCCCAAAGAGTAGCTTTATCGAAATACGTAATAATATACAGTGTGTTCTATTTAAAATAAGCAAGTTATAGGCAACTTCCGGTATAACCGGAAGTAGTTGGAGGCTCTAAATATTTTAGATCAATTCGGCATATTCGAAAACCTCACACCTCAAATTTTCAGATTTTAATTATGTCAAGTTTCTCTACAACGTCTAATTGGAACTCCCAAAGAATCACCCTGTATAGTAGTTGACGCTTCCTAAGGTTCAAAAATAAATCTCTTACTAATTTCGTTTTCGTTAAATTATTAAAGTTAGGAAGAATGTAATAGGGGAACAGTGCAGTGGGAAAGAAGTAGTGGTAAAAAAGATATAATAAAGAAAAGCTCGGATGGTTCGGACACGTAGAAAGAATAAATGAAAGTAGATTGACGAAACAGATTTATAAGGCAAGTGTGAATGGGCAAGCCGGTAGATGTAGGCGAACGTATCTCGATCAGATCGAAATTGTTTTAAAGAAAGGCCAGTTCAAGATAGCCAGCAACTGACGAGCATGTGTAAAAGCATTGATGAAAGTAGAAGAAGCGAAATACGTGTAAATTAAAAAAAGTGGTATGTAAGTAAATAAATAAAAAAGTAAAATGTATTAGCACATGCCCCTGTCTCCCCTACGCTGAGTGATATTGGTAATTAATTAACACATACCAAGTTATTAACATATTCAGAAACTATTGTTTTAATGGCATGACACCCTTAATAAATAATATAAAATGTTTATAAATTGGTCTTTATTTTTAATTATTTACTGTTCATCTATGTGGTTAAATTCTTTAAAACTCGTAGTTTACCAAAGTTGGCTTTGAATTTATGACGTAGCAGCTATGCACAACACTTGACAGCGAACGCTGCCATTTATATTAGTAAGTTTGACAAGTTAACATTAATACGATTAGTGAACAATTTAATTAGTTATACATAAATCAAAAAAATTAAAAGAAAAAGTGTAAAAATAGGTTCTAGACTTTTGTTGTAAGTAACTCATAATATATAGAAGTGTAGTTTTTTTTAAAAGTATATTTTAATAGTCATAAGTTTAAGGAAGCATTTTTATTGTAATGACGCCTACCTAAACGCAACTACATGCATGATTTTATACGTTTTTTGTCGTTACAATTTGATTTGTTTAATATAACTCTATGAAATTGTGCGTAAAAATAAAGTCAAAACTTATTTAATTTGATAAGACACTACCTATCCTGCTGTCTCACTTCCACTTGACATCGTAACGGTAATAATTCTGGATATCCTTTTTCATACAAATTCTCAAATAATAGGAGCCATCAATTAAGTTTATTGAAATTTCAAACTAAAAACGAAAATATTACTTACTTAAAGTGCTACCGAAGACAATATTTATTTATTTGATTGTTATTTATTAATGCTACACAAACATTATTTAAAACAAACCGAAACAACATTTTCCTACAAATTACCATTTTGTTACCTCTTACTTACTTCTACGCTAATAAATTACAATAATTCGTAAATTAAGGTCCAATTGTTAATTAGCTTGTACCTATTTTAATATCACTATCGTTATTTTTTAGAAAGATATTCAGTAATGACACTCTCGTTATGAATAAGATTACCTGTTCGAATCTTACTATGGGTATTACTCACCTCTGCAGTAACATTCTTTTAGATTTTTATTATAAGTAAATTCACAATAATTTTAACAAGTTGGCTGTGAACATTAAGTATTATGACGTAACTTCTTCATTCCCGTGATCAGAACAATTGACAGCAGTTTCCTACCCGCCATTTAGTGGAATGAATGTGTTAGTGAATAATAATAAAAGTAAAAGACAATTTAATTAGTTATAATACAAGAAAATCTAAAGAAAACGTGCGAAAACTTTTTCTAAAACGTCACTGTAAGTAATACATAATATAGAAGTTCAGTTTCTTTAATAACATGTCTAAATAGTCGTTAATTTGTGGTAGCACTTTTACTGTAAATTTCTTAACCTCAAATAAAACTAGATACATTTTTATATACGTTTATGTCGTTGGAAATTGATCAAGTTTATTTAAAAGTATAAAATGTAGAAAAATAAAATTCGAAAGTAGTTTGTATTTACTTAAAATACCAAATTTTGGAAATACACGTTTGATAAGATTGAGTTAAAACCAAAAACTTTTTGCTAAATTTAAAACTAAGTGTCAGAGGTGTGTAATCCATATTATAACCGTATTTAAAATAATGTAAAGATATACAGTGAAAGTTAAAAGTTTTTGGTGAATTTAAAGTTTTTTTTTGACCAGTTTAAAATAACCTAACAATTCTTTCATGGCATCGTCAAAAATATTGTAATGTTAAAAATAATTAACAATTACAGGGTAAGTCATAACTAAAATTTTTTTTCTCAATTTAGAACTATCTAAATTTTATTTCACTTATTAATCAAAGGTGTGCAGCCTCTATTTTAAAGATGTTAAAAATATTGTAAAAATACAGGGCGAGTTGAAACTAAAAGTATTTTCTGAATTTAAAATTTTTCATTTAATCGTCAAAGGTCATATTTTAACGATGTTAAAAATGATTTACAGTTACAGGGTGAATTAAACCAATTATTTTTGCTTTATCGTAAAATGAATGCAAATCGTTTACTTTTAAAAACTTAATGATGTAATTTGTTTATTATTTGTATCAAGCAACAATTTAAAGTGTTTTCAAAAGAGTGAAAAAGATAGGTATCAAAATGCTTATTGTGCTTTTATAGACATGGAAAAGGCCTATGACAGAGTGGTGAGGAGTGAATTGTGGTCGACATTGTCTGTGTATGGGGTGAGCGGTAGTTTAATACGAGCACTGAAATCACTTTATGATGATTTCTCTGCTTGTGTCAGGATAAACGGAGCTTGCACGGACTGGTTTAACATCGAAAAAGGTGTGAGACAGGGTGTGTGGCGTCGCCATGGCTGTTTAACTTATACATAGACGATTGTTTAAAATATTTAAAAGAGAGTGCGTATGGATTAAAAATAAATGATTTGATCGTCAAATGCCTTCTTTACGCCGATGATCATGTCATATTAGCGTCATCTGAACAGGATTTGCAGGTTATAGTTAATGTTATGCATGATGCCCTAAAAATCAAAGGGATGAAAATAAATGTAAGCAAAACGAAAATAATGGTTTTTGAAAGAGAAGAAAGCATGACAAACTGTGAAGTTCTGATTAAGGGAGAAAGATTGGAACAAGTAAATGAGTTTACGAGAGATGGAAAGTGACATTGAGTGAAGGGAGTTGGCAGGAAAACAAATGAATGGGTCACTGTATAGCTTTATGAACAGCCAGAAAGTGCTAAAAAAAAGGCACGTCTGGCTGTGCATAGAGGTGTGTTGATTCCTACACTTATGTATGGTAGTGAATGTTGGGTTTGGCAGAAGAAGCATGAAAATAGGATTAATGCTGCGGAGATGAGTAGTCTGAGAAGTATAGCCGGAGTGACTCGGTTGGATAAAGTAAATAATAATGAGATAAGAGAACGCTGTGGTGTTAAAGAAGATGTGGTTACAAAGATAGATAATGGAATGCTTAGATGGTGTGGACACGTAGAAAGGATGGATGAAGGAAGATTGACGAAACAAATTTATAAGGCGAGTGTAAATAGACGGAAGTCGGTAGAGGTCGACCTCGGCGAACATATTTCGATCAGTTCAACATTGTTTTGAAAAAAGGCCAGGTCAAGAGTACCAACAACCGACGAGCATGTATGAGAGCACTGATGAAAGTAGGGGAAGCAAAAGATGTGTGTAAGAACCGTAGCAAGTGGAAGGAAGTGGTCTATGCCTACTCCTACGTGAAAAAGGCGTGACTATATGTATGTATTAAACTTATTTTTAAATAACAAATTTGCTTGATATGAAATTTTTTTTATCATTTAAGAGATTTTAAGATAAATAAAAATAATAAAATTTTTATTTTGTTTCAGGTTCATTCGAATCGATAATCAATTAACAGTAATAATAAATCGTTCGTTTTAAATATTCGGTCCAAGGATAAATCTTTATGGAATTATGGACACTCATAATGAGAATCTTTTTAAAATTCCTAGAGAATACGCCGCATAAAATTCTATAGGAATTTAATGAATTTTCTTCAAGACGAGTTTCTTTTATTTCCAAAGGTTTTTCTTTTGGTTTCGGTAAAAGGTAAGTGGTATGGATGAGATATATTTTTTCTATTTTGCAGTTTTTATTAGGTGGTAGGGTGTATTCGTTGCAGTATAGTTCCAGTGTTGTGAAGGGGATACTCTAACAGGAAAATACATATCACCGTAGTAATAATGTGCTAACTGTATAAAATAATTTTTTTAAAATATATTTGCCATTAACAAAATTAATTAAGTATTTAAAATAAAAAAAAATTATGTCGTACAACAATTTTATTTTAAAAAGATAAAAACGGAATCTTTATAATAACGGAAAATACAGGGTGATTGATTAGTGTGCTTAGTTGCTCTGTTATAAGATATACAAAAAAAATTGTGTATAAATATTGTAGGTAGCTTTAAGCTTCACATTTCAAATTTAGTTACAATGTTACTGGGTGTTCCATAACGCGGAGCCAGATCAAAGCTATGTTTTTTAAATGAAGTACCCTGTATTTTACCTTAAAATTAAAATCCGCTTTACTTCCTTATTACAACAATACAAGGTTATAGTATGTTATACAGGGTATTTAAAAAGTTATACCCAATTCTATGTGGAAGTTCAACGGCCTGTATAATTAAAAATAAGTAAGAATAATAATCCATAAAGCCATAGTTTTTTAATGATTGTCAAAGTTTATAAACACGAACGAATTTGCAAATATTTGTTAAATTGCATACAGGGTAAGTCTAAAGTTAAGTACATTATTTTCTCAGTAATTTCAAATGGATCACCCTGTATTTCAAATCACTGTCGAAGACTGCTGTTACCATTGCTCTATTTTTACTAACCATTTCCTATACCTAAAGTTATTAGTTTTTGAGATATTTTCCTTTTTTTTATGCAAAGTATTAATTAGATACATAAACGTTTCAATTGTTAGTCATGCCTGTTAACAACACCATTTTTATGAAATGTAACTTCATTTCCGAATGGTAACAAGTCGGAAAAATCACTTTGTTAATTAAATTTTTATAAGGCTAATTCGCAAAATACTATTCTCAACTCAAAATCATTATTAGTTCAATCTTGGTGCAATTGAATGTGGTAAGCGTGCATTTTTTTTTTAGAAGTTTTAGTTTTAGTTTCGTTTTTACAGTAGTAACTAAGTTCTTGTTCCTTTGAAATATTTCTAATGTATGTGGATTTTCGTTATCTGCCATAAGTATATTTTCCTCTGTCACAGTAGTATTTGTTATTTATTGTTTTTCATAAGTAACTGAACCGGTGCGGTTAAACCGATCCCTCAATCTTTCGAAACTTGCTGTTGTAGGTTGTCGCCTCTCAAGATATCTTTCATGATAAATTGTTCCTGATAGTTATGCGTTTTTATTACATTTTCCCAATATCCAGATCATATCTACCATTTCGTCACGAGTGAAATTCATATTTGCTAGTTTAGAGTGTAACACACCAGTAATGGTACATACTCGTAGTTGTCAGTTTTTGACAAATCAATCAAGGCCATCTAACAATTGCTACGTTTGCATACCTAATTAATACTTCGCATGGAAAAATGGATATATCCCAAAAACTAATAACTTTAGGTATAGGGAATGGTTAATAAAAATAGAAGTATGGTAGCAGTAGTCTTTGGCAGTGATATAAAATAAAGGATGATCCATTTGAAATTATATTGTTGTCATTAGGAAGGTAAAATACAGGGTGTTTCATTTAAAAAACATAACTTTGATCTGTCACCGCGTTATGGAACACCCTGTAACATTGTAACTAAATTTGAAATTTTTATACACAATTTTCTTACTATCTCTTATAATAACAGAGCTACTGAGCTTTATCACACCAATCAATCACCCTGTTTATAATTATAAAAAAAAATATTTATTTACAGATTTTTTTTAAAAAAAATTAAGAAAATTTAAATTTATCAAAAATAATATTGAAAAAAAAAAAAATATTAAAAAAGTATAAATAAGAGTCTTAATAGAGAGAATTCTTGAGCGATTTTAGAAACATAATAATTTACGAATTAGAAAGATTTTGTAAAAAAAATATTGTAGAATTACATACTTGTACAAATAGAGTTAAAAAAAAATCAATAAATAATAAAAAAAATATAAATATTTAAAATTAAATGTAAAATACAAAAATAAATTAAAGATTTTGTTTAAAAAAAAATTATTTAAAAAAATTACAAAAATCAAATAAAATGAAGATATTAAAAAATAAAAATACCGTAGAACTATAAGCACAAAGGTGATTGATTTCCTATTTTCCCGCAAGAATGAAGAAAGCAGTCTACAAGGAAGCAGAGATCTTTAACAGTGGATCAGGATACGAGTCGTTTTCTTTAAAAATTTTGAATAGCATAGGTATTAACTTTTTAAGCTGAAATATGTTTATTTTAATCAAACGTATTACCAAATATTTTTAAAATTCATCCATTTTTAATTTTTCTTCAGTTAGTAATAAAAACCTCATATTCTGGCTTAAATCGATGTGTTGAAAATGTAAGTGTGCAAATGAGATCTAAAATTTTCTAGGTAACAATAAAGACATGTAGAACTAGGGTACTTAATTGCGTAAGTAGTTAGTATACCGTTAAGCTAATTATGCAGTAAGCAGTTTTTTAGCGAAGTGTTATCCTATCGATTTGCACTTTTGAGTCTCTTCGGTTACATGGACAAGGCTGCACGACCACAGTTCGGAGGTCTCTCTAACGCACTGCCCGAGAACTGTATTTCTGAAAACTTTAAGATGTATGTAACTTTTGTATGTATTTATTTTTGTGTATAACGGACGTTATCGTAATAAACACTTTGGAGGATTCGGTATCGGTTAATCGCGATCGCGTTTTCGGGAGTGATGGATTTGGAACTGGAGCTAATAAATTTGGAAATGGAGCTGATGTAGTCGAAATGGTACTGCTGGACAATTGCTGCTACAATTCGGTGAGTCTTTTATATTAAAAACATAATTTATGGCGGGCGTTATAAAAGAATGCGAAATGAACCAAAAAAAAAGTGAATAGCGGATTGTTTTTTCTTTCAAAAGATTTAAAAAGTAATAATAAATAAAACCGATCATTTTTTTGACGGTACTGAAGCAACCATAAGATGAATTATTTCAATTTCTTTAATACCTTACCAAAAAATGCAATCAAAACGTTTTCTGAAATGGATTCTGTTCCTTTTTGTTGTTGCCCATCTCTTAACATGGTATAATTTTTTTCATATTCCTGTTTTGATTTTTGAGGAAATAGGTTTTCCGTTATGTTATTAGCGTAACTTGTAATATCAGGAGGAGTATTTTTAAATTATAAATCTGATTCACTTAAATTTTTGCTAATTTTTTTGCAAAACTTTTAAGAACGACGCGTCGCCAATTTAATTTGAAACTGACTGATTTACTCCAAAGAGTTTATTTATTTATTTATCGCTATTATTAAAAACAATTATGGAATATTCATACCGTAACAGATGCTGGAATGAAAATTCATGCAAACCCCATAAGAAACAACTGTTACCTACAGAATGAATATTCTCACTATAGAGTGTGAATGGTGTCATTATATTATTAAAAATAATTTCATAATGAGTATTCCAAGTATGGTCGTGGAGAAAAGGTATTTATTTTAAGTGCCCACTCATTTTTATACACATATCACCTTTTGTTCAGCAATGCAATGCTGTCAACACTATTTATACTTCACATCAACGACCTGTTGGAAACAACTTCACACACACAGCTTCGCGAATGATAGTACCCTCCATACCGCTTTCTCTTCCAGGGCTCCTATATCTGCCCGTGAAACCAGAAATGAACGAGGAAGAAATGTCAACAACGTAAATATGGACTTAACAACAATTCTCGAATGGGGATCCAATAACTTGGTAGAATTCAATGCATATAAAACACAAGCATGTCTTTTCTCTAGAAAAGCCGATCTCACTGTGCCCAACATAATATTGTCAGGAGTAACCGTACCATTGAAGTCATCCATCTCGATGCTTGGTATTACTATCAGGAATACCCTTTCTTGGGAAAACCACGTGAGGTCCATTGCCAAATGTACATCCCAAAAACTTGGCTTTCTGTTTCGTGCCAAGAGCTATTTTACTTCCAGTCAACTGCTTATGATCTATAAGGCACAGATCCGACCTGTCCTGGAATACCATATTTGGAGTGCGGCACCTAAACATATCCTGAAACTATTGGATTACGTCCAAAAAAAGGCAATTCGTCTGGTCGGTGATGCCTCGCTTGCAAACTCCCTCACTTCTCTGAAACACCGTAAAAAAGTTAGCGATTTGTCTCTATTTTATAGATATTTTTATGGGCGAAACTCTTCTGAAATATCAACAATTGTTCCTCCTTTAGCTGTTTCTTAGAGATTAACTCGTCAAGTTTAGACTTCACACCCTCTTTGTGGTCACTTTGGAGACCTGCAGAACATCTTTTTCCAAAGACTCGTTCATCCAACGAACGGCAAGGCTTTGAAACACATTGCCTAGGTGAGGTGATCTCCGAGGCATTCAATCTCCAGAAATAAAAGAACACAAATTCTTTCCTTTTTTTCCTTGGTTCTTACGATGTTCTCTGAGCATTACAGGATATCCCTATTCGTGGGAACCAGAACATAAAAAAAATATTATTTATTGTGGACAGGTAAGATCTGTACTTGGATACAATTTTATAATTTGGTCACCATGCTACAAACTTGGTGTAGATCTTTTGGAGAGTATTTAAAATTAATTTATAAGATACTATAGCTTTAATTTGGGAATGATTAGAGACAACGACTGCTCCCAAAAAATAAAAATTAGAATAGATAAGGCAAGATCAGCGTTTATGAAAATAAAAAAAATATTCTGCACAAAAGATATTAGTTTGGCCTCGAAAATCAAATTGCCAAGATGCTATGTGCTGTCTGTGCTGCTTTATGGCATGGAGGCATGGACCCTCAAGAAAGAAAATATAAAAAGACTAGTGGCTTTCGAACACTGGACATACCGGAGAATACAAAAAATTAGCCGGATAGACAGAATAACAAATATTGAAGTGCTAAGACGGATGAACAAAGAAAAAGAAATAATTCTGACCATCAAAAAACGTAAATTACAGTATCTGGGACATTTTATGAGGGGGTCAAAATACAGCTTGTTACCACTGATAATACAGCGAAAGATTAAGGGAAGAAGAAGTGTCGGAAGAAGACGCCACTCGTGGTTAAAGAATCTCCGTGACTGGTACTGATGCTCAACAAATCAGTTTTTTAGATCTGCCGTTTCAAGAATACGCATAGCATTGATGATTACCAACCTTCGCAACGAATAAGAATAAATTGTAGCATTTGAAATTGCTACTCGTTAATTTTGTTTTCTATATATAATAAATTTTTTATTTATTGGGCATTGTACTTACAGAGAACATTCAGTTTTGATATCAAATTCCTGAATAAAACATTTATTTCACTATTTCAAAACAAACATCATATATATAGTTGAATACTAGTAAATTTCACAAGTTTTAACACTAGGTAACACTCTTGCTTCTGACATTCTAAGGGCTGTTGAAAGTAATGTAATCAAGCTGCAGGAACCTTATGATTTCTGGTTGGATTTCTGGATTTCTGAAATTTAAGATAGTGAAGTCAATAAAAACATCCATTCACTTGTGAGCAGGCGACATACCGTTGTGTTCTCTAGTATGATGAATTCTAGGCTATTGAAGGTTTGTCCCAGGATTTTGTTGATTCTGAATGAGATCTCTAGGTATTTACTGGGTTTTTTTTCTCTATTTTTCATAATATAATCTTGAAGGTTATATTTACTTTCTAGACGTCGATGTTATCGTGGGTGTGTCACTGTTCTTCTTTCATAGAACTTCTGTCATCGGTCTCAAGTCGGTTAGCCGTTAATGTTTCGTGCCATAGTAGAAAAGAAAGAAGAAGAATGGTCTTTTAGATTACATTCGATGAAATTCATTCTGTCAATCAATAGCATTTATGGTTCTGACCAATGAGAGGCTAGGAATTCAAAACTGGCGCTGATTTCATACAGGATGTGCAGTTTTTTTCTGGCAACTGTTAGAAATAGAGGATGGTTCTGTCCTCGTGGTGGTCAAGGAGTTCTTTTTCGGTGCGGCCATGATGAGGTGCGCTTGTCTCGTTTTTGGGATTCTTTTTCGGTATTGAACCAGAAATTAATCCTTAGGGGGGAATCTACGAAGTGCCGTTTGGGCCGAGATCAAGTCGCACCCATCGTTAGTGGTTTTTTTGGAGCCTTATATGGGGATTTGTGCCAAACACCGGTAGGCTGCCATGCGGTGGGAACACCGCCATTTTGTCCTGATGTCCTGTTAGTCCGTTTTAGTCCTGTTTGCTGTTATGGATATCTTCTAGTTTTACCTCCCTTCTCAGAAGGGTGTTAGGGTACAGCTTAGCCCTCATAATCAGACTTCTGGCAATCGTCAGACAACCACCGGATGAGGACTAGTAGTAGCCGGTAGAGGCTAGAGACCTGCTGAGCTGCATCATCGACCCCTGGCTGACCTGGAAGGTTAAGCCTTTCTTCTTACCTTCTCTTCGTTTTGCTGTCCGTTTCCTGTCTTCTTCCTGTCTTCGTTTTTGTGTCTTCAACTACATCAAGTGGACCTTGGATAGAGGCTACATATGTGGACCATTGGACTTTAATACCAGGTTTTTTTACACCTTCAGTGTTCTCTTACCTTTTTGAGATTTATTTATAACTAATTTATCATATTAGTACTTATCATACCATCATTTTATATAATAACTAATTATTGATATCGTATATTAGACCACCGTGATAATTTTATAAACTATAATCTAAAGAACTTTTGTGAAGTTCTCACATAGTACTATGTGACAGCAGATTCAGTCACAGGTTTATTTCTTACCATTATATCCCATTCTGGTAACTTTGAGCGGTATAACACCAGGTATAAAAATGTATGTATTTCGCTATAATACATTAGTTAATATTGTTATATATGTTATTTAATTTATGTAATTATTACTTTATGATACCCTGGTCTACAACGTATTTTGCCTTGTCCACTTTGGTGTTCTAATTATATTCTTATATGTGATATGTTTTTTTTATTCTCCTATTTGCCGAGCCTGAATATCTAAGAAAATTTAATACCATGTCATTTTAGGTATTTTGTTAAAGATAGATATTAGGTTTTCTCAATTATCCAAATATAGTATAGCTATATCTAAATTGGGTGGCGCCCTTATGAATTTGAATTTTCAATCTTAGAGCCGTAAATAATTCGAACTCACTTTATCTGTTCTCCGGCGAACAGCTGCCGTCAGCACATTGTGTTCTATTTTTTTATTTCATATAATGAACATAATAAAGTAGGCCACAAAATGATAATCACCAATTTATAGGCTCTGAATTTGAATATTTTAAAACATTGATGACTGGAAATCGGTCTGGTATTCCTCCATAAAGTTATCGAGGGCAGTATTGATTATCCTGAAATTGTTAAACTCAGCTCACTTTCTGTAAATGAAAAAATGGCAATAGTGACATCGTTAAGGTTTCTCTTTGTAGAACAAATTACAACCAAAACGAAACCCTTAACAGAATAATAAAATCACTACAGAATTGATCTTCATTTAAAAAAACAGTAAAAAAACTGTATTGATTTAATTTATATTTTTTATTTATCTCTACAAATGTAAATTTACTCTGTTTGTTGTTTTTTGTAACAGTATAATTGATTGTTTGTTAAATAAATTAATAATTATTTGAAAATTAGGTGTGATCTAGAGTGTGTATATTTGTCTGTTGTGTGACTGTTTTTCTTTCTTCTTGTCCGGTTTGGTGACGGGACCGACTTCTTTTACTTTTATTTTTTGCTGTAACTTAAAATTTATAATATATATTGTTTTATGCAATGCACTAACTTCTATTAAAAATAAAATTTTCTGACAAATTAATAATACAAATTTTACTCATATGGTGCAGAATTTTTGACACTGAACGTGTTTATTTAAAGTATAGATTTACATAAATGGAAAAAACAGCTAATGGCACGGATTCTCTGATATAAAATTTCAGGAATAATGACTGACAACTGGGGTAGCTGTTCAGTCACGAATACTCTTACACCCCGCACAGAACCACTACTTGAATCTAACGCTTTTTTTTGCCCGTGATATCGAAAATAAAGAATACTATCATTATAAGCGCAGTAACAATGGGACTAATGCACAAAAAGCTTAGCGGGCGCACGTGAAATGACAAAGCGCCAAAACCACCCCTAATCCAACAAGTATAACTAGAAACACACATGCACCGAAAATACAATACCTCCACTATATAACCGGCACACGTTCTGCGACTCTTGCTGATGCACCAGTGGTCTTAAAAATATTTTTAATCATTCAACTTTACCCGCGCAATAATTGACAGCGTTATTGTAAACAAGCGTCTCTTTAATTACTTAAATTTTTTTTCTTGTGACGGGAAAAACGTTTCGTCATTTTATCTCCGTTGACAGGTACCAAAATATCACCTTTTATAAAATTTTCTCATATATATAATACACATAAGTAAAGGTAGATATTTAATTTTAGAATATTTTAATATGGTTAGGTTAGGTTAAAATGGCGGTTCGGAGGGAACCCACTTAAACCTTTTGGCCCGTTGTGATACCGTGATGGACAGCGGTGCCTTCCCTCTCTACCGTGAAAACCAGTTGGAACTTTTAATAAAAAGTGTGAGGTCTTTAATGCTAACTGAGATGAAATCATCAAAGTTCGGTTGCTCTAGTATAGAAAGTCGTTTTAGCCTAGGGCAGGGCAGTGGTAAAGAAGATGTACCATTGTTTTCTCCTCTTCCTCATCGTAGCTTTACGTTTTGCATGCGTTGTGCATGAGATCCACCTGCCCAGTGTGCTGTTATGGCCGCGATCGCATTTCCAATGGACTACCTGGATAGAGTTAAAACATCATACGTTCGACGTAGATCTAGTTTAGGCCAAATCTGTTTCGATGATGTGCATATGCGTTTATTTTGACACCTCAAGTTGGCTTTTTGAATTACTTTTCTGTGCAGGAGGAACCTGCAATTTGCAATCGGTACTCCTAGCTGAGATGAGACACATACAGCTGGGAGGGTGGTGCCCTCTCTTACTTGCTTGTCCGCCTTACAGTTATTTGGTATGTCCATGTGTCCGGTTACCCAGGCAATGTGAACTCCTAACTTATTCAGTGCGGCTCGGCATTGCACCGCTGCCCTAGAGGTCAAGTAGACTGTGTTCAGTAATTTGATAGCAGCCTGGCTGTCGCAAAGAATGGATATCTCACTGAACTTTTGTTCGTTGCGGAGTGTCCATACAGGTGCCTCGGTAATGGTTGTCATTTTGGCTTGATACACACCACATTAATCAGGCAAACGAAACGACAGGCTAAGTGAGGGGTCTTCTGAGAAGACTTAGAAGACTTACTTTCTCCTCTAGTTTAGAGCTGGCTGTATAAAAAACTGCTCCCTAAGGTTTAACTAGAATATTTTAATATACAAAAGTTACATTTCCCTTTTATCAAAAGTACAATTAATAAATATGCATTACAACAGTCGAATTTTTATGTGTTGAAATTATATTTTTTTCTGCCATGGACACAACTGCCTTTGATCTACCTGGTCGCAAATTAGGTGTTATTTCACCACTTCTACACGTTCTAAATACTTTATTAGCTATTTCTGTCCTGTGTGATAACGATTTATCAACATACCATTTAGCGACTGTTGATGATTTCTAACTGCCATGTTTCTTTATTGTCATCAAGTGTCCCCCAGATTCAACTAAAAGTGAAGCAGACGATCTTCTAACTGAATGAACTGTATAGCCTGTTAACATTTTTAAGTTGAAGAAAATGAGCTAGCTACTGTTTCAGGTACCTTATAAAACTGATACCTAAAACCTGATAGATACATTTTCCATTGCGATATGCATAAAACAGGCAGCGATCCTTTGCTGCTGCTGGACGAAGGGCTTTGTACGTTCGGTAAAATGAATATATTCTTCAGTTACTACAAATCCACTGTTTAAAGCATTTTTTATTTGCTAAAGTTTCACAAGTAATAACGTTCTCGAATCTTAACTATTATCTAATGTTATCTGGCTGGTTTCATAAATTGCTTCTGCAATCCCAAATACAAAAACAACCTTGGCCATTAAATAATCTTCATCGGGAGCATTATTTAAAAAATTACTTATTTGTCCACTCGTGAAAATCGCAGCTTTCTCGAGCGTGTAACATTTCTCATTTTTTTTTAAGAAATGGTATTAGTTTGAAATATTTTGAAATGTCTACATTATTATTGGATTATAACATAGGTACCTTTTAATCATTGAATAATTCGACCACACTGTTTATGGCTGTTGTTGTTGTGCTAGTTTCAAAAAATAAGCCAATAACACCGTCTCCATTCCATAAATCTTGAATACTCGGCTTCGTAAATTTACCGCGATTTAGCTGGCAATAATTTTTGTGACGTTACTTTTGCTGCTTCTGCTAACTCCGTTAGAGTCAAAGAAACCTCGAAATCAGACGTTTTTTTACTTTATATTTTTCAAAAAATCACACTAAACAACCACTAAATTCGCAATTCTTAAATCAAATCACAGAATTAAATCGACAGAAATTTTCTTATCAACGCCGGTCTAATTGTCGCTATAAGTACAGCAACCTACCAGTTTATTACTTGACTTTAATATATTGTAATATTTTTTCATTAAAAAATCTGCATTTTTCCCGTCACAGAAAAAAAAAGTTTTAAAATATTGGATTATTGTGCGCATGTAGCAAGATTTAGGTGATATATTCGCATTTTGAGAGACGCTGTTTTTCACCACCTTACGGACATACCGGGCGGGTCATTTTACATATGCATGCATGTACCAAATCAAGTTTCAATCATTATTTTATCACAACCCACACCCCTTTCTACCGGTCTTACCGCTACCACCCCATTGCACATGCATTATTCCAACATGTGCTTATTTAGGTACTAGTTTTACCCCGCAATATATACATAGGCACGATTATTATTATATTTGTTCGTAGATTTTGAAAACTAATATCATGGGCGTATCGTGTTGACTTCTCGAAAATTTCACGGCGAGAAATGTTCACATAGACCAAATAAACCGCTGAAAAATATTAAATTAGAAGTATGCCTAGATACATAAATGCTGTGATCCGAAGAAGAGGAAGCAACACACGCTACTAACGTTGCACTGACACCATTTAATTCGCTACTGGTGTCCTATTTACACCATCATTTATAATTTTCATTATTACAATTTTGTTATTAAGTTTTGTTGGAAATTAGTACTTCCAACTAAACAATTCCTCTCTGAGAAATTCCTTGATTTTTAACACTACTCAGTACGATCCTGACGCCGACAAAAAATCATCTAAAAACACGTGCATTTATTATCACTCCAGAACATTCCGAAATCGTCGTGCGCAATTGTAGCAATCAGCTATACGATCACGTGATGAAAAACTGTTAACACATTGCCACATTTGACCGGGCTTCCGGTCTCTTAGTCTTTTATCGCATTACGACCATCAAGCAATTTATAGCACCGCTTCGCTTCTCTTTAACATTTCGACCGTCAAGCAGTGCAGAACGCCGGCCGAAGCATAATTCTCGCCGCTAAGAGCACGCTTTAAAACACCACGTGGTAAAATGCACATCAATAGAATCAGATAAATTAAATTCAAAGCTAACAACCAGTGAAATTATTCTGAAGATACAGGAGGCTGGAAACTGTATTAAATTACACAATATATTCTTAATGACAAGTGTGTTGGGTTATTTACTGTGATAACAAAATTCACGGCGATAAAAGACTATAGTAGGTAAAAAAACTAATCCAGCCAGCTTGACCGAATTATTAAAGGAATCTAACATCTACGTTGCTGAAGACGTCGATTCGTCGTCGTTGCCGGCGCGCGCATGTCTTAAGAATAGTTTTAATTCCAATGTTATGGACAAAAATTGAAGCTAATTCACTTTTAAAGTATCCGAATACGTAATTTGTTACTTTAAATTTATCATGTGTCATTATACCAATTTGTATGATGAAAATAAGCAAAACGAAAGTAATGGTTTTTGAAAGAGAAGAAAGCATGACAAACTGTGAAGTTCTGATTAAGGGAGAAAGAGTGGACCAAGTAAATGAGTTTGTGTACTTGTGACATTGAGCGAAGGGTGTTGGCAGGAAAACAAATAAATGGGGAACTTTATAGCTTTATGAACACCCAGAAAGTGCCAAAAAAGGCACGTCTGGCTGGTTTTTACACTTATGTATGGCAGTAAATGTTGGGTTTAGCAGAAGAAGTATGAAAATAGGATTAATGCTGCGCAGATGAGTAATCTGAGCTGGAGTGACTCGGTTGAAAAGGCCAGGTCAAGAGTACCAACTACCGACGAGCATGTATGAGAGCACTGATGAAAGTAGAGGAAGCAAAAGGTGTGTGTAAGAACCGTAGCGGAAGTAGAAGGAAGAGGTCTCTGCCTACCCCTACGTGACTATATGTATGTATGTAATATGTTGTTGTGTTAAATTTGTGCATGAGTTTATTTTGGCAGCCATAATTTAACATAATAAATGATTAAAAACAACTTAAAAGTAAGGCAAATTACCTCGGGTTTTGCTTAGCAACATTTGTTTGTTTTTATTTTGAGAAAAACAAACCGAGAAATAATATAATTTGACAACTTTTTAATAAGAAAACGCCAATGATTGGGCAGTAATATCATCAAGCTTTGAATATCTTTCCCAGTGCCTGCCGAACCCTTTTAAACACTTCTACGTCTATGATGCAAAGTCATTTAAAAATCAGTAAGGGTGGTAATTCCTAGGTACTGTTTTGAATAAGTGCACACGTGGCACATGTCAGATAGATGCCGATATATACGGGGTGTTTGCGGGGTAGAGGGAGGATAATTGGAAGCACACGCTTAGGGGTAGGTGATGCAGATACAATAAAGAGAAAAATAATCCCCGTACAAAAATTCCCTGTATTTCAATAAGGGGTAGCACAACAACGAAACATCTAACATTTGAAGTTATAAATGTACCTTTAGCTGAAAAGAAATCATTTATGGAAAAAACCATGAAATAATATTTCCACTTTGAACATTTGGAGCAATGTAGATTTTCATTACTGAAAAGGTAATTTTTAATATTACGGTGATAAATTAGTTAACAAAATAATAATTTCTTCTGCTTAAATAAAAAACGCGCATTCATAAACACAAACAATAACAAATTGTACAATAAGTCAATGACTTATTCTTGGGTTTGTCTTTTTTAAATATGTTCTTAGATCGACTAGTAATACTCCGTATAAAATAATTGCATAATTTTAAAACAATGATTTTTTGTTAAAACGCTTCATTTATTAATAACAAATTTTGTTTAATATTTGCTATAAATTAGTTATAAATACTCGCTAATGAATAAGCTTCTTCAGTTTAAATTTAATCGTTGAAGATGCAATTGTTGCTAGCCCTATCATGTGCGTTGGTTGTATTTTCTTTAATTTTGGTGAGTTAACTAAAAAAAATTTTTTGGTAATTATTTGGAAGTGGGGTCTACCACATTTAAAAAAAAACACCGAAAAATTGACATTTTTAATTTTCAAGTTTTCAAAAGATGAATGTTTCAATGGTTCAAATAATTTTTTTAATTGAAAGTACAAAAAAACCATTTTTGACACGTTTTTATGTATTTATTTTAGAAACCAGATAAAAAATTTAAATAAAATTTGTTTATAAATTTTAAAGAAATAAAAAAAATTATCGAAATAAAATTAATAGTATTAGTAGGTACAATAATATTAATTATTGTTATAATTTATGGTTTTTAGGAGAGATTTTATGGGGTAGTCGAATTGTAAAATGCACTCAGTCCAAAAAGTCTACATACACTACATTAGACTGTTTAAAACAAATCGTTAAATATTTTTTTCTTAATTATATTAAATTTTAAAATGATAAATACAGATTCTTATAAAAAATTTAACGCTCTTTATAAATTTATTTTTTCAAAAGTTAAAGTTGGATTGATTTAAAATGTATCAAAATTAAATTACATATAATGTAAAATTACCTATATATCTCAAAAACCTGCAGTGTTTATAATATATATTACTATGTGAAAAGTACTAACATACCCTTGTGAGTAGCGGTGCTACCCGGCAATTAAAGCTTGTAAGTCTGACATGAAAAAAAAAATAAAAAAATTATTATATATAAAAAAAACAAAAAAAAAATATATAAACATATATAAAAAAAGAATAACACCTTAATATTTTATCAATTATTTAGTCAGAAAAATACTTACACCTTAATCGTGTATAATAATTGTATTGATTTAATATAAATGTAAATATTACCTACTTATGAGTGATAAAACAGCATTGCAAAACATCTGGCCATTTGGCTCTGTCAGCGCCATTAAATTAGGAAAAACAAAAATTAACATTTTTACATTTTTTTTATTTTCCGAAGCAAACATCAACTTTATAAGAATTATTAACTAAAAAAAATACTTATTCACTTATTGATTAAATTGTTATTAACAATCAATTTTTAGGTTGAAAATCTATTTATTTGAGTATAATGATTAATTTTAAGCAGTAACATGACACTTTTTAAAAAAAAATTATTTTGCAGGTAACTTACGATATGTACAAAATATCAAAAAAAATTTAATAAATAAGTTATGGGAAATGTAAAAATTTTAAATCAATGCAACTTTAACGTTAAATATCTTTTGAAAAAATAAATATATTAAAAAACTGTAGGAAACCTTTTATAGGGCGTTGTATTCTCTATAAGATCGTTTTAAAATATTATTTCTAACGTGAGCTACAAAATTCCAAAATCGAAGAGAACCTCTTAATATTAAAAGCTCTAACTTTCGCAGTATTTTTTTTTCGCTATTTCCAACAATATTATCGATATAAATAAAAAAAAAATTATCGATTTTTTTAAAACAGTCTACACTACATGCTTGTTATACATTTTTTGTTATTTTTAACCGTAACATTTTAATAAAATATTTCACAGCTATTTTTTATTGATTTGATTTAAAATAATAATATAAATTTTATTTTTTATAGTTTCAGTTAGCTGGTTAAAATTAATAAAAATTATGTAGGGTATAGAGACTTTTTGGACTGAATGTATAATATTAAATACTCGCTTCGGTGGTGCCAGGATATACTAAAATTGTAATGATACAAAAAAGATTAGCATGGGCTCTGTCAACAATGACACGCAAAATCGTGGAGTTCTACATTTTTTTATAGAAAAACATCGAATAAAAAAGTACCTACAATCATTCTTGGACAGGGACCATGCTAATAATCTCCTCTATATCGTTCCAATTTTAGTATAAAAAAACCATTTTAAAAAGCCATAAATTATTATTATACTTCAATTTTTCTTCGAAAATCTGCCTCTCTCTTCAGGCAGTAAGTGTAGAGGAAGAGAGATAGCGACTAACGCATTATTGTTACGCACAGTTTTTGCTGGCAAGCCCCGGTCTTCCTAACGTGCGTTAAAAAAAGAATAATAACATTTAAAAAATGTTAACATTAAAAAGTTCTTGAAAAATATGTCAAAAATGTTTTTTGTACATTTAAACTAAAAAAAAGTAATCCAGTAATCTTTTTCAAAATTTTTCATAAATTCGCCATGAAATAGACCAATTAAAAAAAAACATAAAAAAGGTTAATTTTTTGCCCGAAAATATGGTGGACCCCACTTCCAAGTTTTTACGATTAAATAAATTTTTTAAATTTAATTTGTGAACTAAATAACTTTATGTGCTGCATTTAAATTTCACAATTTATTAAATATAAAATCTTTGTTAATATGTGTACTAAAAGGGGGTGATTAATTTTTAAGTAATATATAAAAAGTCAATTAAAATGTAAATGGTTGATGCATGGGCATTATTAAAAAAATAACTGATTTTTAGCACAACTGGGCATACAACATTGTCCCCGAAAAGAACTTGGACACTGAAATAAAAATATTAAAATTAAAACTGAAAAAGTCGAAAGAAGCTCTGAAAATAATGGAATCCCAAGCTTTTGATTCAATAAACCACATAATATACGAGAAGCAGTTTGAACAGAAAAAAACAGTGAAAGAATACCGCCTAAAATTACGAGAACTGAAGGATCTAAATCACAGAAATCAACCGCTATCGTCAAATATGATAAAAACAAGTTGCGTCAATCAAGAAATCCGAGACTACAAAAAAGTGTTGTCAAAAGGAAACCTGCTTCAGTGTTATCCAAAAGTCGATGTTATTAATCATCTCCGAAAAACCAAATCGAGATTTTACAAGCTGGAATCGACAGCAAGGGAAATTTTGAAATACTGCAAATATTCGGTACAACATCGACAGGTTGAATTTTGTACTAGAAGAAAAATTAAAAATATCTATCAAAAAGTATTTTACATTCAACAAGAGTTTGCTTTGGAATTAAGAAAAATGGTGTTACATACTACTAAATGTACAACGAAAGTAAATTCCATGATTTACAAAACTTTGCATTTAATTTTAAATCAATCAAAATCTTGCGTGGGAAAAACCTTCAAATAATAAACATTTATTGTAAAATGTTAACACTTGTAGTAACTTGTTTTAAAAATCTCTTAAGTGAGTTTTAGTAGCCATCAAATGATTATCCAATGACTGGTATAAAACAATAAATTATAAAATGTCACTTATTATAAATATATTTTAAAGTGAATTTCAATAAATTTTGTTGTTTTAAAATTTACACAAGCATTATTTTAGTATCTTTCCCTTTTTTATAAATATTTGTATGCACTACGCTTTAAACCATTTATGTTTGCTGACTTAAGACAGTCCCCAATATTATGAATCCTCGGTATTGATGCATAAAAATCATTCAAGTCATTGTTTTGTCAAGTTTTGGTATTAATTAATTTGTTACTAACCCTATTATGAAATATCTCTCTCTCTCTCTCTCTCTAGTCGTATACTTCATGGCTGAAGTGTCGAGATCTCATGGTTGCCATTTAAGTTGTTGTTTGGGCAATATTCCTCCATTTATCCCTGTCTGAGGCATTCCTGATGTTTTCTTGAAACGGAGCACCGGTGAATTCCTTAACTTGGTCAATCTATGGTCTTGGGGATCGTCCAAAGTATTTCAGGATTCACCGCTTTATTACACTTGACAGCCCTTCCTAAATTTCCAATTCTTTCAGTATAGAAACATTGGTTCTACGTGCTGTCCAAGGAATCCTCAGGAGTCTTTGCCACACCCAGATAGACTATTTCACTTACATTTTCTACATTATGAATGTTAGGTGCGACTGCTAGTTTGTTGGTACGATCTATTACATAAGTTTTGTTTTTTGTCGTTTGAGTTATAAACCGAACCGTAAACTCTCTTGCTTGACACTCTACCATCTCTTGTTCCTCTTTCGTGATAAGGGTAGTCATTTTTTATTGATTTACCGCCGATAACTATACCACTTACCAGCCGTCCAGTGCTTTTCTAACTACGTATTCACCATATATTTTAAATAGCAAGGGCGACAAGATGCATCCTTGGCGAACACCGCGTTGTAAGTTAAAGGTTTCTAGAGATCCAGCCATCGACCTTAACTATTCCTATGCTATTGTCGTATAACAGTCTCAATATGACAAGGTGTAACGGGGTCCCAGAGGTAACACTTAAAAAATGTACCAGTACAAAATTTTCGCAGTGTCCCAGTTCTTCAAGAGCTTCTTTAAATATTTGGTCGGAATAAAGGTTGAAAAGCAGTGGAGAAAGTATACATCCCTGCCTTACTCCTTTTTGTATTGCAATATCGTCTGTTGTTTTATTACCCACTCTTGCACTTGCTCTTCACGCTTTATATTTACATAATATCCGCACTATTTTAGTCTAAGACGAATTTTTTAACCCCAACGTATAACGAACTCTCTAATGACTTTGAGGCGTTTTTCAATTAATTTTCAAAAACGAAAAAATAATTAAAACCACTTATATAAACAATCCTTTTTTCATTTTCCTTCGCTATAATTATAGAAAATTGAATCATTCTGATGGCTAAGTAGTTAGCGGTTGACTTTACAAATGCAACGCCATCACACATGTTTTTTGGTCCATTGGCATAGAATAATTAGTTCCTCCCATGTAGACGATAATTTTTCATTTGGTATCAGCTAACGCGATGTTAAAAGTGTTTTTGTTAGTTCGTACAACGGAATGATGGATCAAGTTATATTTTAAGTAACAATACTGATGTTTCTACACGCACAGGTCAAACCAATCCCTAAGGTTCTTCAGCCATGAATTTCGTCGTCTTCCTATAGATCTCTTGCCTTGGATTTTTTCTTGCATAATTATTTATAGCATTTGATATTTTTCTCCCCTCATGACATGTCCCACGTACAGCAGTTTTCTTTTCTTAATTGTCGGAATCACTTCTCTCTACTTATGCATACGTCTCATCACTTCCACGTTGGTTATTCTCTCTACCCATGAGATCCCCAATATTCTCCTCCTAGTCTCCTCATGTCGGTTACCTTTAGTGTCCAGGCCTCTATTCCATAGTATAGTATAGACAGCTCATAGCATCCCACAGAGTACCTTGTCAAAACGGTTCGAGAGATATTAATAAAAAAGATCTGTTACTGTTTTTATGTAGACTTCGTTAGTGCCTTTCGGACGATTTTCTCATTGGCATGTTAAAATATGCAAGAAGATAGTTAACAAGTTTAACAATCGCTTTAGTTAGACAATCACTTCGCAAAGTTTTGTTCCTAATAATATAGGATTTGATGTTATAACAAGAAATCTTTATATTAAAAGATACGTAACATTCGCCAACAATCTATATAATCCAGAGCCAAATATTCCCAGGGTAATTGTGGCCATCGACGGTACCTATGGCTCTATTCCACAAGTAGAAGTTTTAGAGCTCTCCGGCAATTCTACTGTACTCATAGAAGTCGACACCTGGTAAAACCAGTTCTAGTAGTCGCTCCGGATAGATATATACTTGCAATTCAAGTACTTCTCAGATGCAAAGACATATCCAAATTTCAGCCAATTCGACTGGGATCCATTTCCCATTTGATTTGTGCGGGTTTTTTTAAGAAAAAATATCTTGTATCTTTGCTATGCCGGACCACCCTTGTAATAACTGTTTCGAAGACTGTAATAAAGGTATTGTGTTGAGTATTCTGTTAAGTGTGAGTTACTTTAAATGAATGAATGAATGAGTAAATAGGAGTTGTGGAAAAAGTCGTAATTTTTTTCACTAGGCACTTTAGCATTGTCCGCTTTTTATACCTTTCCAGATACTTAGTTTAGTCCCATTTCTTCAATTTTCCTGTTAAGGAATAGAAGCCCATGTACTGCTATTGCCACAGGGTGGATTACTTCCTTGGTCTTGTATACAACCCAGGGTTACTTTAAAGTAGACACAATAAATTCTGATGATTAAAATATAGTATTTCTAAACAAACATTACTAAAACATTTAATAGTGGCATATTTTTACGTGTAAAATTAGGATATTAAATGTTAAACCTGCAGCTGAACTGTGTGGTGTCACTTTTTTTATGGAATTCAATTTGTTTCTAGTAAAAAATAGATTATCGAACAAACTGTAGGATAGGAAACTCATCATAATAGATTATTCAAAGATATTTGACGACGCGTAAGCTACCGAAATATCACAGATAAAAATCGAAAAAAAAAATATAAAGTTTAAAATTTATCGTGTGCCAAAATCTGTCGAATGTTTAACACTTCTAACGTCTTACACAACTGATGACATTTGAGTAAAAGACATTATTCCGACCACTTGAGTTAGATTTTTTTTTGAATTTACAAAAGGTCCCCCGGCTACCTTTAGCATTCGGAATGTGTGACCTTGTACATCGCACAAAGAACGGCATAATATCAGAAATCTTTGTGACAAAGAAGCAAATAAACATAGAAATAACTTTTTCTTTAATACAACCTATATACCTTCCATTCTATTGATGATCTATTGAAGGTTATAAATTTCTAAAAACGATGACCGCTGTGTGTGCTGACCGCATTTCAGTAAACAGCCAAAATATTCAATGGAGATTTTAGGGAGATTTCGCCTTAACTTTTTACCTAAGACGCTGGATTATGTTATATGACCTGTCAGCGTTTATATTATATTTCGCGTGTGTAGGAATTTGTACGTTCGACATCTTTTATTTTCCTTTGTAAAAAAATGCAGTGTTCCATTCGAGACCTCCTGGTTACTGAATATAAATATTTAACTTAACTTATTTAAAATTGGTTTCATCGAGTACAACGATAAAAAAATATTATCAAACTAAATTGAGACATTAAGTGTATAAAAATCCTCGCTCGACGCTGATTACCTATTTAGCTGAAAAATGAATACGTAAAACTTACCTACATCGCTGCTGTACGGCCTATTAGCAATAAATATTAAAAGAAACCGATTTTCTTGAAAGTACACTTCTCATCAAAAACCTGAACTTAATCAAGCTTAACAACTTAATTTAGACGGAGTCATAAATTTCGAATTTAAAGTTCATGTAAACGGTGAAGAACAATTCAATAAATATTGGAAGGCTATCACACGGCTTCTACATTCATTAAGAAAGAAACTCACACAGGTAGCACAGTTAAAAACAAAACCGATAAAAGGAGATATAAAATTCGGTAGACGTAAACGATGTTTGTTTTTCTTATTGCAAGATATATGAAATTAATTAAACGAGGTGATGCATACACGTAACTATACATCTTTCAATATTTTTGTACCGTTTTGCCAAAATTAAAAATCGCCCATCGTGAAATGACATTGTTAATGAATCTTTTACACAATGTTTGTGAAGTGTTGTTGATTGTGTTAAATCCAAGTTTCTGACCTTGTGAAGCTCGAGCTAAGAACCAAAGAACCGCGACATTTTCGACCTTTCTTTGGTTTTTGGTCTATAACTTCTTCCCCTTACAATAAACGGCTATAGTCAATTAAGTACTTATCTAAAACACTATTTCAAATTAAGGATCTTAAGTCCAAAAGCTTGTGTAGAGGGATCTAGAAGTGGAGTGCAACTTTTTAAAAAGCGTGTCCACAATCATTTCCTTTCTATAATCCCTTCCCCTTCTAATAGTCGCAGTGCGGGCCGTCCGCGGCCCACACGATAGGTCTACCCTTTTTGCGACTATTTTTATAAAATAAAAAAAAAAAAAAAAGGAAAACTGTCGATCTTCTTTACAATCAACAGTGGTCTCAAACAGGAAGATGCGTTATACCCACTTCTCTTTAACATCGCTTTGGAGAGCATTTAGCGAAGGGCAAGGACAGAAAAGCTTCTCTTTAGAAATCAGGATCCTCGTATTTTACTGGCTTTCGCTGATGGTATAGATATAGTGGGAAATACAACTGTCAGTGTCAAGGAACAGTTCATAAAACTGGAAAAGGCTGCAAAAGAAGTTGGACTTGAAATCAACGAAGATAAAACTAAATACATGGCTACAACAAGAACAAAATAAGAATTTACCATTAAGTGATAAGACCTATAATAACATATGCATGTGAAACATGGACGATGAAATAACAAAACGAAAACCGTCTAAAAGTCGCAGAAAGAAGAATTCTTAGAAGGATTGAATTAAGTCCCTCCATCTCGATTTTGGGAGTCATGGTGTCTAATAATATGTCTTGGCATGACCATGTTGCTAACATCGCAATGTCAGCAAGCCAGAGGGTAGGTTTTTTGTGAAAAGCTAGAAAATTTTTTACTCCTGATCAACTGTTAACAACGTGCAAGGCTCAAATCCGACTTCTACTGTAGTATTTCTCGCACATTTGCACCAAGGCATTCTCTTCGTCTTCTAGATTCCATTCAGAAAAGGGCCTTTCGGTTGATAAACAGCTCAACTCTCACAGATACCCTTCACCCACCAGTACATAGAAGAAGAGTTGCAGACCAGACATTACTCTACAAATATTTTCATGGCAGATGCTCCAGAGAAATAAAAACTCTTGTACCACCACTGGCCACATTTGGCCGAAGAACTCGGCACGCTGATCAGTCTCACCCATTTACTCGCAAGATTGACACTATAAGGACGTATCTCCATCAAAAATCCTTCTTTTACAGGGCTGTTACGGAATGGAACAAGCTTCCAAAATCAGAGAACTATAACCTGCAACTTTTCAAAAAGCGGGTCAACAATCATCTCGTTTCAATAATCCCTCGCCCTTCTAATAGTCCCAGTGCGAGCCGTCCGCGACCCACACGATAGGTCTACCCTTTTTGCGACTATTTTCAGTAAAAAAAAAGTTAAATACTAGGCTAACAACAGGACAACAACAACACACACACACAGCAATACAGAATAAGAACTAATATAGAATTGGAAGAACTACATAACCAGCCAGATATAGTGAAAATAATAAAGTCAGAAAGATTGAGTTGGGCCGGCCATGTTAAGAGACAAAATCAACGTGTCGTCAAGTTGATCTGGAAAGAGACCCCGGAACGAAAACGACCGCTGGGAAGACCAAGGACCTTGGTGCAAGAAGGAAATAAGTCACTTTTTTAAAATTTTACAAAAAAGGCGAGAAAAATAAAAGAAAAAAATAGATGTTTAACAGCAAAAAATATGAAGCAACCAATGAACAATTACTGTTAATTTAATATTCTTACTTGTATTAAATTACTAACACAATGCTTGTGGTATTTTTAAGATAAATAACACAAAAATAACAGAACAATTGCAGATATAGATTAATAAACTGTGTTATACATATTTGAGAATATAAGATACTCCAGACGTTATGATGAGTGATGATGTAAAAGTGATGAATCGGAGACCACTCAAGAGTCGGTTCATTTTTTAAAATACTATTCAAACTCTTCACATACAAATGTAAATGATTTATGTTTTGCTTTTAATAAATTTTTTTATTGCACGGAATACATTAACGTTATATTTAATTATTTTTTGTTTTTCTTTTTCGGTTATCAATTATATATTCGTTCTTTAAGGACCAGCTTCTCAGGGAGCAAAAAGTGAAATTAATTTAGTATCACAAAAGATCTTCATGTGATATGATAAGTCGATAGTCTTCAACTTCGATGTGTTAATGGTTATGATACAATTTTTTTTTGACATGGATTCATGTCCGAGATAATGGGCCATTACATTTTGAAACAATGCAAAGGAGGATGCTCCGATTTTGATTCATTAAGGATCGATTTGAGTCGTTGAGCTCTTTATTCCCAATAAAAAAAATCATTCGTTTAAATTTTTAGAATTTACCTTCGTTAGCTTACATAAAATATTAATTCGGTTTAGTATGTTATTAAATAAAATTGATTATAAATATTTTTCTTTTACCCATTGATAACACAGCTCAAAAAAATTTTTTTTTTTTGTTATTGCCCTGGATATTTCTGCAGATTTCTATTATTTCAAGTACTCGGTTAACAAATACATTTATGAAAATACTGAATTCGCTCTGGTTTTTATGATTTTGGTGTATTTATAATATAAAAAATAATTAAAAATTTACGCCGGCTCTTCGTAACACGAATTATTAATAAGTGTTTGGTTTCTGGTTAAAATTCGCTTTCTGCACATTTATTTCGCGCATAAATACATAACGTGATTGTGCAAGTGATTACCCGCACTCCTCACTTTGTTAAACTCTCATTATTTAACAATATTGTAGTACGCATGACGCGCCTTTGGTTAAGTTGCTAATGTGAGGATGCGTAGTAGACGTTTAAGGTTTTATACGAAATAAAACGTGCAAATATTTAGCTTTAAAGTCTACAAAATATCCTATCTTGCTCAATGAAGACCCTCCTCGGCCTATTTATGCCTCAAAAGTGGTTCGTATGCCCACAAAAACTATGATGTTTCCAAACTCACAGCATTCAATATAATCTACAAGTGTTAGTAAATATGAAGGTGGAACACCAGCTCCTCAGTTGTTTTTAAAAATGAGCTCAGCGATTTAATACGAAATCTAAATTTATCAAAACAAACTTTAGAGCTTCTTGCATCAAGACTAAAAGAAGAGAATTTATTAAATCCAAAAGTAACAATTACAGCATACAGAACAAGGAAAGTGCAATATTACCATTTTTTAGCGAAAATGAAGAACTTGTTTTTCTTTTTAAACAACCATTGTATTACAAAAAAAATCACTCAAATTGGTCAAGCCATTTTTAAGTTTTAGCAAAACTAACGCACGGCGATTTATTTTTATATATCTAGATTGTCATTAACAATTTTTACATATTTGTCCACCCTGTGCCGATTAGAATCATTTTGTGATACATTTTTGGAATCAGCTCACCAAGGGAAATCCGCAAATTGAAACAAGGGGGGTATAAAAAACTGGTGCTGACGTCATTACTTAAAAGTTATTTACCCTGTATAAAAGATTATTTTTTAAAAAAATAGTAAATTAAAATTAAAAATTGACCTGTTTCTTGAGTTTTTTGTATAGATTTTTTGTTGTTGATTAAAACTTTGACAAAGACAAACTCATTGGCTTTTTTTTTAAATAAGAAGTTAATTTATACTTAATTAATATTAAAATAACCTTCAGAATGAAGGTAATGCAAAACTTTTGAATCCATATGTATTTTTTAAACGGTTTCGTCTAAATATTGAGAGCGGCTCAAATTGCAATTTATGTTTTCTTACACGTGCTTTTAAGGTGTACCATTTTGAGAATACACCCCATAAAAATATACATTCTTGTTCCTGGAAAAAATGCTTGTTTTTGCTTTAATTAGAGTGTGACCAAAAGGAGTTAAAAGTCTACGTCTGTCCATTTGGCAATACGCACCATTTTAACAAAATTGTTTTGCAACTAATTAAGAAATTTTGTTATCTTTTCTTTCGGTCCATTTAAATTATCTGGAAATTTTTTAAATCCATTTAAAAAAAAAAGACAATAAAGTAAATCTTTTTTGAAACGTCTCATGCTACCGCCTTTACCAGTTCATAAACAAACACAGTACTTAATAAATTTACACTTAGTTTCAACTGTATTATTTAGCATATTTTAATAGGTCCGTAACAAACGATTGTACTTTCTCCATAAAACAAAAACGCTAACATGGAATGCCATAAAATATAGTGTCACTTCAATAATCTTGTATATCGCTTTGCCTCACAGCATGAAGGATTATAAATGATATACAACGTCGGTTAAACTGATGAAAGCTTCTTTAATTTTATGTGTAGGAATTTCGTTATTTAAAACAACAACACTGTTACAACAAAATGGTTTTTAATAAGTTTAATAAATCACGACGTTACATACTTTCGAGATCTCAGATAAATGAATAAATGTATTCAAAAATTTTAATTTTCGAATCAAATGTGATGAATAGATGTCCAAACTGTGTAGAAATTTTTATTTATACCTCGTCTATGGCAGCGTTGGAGGTTGTTCTAAACAAAACTACTCAACACCTGCATACAAGGAAAATCGTTTTAGAAGGAACCCTTGGAACCCGAAAAACAGGACAAAAATAATACTCAGGAAAGTCTCCTGAGCAGCTCAGTGAGAGATGGTATATTTAGGTCTATTAAATCTTGTCTTATTTGTTATGTTATGCATGATGCTCTGAAAATCAAAGTACAAAGCAAAACGAAAGTTATGATTTTTAAAAGAGAAGAAAGCATGACAAACTGTGAGGTTCTGATTAAGGGAGAAAGAGTGGAACAAGTAAACGAGTTTGTATACTTGATTTCAAAGTTTACGAGAGATGAATGAATGAATGAGGCACTATATAGCTTTATGAATAGCCAGAAAGTGTCAAAAAAGGCACGTCTGGCTGTGCATAGAGGAGTGTTGGTTCCCATACTTATGTGTGGTAGTTAATGCTGGGTTTGGCAGAAGAAGCATAAAAATAGGATTAGTGCTGCAGGGATGAGTAAGTAGTCTGAGAAGTATAGCCGGAGTGCCTTGGTTGGATAAAGTGAAGAATAGTGAGATAAGTGAACGCTGTGGTGTAAAAAAAGATGTGGTTACAAAGATAGAGAAAGGAATGCTGAGATAGTTTGGACACGTAGAAAGGATGGACAAGTGTAAATGGACAAGTCGGTAGAGGTCAACCTCGGCGAACACATCTCAATCAGATCAACATTGTATTAAAGAAAGGCCAAAACAAGAGTACCAACAACCGACGAGCATATATGAGAGCACTGATGAAAGTAGAGGAAGCAAAAGATGAGTATAAGAACCGTAGCAAGTGGAAGGAAGTGGTCTTTAACTACCCCTACGGGAAAAAGGCGTGACTATATATATATATATATATATATATATATATATATATATATATATATATATATATATATATATATATATATATATATATGTATGTATTGTTTGCACAGGTATTGCGAACACTTTACTTTTAAGATAACCCCCAAAAAGGAAATGCATAGGAATGACATCTATTAGGAGACCTTTTGTTCTACATCTAAAATGACAGAATTGTGTTACACTGCAAGGCTTTTAAAAATAATATGGGAATGCTCTTTCAAGTACAAAGAAACAACCTTCATAAACTTAAAAATGGCTGGAAGTACGTGGAGCTCATATTTAACATTTATTAGATTAAAATTAGTTTGTTTCTTGGTTAGTTATTAGTTTTAGTCTAATGTGCATTAATAAAATAGTAACTATCAGCCAAACGGCTTATTTGATAGAAATTCCAGCAGGAGTACCTTTTTGTTAGCTTAAAGTGTGGGGTAGTTAATTTCGATAGTATTATACAGGGTGTGCCGCCATCGCTGCAAAATTTTTGGATCACTAACCATTATGAGTAGTCAGTCTTGGGCTTCAAGGCACTACTGTTTACATTCCAAAATAAATATACACGTAAGTTATAATTATGCTAAAAATTTAAAAAAGTTTAAATGAACATTAATAAAATTAAAAATAAAAAACGAATTCAAAATTTAAACTTTGGATGCGTATAACTCGAATACGAGACCCTTTATAGAAAAGGTTCACATGAAGTACCAACATTATTTTGACCTATACGCTGACAACTTTTTTTCCATTAGTCCCGGGACACCCTATATAACATCATCAACTGCCATTAAGAAAGGTTTATACGTATATTAGTTAAGTTGTTTAACAGTTGGGTTTTAAGGGTGAAAAAATTCGTGGGGTTGAAAAATATCGAGACGGAAGTGTACGAAGTAATAATAACATTTCATTTTTTTGTTATTTTGGTGGTATATTACTTTTACACCCAGAGCTTCGATAATTATACCCACTCAAAATGTTAAATAGTTAATGAAAATTATAAAAATTTCTCGAGGTGAGACATATAATTTACGGATATATAAGAACAAATGAACGTCATCATTTTGTTTCGTCATTTTTACTCGCACAAGAGGTTGGATTGTCGCTTGCAGGCTGTAATGTTCTTCTTTATAATTTAATAATTACTATTCATCAAAATATTCTCAACGGTAACGAACAATATGGTTTGCAGTTTTTGTTTTTGCATTTACAGGGTGTTACACATTAAATTATCAAAGCTTGCAAAAGATTGTAACACACGCTGATATTCTTTTCAGGATCAATATGTATATAAATGTACTTCCGAAGCAACAATAAAATTCAGATATAGTTTTATTTTTTTATATAAAGTTCTTATTGTGATTATCATTTAATCAATACTTAGAAAGTTTTCTTCGGGCCAATTGAATACTTTTAATGTCTTACTGTTGGCTCAAGCAGACTGTATCTGGGAATTAACTCGAGCCTTGCAATTAAAAGAGAAACGATTAAAAAATAATCACTTCATTTCTTGTAATTCACTTTTAGCATTAACGAAAAACAATTGGAAGCTAACTGCTTGAAACAAAACAAAAAGGTAGATGTATTGTCTCGAACGAAGGTTGGAATGCGAATGCTTGGCAGTGGGAGCCGAATTCACCAGACGGTAGCATTAAATGTTCAATTCAAGCAAATTACACTAAATAAAACGTTATGGCGCGAACACTTACAACTGAGGGACTATTTACTAATCTGTCTTTGGTTATGGTAAATAACTGCACTAAATTTAATAAGATGCAGCATTATTTCAGCACCAAGCTATTTTTTGGTGTTTAGTAAGAAGCGGTCGGGTTAGAGGAGATGACACTTTAACTTTAAGCTCATTGTGTTCCGCTGCTACAACCTATTAGCCTACTTGGCTCTTAGCCCAACTAGTCTATAAGCTTTTTCCTACCTAGCTCTAAGGCATAAGTAGCAAGTGCAAGGTTTGGTTACCCCATAATTCTCAGGCTATGGGTTTTTTGCCTAATTATTTTTTGCTGCTAGATTAGCCAAGACCTGGCCTTTTTCCTAATAGTAGATTTTGTGATGCCCATACCGAGTTCGGGCCCCAGCATCGGGTCTGCAGAACTCAGTCTTGCCAGTGCGTCTGCATTTTCGTTGCCATCACTAACCATGTGTCCTGGAACCCAGCCAACTCCAACTCGGTTGTGCATTGCTAGGTTTCTCAGGTACATTTGGCATTCTTTTACAAGCATCGAGCTGGTTTGGCAACTTGCAATTGCTTGGAGGTCCACTTGGCTGTAAGATAAAATCTGTTTGTTTCTCTTTCTCAGGTTCATTCCGATATTCTCTAGTGCAGTACCATGCTTGCATTAAACTGTCACAATAACTAAACCAACTTAAAAGGTTTGCTTTTGCTTAACTTAGTAAATGCGAATTATCCATAAACTGGAATAAGCGAGTGGAAACTCTACACTAGAAGCATAATAATAATAATAATCAAGCTGCAAATGAATAATTAATTAAAACTCAAATTAAAAAAATATTAACTGGATATGATGGTTTTTATTTTGGTAACGATTTTTTTGAGGTGATTCAATTAAATGTATTATAATCTGGGATATTTTGTTGGGTACACCTTGTGTACCTCGTACAACTGATTTTCATTTGCATTTTGTTCATTGCTCGGTGCCTACAGCTACTGCTGAAGCTCAAGAACTTATGAAATGATAATAATGTGATGTAAGTACTAATTGGGATCAAAGTTGCAGTGGGTGATGTTCTTTCCCATCCGTCATAAACTAACTAAAATAAAAAAAAAATGATAATAAGATGATCATTACTACTCGAGTAAAGAGTTATGTGGTACGAATAAATAAAAATAAATTAATAACACCATTTAAATTTATATGATTTTTATTTATTTTTTACAATTAAAAAAAAAATTTAAATTAAAAAAAATAGATGTTTAAACAATGAATGGTTTTTAAAACACTACCTGCTTTTGTATATATTTTTATATTAAACTTAATCTATTTTTAGTTTGTTAAATTAAATATTAATAACACCAGTTAGGTCCTATAAAACAAATATTGTGATGCATCATTTTAGGAGAAAAAATTTATGAATAAATTATTTATTTTTTACGTATTCAATTATTTTAAATAAATATGCTTAATATTTTGAAATTACCAATTTATTGAAAGGGTTTAAGTTGAATGGGTGTTTTAAAACCAATTGTTTTTTTATGTTTATTTTACAGGAAAAGAAGATTCTACAGTAATAGTTGACTCTGCTAGTTAAAGTCAATTCTTGGTTTTTTAAGTAAAATTTAATTAAAAGCAAAAAGTGATGAATTTGTATTAACATTTAGTAGTCATAGTTGACTACATCTACTGCGTTAAGTTAGAGAAAGTTGACTTTTTTCATAGAAACGGAAACGGAAATCTCTATAATACTGTTACGAATTTTAGTTCCATCTTGGAATAGAGAGATAAAAATGTTTATCATTTATTACAGCAAGATTAAGATCTGTGACACTTTGAGTTGCAGAGCACACCTTTCTTCTTACACATTCACTTCTTGGATTTGCATTTAGTGTTGCAAGAGCATTTAAAAAACCCTTGTCCATTTTTATAGAGACTTTATTTTCCTAAATAATAAAAATATATGCGCGCGTAGTTACATGTGGAGAGCAACATATCTGAATCAACATTTACCAAACCACAGCAGGCGTAGTTAACTCTTCCTAGGAAAAAATGATGTGTTTATTTTCAAACGACTTTTACTGATACTTTTAGTATCATATCCTAGGCATAGTCAACTCTCCTCAACAATCTACTCTTCCTGTTACATTTATATTAATTCAACTGAGTTTTAGCAAAACATAAATAAATAAATTATATAGTAAAAACATTAAAAATATTTACATTACCAAACAAAAGCATAATTAACTTTTTTCATAGCACAACGTGTATTTTAAGTTGCAATTTACGAAACAAAACCCTTTTTTGCTTATTCAATAATCAATATTTCTACCTCTAGTCTTGGGTGAACAATAAGTCCACTCTAGAATACTCAAGGCTTGAACTTTTAAAAAAATAGTGGAAATTCTGCTATTAAGTGGAGGTTTATTATCATAGATAAAAAAAAAAAATTTCTTCCGAAAGCGCCTCTCTAGATTCTTACTACAGGCTCTGGTACTGCTATGGACCTGTCATTTATAAGGACCAATCATGATACCATCTAGAACATTACAGTTCCACATTTATAGTTTGTCTTCCACGTCCTCTCAGAACTTAATTTTGCCGGTCGTCTGACCAAAAACGAACTCTGGTTTCATCTAAAAATTAGACATTTTGTCAATCTTTAATGGTCCAGATTTAATTATCCAAATTCCAATTTAAACAGTCAGTATTATTCTGTCTTAATAAATCAGGAACTCTTAAGTGTCTTCTGCTGAATAATTCTGAACGTGAAGAATATTTCTAACAATTTCGATAAAAACATTAACGCACCGTAACTTGCAAAAGTTGTCTTAGTAGCTTTTGATGGGATAGAATGCGATTTTTTCTTGCTATTAATGATCCAAACGGTGATGTGATAACTTTGCCGCCACATTTATTTGGCTTCTATTTAAGGTGCCTAACTTTAAAAGCCTTGAGTAAGTTTTTAAAACGAACTACTTATTAAACTTCCAAGATTCTAAAATTTTACGACTATAAATATCAGGGATGGTAGAAATTTAAAATGAATATAAATTGTGACTGATTTTTATAAAAAAAAATTGTTACTGTTTCTGTTATTGGACATATTTATCTTTTGTTTGACATTTCTCATAAATACTGGGTGAATCCAGTAATTTTGGTACTTTTTTCAGTAATATCTATTTTATAAGATTTTATTTTATTTGCACTCAAATAACATTATGGCAATTAAAAATTAATTTTGATATAAATCTGGGAATAGCAGTTGAAATTTAGTATCCTCACTACTATAGCACGTATAGCAATTAACAAAAAATAATACGCCATAGTCTCCTTACAGCAGCAGCGTCAGCTTAAAAATAAAATCTGTAATTAAACATTTTATTTATCTAATCAGATATCAGAATCGCGAATTATATTGCAACAGGTAGGCAAGACGATTATTACGGTTTTTGAACTTTTTGGTCCCTTCCAGGGACGTATTTTTTGTTATTAGCAGCATAGAAATATATTAAAAATCATTAAATGAATTACAAGTATGGTCGTTAACAAAAGTTTTTATTGTAATATTTATAATTAAAAACATTTGAGAAGAGAAGAAAATTAAATCCCATAATAACAAAAAAATAATAATTAAAGCGAAAAATAACTAAAAATAAGGTATATCACAATTAATTGATTGTGCTGCAACAATATTTGCAAGAATTTAAAAAGTTAAATTAACCTCTAAAAGTAAAAATCTTAAAATTTCAAGGGTAACCCGTCCCTGGTATTTTACTTCGCCCGTCAATGTATCAGCGATATATTTTTATTCGTACAACACTGTTATTATAATTAAAATACAATTTATTTCTTAATTTCCTTCGAAATCATTACATATAGGTACACCAATAATTCTTGTCTTGTTCCAACAAACGGTGTAACTTGCTAATTTGTTAAGAGCACTCATTTCGGTTTTAATTGGATTTTCTCATTAATACAATCCGATTGAGAGCAATGTTTCACCGACTATTTATAAAAAAAAAACCCAGCGAACGATTGTATAGGTGATATTTTTCGCTTGTTTAAAGTAGGTACATTTCCATTCGAGAGTATCACGAAATGTGCGGCCTCTGGTGCCTAAATTTCGAACCGCTCCGAAGGTGTAGCCCCGGATCTACGAATTTTTCGAACCGCGGCAGAAACTTGATAGTGGCGCCCCCTTTTTCCAGCGTTTGAGGTAAATTGTTAAAAAAAACTAACAAATATGTAATTGGTGGCATTTTTTAAAACTGGGAGAATAAATTTGAACACTTTATTACACTCTTTTTTATTTGTGTGACATAAAATAAGAAACTAGGAAAGACAATTTTTCTCAATAAGTAATAGGCGGAATTTTAAAATTTAAAGACTATTGTTTAGAGAACTGTAAGAGCTTTTGAAAGACATCTTATTCGACCCCCGATGCCATTTAAAAATTTTGGGGTAATTCTTACCCTCGCTTGGGGTTGAAAGTAGTGGAGTCGAAAATACCAGAAAAGAGTGTTTCATTTTAATCAAAAATCGACGGGTCTGAGCATTTTTCTAAAATGTTGACGAGGTTCCTGCAAATGGCTCTGTTTCGTTTTCGGTCGGCTATCCTGAATTTATCAGATGGCTTGCAGATGTATTTAATGAAATATACTTCACTGAAATCATACCCGACGTGTGGTACATTTATAAATCTACCCAAGAAATCAAGTGCAAAGAACTGTGAAGACTTTCATACGATTAGTCTCATGAGATACTCTCTTAAACTCTTTTTGAAATTATTCCATCAAAGAATATATAGGATCTGCAAAGAAGAGATCAGCTCTACCCAGTTTGGGTTTAGGAATGCCCTAGGTATTAGAAAGGCACTCTTTAGGATTCAAGTCTTATTTCAAAGAGCTCGAGATGTTAACCATGATATTTTTGCATGATTCATTGATTATCAAAAAGCATTCGATAAGGTTTAGCATAATAAGATGATGAAAGTTCTTGAATCAACTGGACTAGAGAGACAAGATCTATGAATTATAGCAAATCTTTATTGGAATCGGACCTCTTCGGTCAGAATAGAAAGTGAGGAATCCGATGAAGTTCTTTTAAAAAAAGGAGTTCGACAGGTGTGTGTACTTTCGCCATTACTGTTTAACATATATTCAGAATACATATTTCTAGAAGCCTTGGAAAACACCTCCGACGGGGTGATTGTTAATGGCGAGTGCATTAATAACATACGATATGCGGATGATACAGTAATTATCTCAAACGATCTAGAGGGACAAAGAATAATGAACAGAGTGGTGGAAGGAACTAAAAGATATGTACTGCGGATGAATGCGAAAAAGACCAAATTCATAATTATCTCAAAAAATGGACGCATGAAAGGCCAGCTACTGATACATAACAGACCCATCCAAAGAGTTAACAAGTATGTCTATTTGGAAACAAATATTAACATAGTATGGGACCATCCATTAAGATAAGATGCCGAATTGAAAAGTCTCGAGCCATATTCCTTAAAATGGCAAAATTGTTCAAAAAGTGGGACCTGTCTTTAAACACCAAAATGCGGATACTGAGGTGCTATGTGTTCTCAACTCTTCTATACGGCTTGAGTCATGAAAGTTATCTGAAACATCTTACAAGAAATTAGAAGCCTTTGAACTCTGGCTCCACCGTCGCGATCTGAGAATTTCTTGATTGGATCGGTTACCAACGAAGAGGTGCTACGTAAAATGAAGAAAGAAAAATAAATCTTATATCAGGTAAAGAAACGTAAACTGGAATACCTCGGCTACATCATGAGAAATCCTAAAGGATACCGGCTTTTACAGCTTATACTCCAAGGCAAAATACAAAGTAGAAGGAGTGTAGAAAGAAGAAGAATCTCATGGCTGAAGAATCTCCGAGTAGGGTTTAATACATCAACTGTGGGTTTATTTCGTGCATCAGTGAATAAAGTTCGTATAGCCGTTTTGCTAGCCAACATCCGGAACGAATAGACATCAACAGAAAAAGAACCCTGTATTTTAAATACCTTGCAAAAATTGCATATAATTGAAATCGGTCTGTAATTTTTAATATCGGTTCGCGTACCTTTTTTAAAGATCGGACATACCTTAGAGAACTTCCACATTAAAGGGAATCGTAATCGTACGTGAACGAATGCAAATGATGATTACAAGAAAAATGTCACAAATTAATTGTCATTCTTAAAATTGTTTATAAAAAAAAATTATAAGATTTTCATCAAGAAATTAAAGGTGTTATTGTTAATTAAAATACTCCAAAATTTAATGTGTTAATAAGTGAAAAAATTCAATCTATCTCCGCGTCAGTATTTTTTTTGGACGAGAGATATTAACTATTGTAGCACCCTTATAAATCTGCTGTATGCGGTCATATATTACTTTAACAACCGATGCGACGGTAATTATGCGCTGCCCATTTATATAGAAAATGAGTTGAAAGCCAACAATTTCGAAATAGTTATCATACGAAATAACAGTGGCATGCATTTAATAAAATATTGTGTGAGATTGTGCGCCGATACGGTAAGGATAACTATAAGTCATCGGGTGCTGTTACGAGTGAGAATTAAACAAAAAAGTAAAAGCTAAAACTCAAAAAAAACTTTCAGTTTTTTTTTACACTTAATAAGGACTAGGTGATTTTGAGAAATCTCAAGTACGTACTGAAAAATAAAAAACCAAGAGCGGCGCTAGCAAGTGTTTATAAATAAATTAAATTATTTACATAATAAGGTTTATTTTATCTTGAAAGTCAGTGCATACAAAATACACTCGGGTGCACAAAAACTGAACCACTTACATATTTTTACGATTTTTTGGTTTCGTCTCTGTCGACCATGCCGTAAGGCGACAGCGCATCGACCACAATTAGGGTGAATACATAATAAGCATAATAGGAGACATTAGATGATTCTCGAAGAGTCCAAAGTCGTCCAGAGAGGCATCGATTTGTCGACAACTCGCGTTCCTTCTAGAAACAATTTGGATTAATATAAAAAAAGGCAGCGGTCACGTAATTGAATTTTTTCTGTGGGGCTATTTAAAAACGTTAGTTTACAAAAACTCCTGCCGAAGACATTAAAGAACTAAAACTTGGAATAACTGAGAAATGTAGACGAATTACTAGCGAAACTTTGCAAAGAATTCGAGAAGAATTTGAAAATAGGTTATATTCTTCTTCTTAAAGTGCCATGCAGTCGTTACTACGTAGGGGTCCTCCATATTATATATATATATATATATATATATATATATATATATATATATATATATATATATATATATATATATATATATATTGTTGCGCAACCAAGATAACTTCTTAGTACCAATACCTCATTTTCCTTCAATTTTTCCTTCTAATATTAGCTCATATCTGTCCCCTCTTATTATGTGTCCAAAATATGCGATTTTCCTTTTTTTCGAACAGTTCTCTTTATTTTAGTTTTGCTCTTCTAATGACTTCTTCGTTTCTGACTCTCTCAACCCATGATATTTCAAGCATTCGACGAAGAGTACACATTTCAAATGCTTTAAGCTTGTTCATTGACGAAGCTTTAAGAGTCCACGCTTCCATGCCATATAGAAGAACAGGCCACACATAACATTTGGTCATTTTGAGTCTAGTCTAGTCGGTGGTCAACTAAAAACTTACGTAGATATAAGAATGCGGCTTTCGCTTGTTCTATACGGCACCTAATCTCCATCTCCGGGTCCCACTTATCATTCAAGTAGCAGCCTAGCTATTTAAATTTCCGTATTTGTTCTATGTGGGTAATGCCATTGATGGTTAATATGAAATTTGGCAGGACGTTTTTTGAAATTGTTATAAACTTTTTATTAGCGGCATTTATTTCTAGACCCAACGCATTGCTTGCATCATTTACTGCATTCAATAGCGAATGTAAATCATCTGCTGTGTCAGCTAAAATCAGTATCATCAGCGTATCTGATATTGTTGATAGGGATGCCGTTAACTTTAATTATTAAAGTGCTTGATGCAAATGCCTCCTGAAACGCTTCTTTCACGTACAAATTGAACAGCATTGGTGATAAAATGCATCCTTGTCTTACTCCTTTTTTAATTGGGAATTCTTCTGTTTCACTTCCACATGGCAGACTACTTCGGCGGTTTGGTTCCAGGAGAGGTTGCGAATTATTCCAACGTCTTTGTCGTCCAGGCCTAAGTCCTCCAATTATCGCAATAATAAATCGAGCCTGACATCAAATGCTTTCTCGTAGTAGATAAAGCATATAAATACGTCTCTGCGTTGATCTAGGCAGTTCTGGATTAGCATTTGCAGGCTGAAAATAGCCTCTCTGGTAACAAATTCACTTTTGAACCCGAATTGACTATCCCCGCTAACTTCTTCGCATCTTCTGTTTTCTATTATATTATTGCCTATAAAATAACGAAGCAAAGTTTGAACAATTACAGTAAATACATTTAAGTAGCTGTTTGTAATTAACTTTATTTTAGTTTCTGTTGTAATTTCGCTGTTTAATGTTATTTGCCAAATAAATCGATAAAATAAATTGTTGTTTAAATGGCTGATTTGCATTTTTCTTGTGTTTTCATTTGATGTATGTTTCAAAAGGTAGGCGTTGCTATTTGACATTTTAAATAAGGGGTGGGGGATGTTAAAGGGATGCCACTTGGAAACAGCAGAACAACATTTTTAAACTTCCCGCTTGATTTAAAATTCGATGTGTATTTTTTTTTGCTTACATTTATGATTTTGAAATGAAAGTACTGTATAAGAGAAACACCGCTGTGTAAAAAAACTATTCTTACATCAACAAATCTTTGCGAATGATCCATCAAAGTAACAATTATGGCGAAGATAATTTCTGGAATTACTCGTCGATTCAAATAATTTAAATTGTTAATTATTTGAAATGGTATACACCAGCAAAATAACATAAAAATGTTGTATTTACAGTACCTACACATTAAAATTATTATATTTGCTGAATAGTTTTCTATCTTTTTCTCTAATTTATTTAAATAAATACACAGAATAAAAGTTGTATTCGTAAAATTATTTTAATATGTAATAATAATCGGGTAATGCAGAACATTTGAATCTATGTGTATTTAATGATAGTCTCTATATCAACATCAGAAAAACAATTGTCTGATAACATTTTATACAGTATTATAAATTATGTAGGTACAAATGTTAATTTTGCATTTTGTTACAACAGTAGTGATTTGTATAGAGTAAAAAAATAGAAGTGATATTTTTTAATTTACTATGAATTGGATTGTTTTATTGCTAATATGTAATTTGTTGCAGGTAATTATTTATTCGTACTAATAATATTCTTACGACTTAAAATAACAAACAAAAATAATGACACGCTTTTTTATAATAAATTATATTAAAATAACAAAAAACCTGCACCCAACATTCTTATTCTAAACTTTATTTTATTAATAAATTGTGTATAACATTTGTAATATGCTAGACTTTTTAATTTGTTAAATAATGATTAAGATAGTAAATCTCTTATTGGAAATATCCAGTCTAAATAATTAATCAATAAAAAAATTGTCCAATTAATTAAAATAGTCTTTTCAAAATTTTCTGAAGTCGTATTACTCGAAGGATATGAGGTTCAATATAAAAAAATCATTAGCCACTTTCTTAGACTCTTTTATTCCTATTATTAGTCCCATACATACATACATACATACATATAGTAACGCCTTTTTCCCGTAGTGGAATGCAGAGAACATTTCTTTCCACTTGCTACGGTTCTTAAGCACGTCTTTCGCTTCTTTTACTTTTATCAGCGTTTTCATACATACTCGTCGGCTGCTGGTACTCTTAACCTGGCCTTTCTTCAAAACAATTTCGATATGTTTGCGCACGTCGACCTTTACCGGATTGCCTATTCACACTTATCTTATAAATATATTTCGTCAATCCTTTTTCATCCATCCTTTCTACGTGTCCTAACCATCTAAGCATCTTTGTTACTACATCTTCATTCACACCGCAGCGTTATTTTATCTCACTATTCATCCGGCTATACTTTTTCTTAATCTATTCGAGGCCCGGGATTTCGTGGGAGCTAAGTTCCTAACATCGGAGGGCTTTAGGAAGGCTCTTTCCAAAAACTTGAGTCTCTTGCAGAAAAGCGCTGGGTATTCGCTAAGCAAATGTTCTGCAGTTTCAGCGAAGTTCTCGCAGTAGCGGCAACTACCACTCCCTGTTTTGCCCATCTTTTTCAGGTGATACCTCAGAGGGCAGTGTCCAGTGAGGAGTTCCGTCGCTAGTTTCAAGTTTTCGCTTGTGACCTGGAACCCACATTACCCACATGTTTGCTGCCAGTTGTCTCAGGGATTGTTAACAGTCCCAAGTCAGCTTAGACTCACAAGTGTATGACTTCAGAGCTTTTAGTGCTGCTTAGCTATCTGATAAAATATAGATATTTGCCTTTCGGGTGTTCCTTTCGATGCACTTCTGGCCAGTATCGATCTTACTTTTATGCTTTTTTTGTCAAACCCAACATTCCCTACTATACTTAAGTTTAAAAACCAGCACTTCTCTATGCACAGCCAGTCGTGCTATTTTTGACACATTCTGGCTGCTCTTACGTTTTGCAGTGCTCCATTCTTTTAGTATTTCTCTTTTAATCAGCACCTCGCAGTTTGTCATGATTTTTTCTTTTTTAAAACCATTACTTTCATTTCTTTAATTTTCAGCGAAACTCCTCCTCAGATGATGCTAATATGACCTGATCATCGGCGTAAAGGAGACATTTGACAATCAAATTATTCATTCTTAGTTCATACGCCTCTTTCAAATCTTTTGTCCCAAAGATGTACTTTATAACTTTTTATTTTTTCTTGTAAATTTTTTATAATTTAACAATTTGTTTTACAAATTACGCACCAAGCATATTATATATCAGATTTTAAATGCTATTTGTTAATCTCTGTTAATAAGTAGATTATTATTTTGTTTGATATATTAGAAAATATAATTACTAAATAAATAAGGAATTTTAGTGTTTCTTTAAACATGAAAATGTAATCGAAAATCATTTTAATAGTTAATTAATATACTGAATAGTGTTTTTTGTAATTAACCTGTAATTTTATTACAATATTATCATTTATAAGAGCATAATAAACCAATAATTATTGGTCTAAAAGCTTAATATTGCAATTATTTTTTCATAGGTTAACCACTGTTTAACATTATTTAAGGTACAATTTGCATCTTCAGCATCACTTTCGGAAGAAAACACCGCAAAACTAAGTAAACTTTTTACAAAGATACAAACTTTTATACAAACTCAAATGGTAACTTTGGTTAAAGAAAAAAAACAACACGAATCTGTGGTAGGCACAGCCAAACAATCTCTTAATATTGAACTAGAACAACTTAGACAATACATCAAAGAAACTAATAACGAAGCTGTTGAATATGACAAAGACATTGCGGATTGCTACGACGAAGAAAGTCTAAACACCTTGGATATCAACAATATCGATGGATGCAGTCAGCTGTCGCACGTCGATTACATCGAAGACGTATTGAGAAATTTTACAAAGAGGGTTAAAAATTTAAATGAAGAAATGGAGGAAATTACAGTTGATGGTTTTGATAGTCAAATTAACGAATTTGAGAATAATTTAACAATAATGGAATTCTTGATACCGACGTTACTGAGGAATGCTGAAGAGATGTGTTTACGTTGTACAAATGTTGGTTTAACTGGATTTGGTAATGAAATTATTAACATCGCTAGGAATTTTACAAGATGCGCCGATAACATTATGGAATATGTTAATTAATGTTTAATATTAATTAAGTAAATTGTTTTTTAATTTAAATCTCTTTATTTAAAATATAAATTAACTACAAATTTCTTGACGCAAAATTAAATTTGTTTTACAACTTTTATCAACAATATTTATTAAGTTTGGTTGGGAGCTATATAGGGTAATTTAAAATTCAATGCAGATATTTTAAGGACGTAATGCTGGGATCAAAATAAGACTTCTTTTTCAAATAAACTTATGTGTTCTAAAATGCACCCCCATGAGGCAACAGTCACTATAAATTGCTTAAAAAAAACGATTATTTAAAATTGTGACTATAATAACGGATCTATTCTATGGAAAATTGGCATGCCTCTGTTTTTTTTAGGGATACTATTTTTTTTTGCTTCAAAAATTAGATAAATTAAGTTTTGGGGTAATTGAAGGGGGTCCACACTTTTATTGACCCAAATTTCGTGTTTAAAAAATAAAACTCAAACAGCATAATCTTTTTGACCATGAGCAAATTTAAAAATTCGTTCTTTTTCATTTTTGTTCGCCAGAAAATCGTAACCAACGCAAGTGCGGTATTCTCACAATATCAAACTAACAAAACATTTATAATTAAATAATAATTAATCTCGCAACAAATTTTTTTTGTAGAGTTTAGTTGGGATTGGGATCAGTATGGATTGAAGTATATTTTCTCAAATAATAAAATAGTTTATACTGGCCACGATGTATCAACTGACGATTTTATAACAATGTTTGAAGGGTACTCACCAAAAATAAATTTTTTCCTAGTTTAAAATCTTGTTAATTTTAATAAAAAAAAACTACTTTTGGTGAGTGCCTTTCAAACGTTGTTACAAAATCGTCAGTTATAATGATACATCGTGGCAAGTAATACTATTTTATTATTTGAAAAACCATTGTTACAGATCCCTGATGATGAATTTAATTAAATTCGAAACGTAGGCAAAAAATAATAGTATTTTTTCAACTTACACTGATCCCAATACAAAATAAAATCCGACAAAAAAATTATTGTTTAATTACAGTAAAATCTCTTTATTTGTGACCAAGTTTTCGGATTCGGACAATCTGCCAGTGTTTTGGCGTGCAAATAAGAAAGTGTGGGTTAAAAGTGCTATGTCTGAAATTGTTTTGTTCCTGGTGTTGACTTATTTGAAAAAAATAATTTACACTTTAAGGCCGTTCCAGTTTTGGACAATGCTTCAAGGTCATCCTCGTGAGCTTGAAACTATGCATCCAAATATAAAGATGATATTTTTACCTCCTAACACAACTGCTTTACTTCAACCCATGGACCAAGGAATAATCCAGACGTTCAAGCTCAAGCTCAAGCTTCAATGTGATATGAATGTAATGCATTGCTGAAAAAATTTTACCTTTGCAATATGCATTGTTATCATAAATGAATTATTGGAAGAACTTAAACCATACACATTGAAATTATGTTGGAAAAAACTATGGACCAGTCTGACTGTCGGAAATAATGAAAGTTCTGTGCAAATTCAAACTTAAACAGCAAAAATTGTTTAAGTTGCCAATGGAACAAGACGGGTGAGCTTTAAGCAAATAGAATCTAGTGACATTTAAGATTTGCTTGAATCGCAAGACGAAGATTTGACCAAAACCGAATTGGAGAAAATCTTGAATCCGCATTCCATTAAAGAAGAGGCTTAAAAGAGCACTGAAATGGTAAGCTGTAATATATATTGTCAAAAACTTCCCCAAAATTGGGTTTACCTAATTTTTAAAGCAAAAAATAAATAGAATGCCTAAAAAAACGAAGGCTTGCCAATTTTCAAAAGGTTTAATTCATTTATTATAATCACAATCTCAAATAATCGTTTTTTTAAGCAATTTACAATGGCTGTAACAGCAGGAAAGGATGTGTTTTAGGACACGTGTTCATTTGAAAAAACAGTCTTATTTTGGTATACGTCGTTAAATATCTACATTAAATTTAATAACCCTGTATTGAAGAAAAATTATTGTTTTGAGAAATTCTTCATCAAGGCTCTGTAACAATGAATTCACTTATGAAATAAAAATAAAAGTACAAATAGTTTGTACTTTGCTATGATGTATTATACCTAATTGACAAAAATGTGATATAAGTAATTAAAATATACTCACCAAAAAGTAGTTCTTTCCTTCTTCAAATTGAAAATTTTTGAAAAAGATTCAGACATAAGTCAACACATAATTCAATCTTGCAGCATATTGAACCATTCTCAATTATTGGATTTGAATAACTTAAAAATGGGCATTAGTTGTTTTAAATATTTTCTAAAGAGTCCTTCTGTTTATATTCAATTTTACAGCAAATCTTCATTGAATACGACGTGGTACTTATGTGTTATTACAATTGTTGCAGTTATTATTTTTGTAGACAACATTGGATTGTAACTCTGAAATAATTAATTAAATTATACATATTGCTATATGTAATAAATTAATTTTAATATTTTTTTATGGGCATTGCTTACATAAAAAGTAAGAAAAAACGTATTCGGATACTTTTAAAGTGAATTAAAAGTAAAATTGATCTTAAGACTAATAACAAAATTGTAATGTTAAAACAAATAAAGTATGGTGTAAATAGGACGCTAGCTAAAGTTGCCTCCTCAAGCCCCCTCAGGTTTCTAGGTGCAGGTATTTGACGTTTAACATTTTTCTCGGGAGTGATCCCATAAATGCTCGATAGGATTCGGATCCGGGCTTTTTGGTGGCCACTGCATAACTGGTATACCAGGTCGAGCGTTGTTTTGCATAAACAGGAAATTGGGTTCCTAAAAAGGACCGAAAGGTATCACATGTTTTATTACAGTATTCTCAAGACAATAATTAGCATTTATGGATCTCGTACGAACAGGAACTAATTTTTTGCGAGCGTCAAAGCATATACCACCACAGAACATAACAGAACCACCACCCAATGGAATTCTTGCAGAGATATTGCAAACAAAATTCGATTTTATTGTGTATGTTTTTGTTTTTATACTTCGGACTGCATATAAAGTTTTGAAACGACTTTTAAACACTTGTATACTTCAGTATGACCAATTCAACAATTTATTTTTTTTGTTTTACTAGAATAGTTTTAAAACTTAAATTATTTTAGTCCCTTTTTATACTTTTTGATTTGGGTAACTATTTTATTTTATTTAGTTCCATAATTTTGTTTACAATTGATTCTTACAAGTTTTTAAAAAATGTTGTGCCTTTAATAATTTGAAAAAATGTCTCTCGCGTAATGTAATCAAGTCGTAATTTGTGTTTATTCGGTCCTCATGCATGTACCACCATTAAGTCGTCAATCAATCCACACGGCAGACCCGAAACCATCCGAAACCCAATAAATAAACTATATTCCGTTCCCATGGGTACCGAATGAACGTTCTCGAACTAAATAATCCACATTTAATTGAATTGTCTCATCGATTTGGACCACCAGGAAAGGAACTTGAGGTTGTGGAGCATCCGGAGCAGCGAAACGAAATGCAGTATTTATTCCCTAATCAAGCAGGCTTTGTTTATGTCCAATCACTACTCTCTCAGTAGCAAGCAACTGATTTGAATTGCAATCCAAGTAGGCATAAATCCGTTAAGCGTTGGCATTTATTTAAAGTGGTGTCTATAATTTAGAGGTTATTAGTAGGGGGGCACAAATTATACTCGTTTTACTTCTACTTACTGTCCTAATGCGTTTAGCTCCACGAAGATTTAGTAGAAAAAGCTCATTCATGCTACGTTATTTATTAGTATTTATTGCATTTTTAAATGTCATTTAACTGATAGTGTAAAGAATGTATGTAGTTATATGCATAAAATATAAATAAAAAAATTATCAAACCATTAAAAACTAATTTTTTGGATAATTTAAGGGGGTTCGGGAGGTAGGTATTTATGTTAAGAAAATCTACGGTAGTAGGATTTTAGAGCTTAAAAATATTTAATTGATTTTTTTGTTTTTTTTTTAATTTTTTGAAAATATATTGACCTTAAAATAATACCTATGTAATAAATTTAAAATTTATCGAATACGATGAAAAGTAATAAAAAATAGATATTTTATGTAAAAATACTTTTTTCACCATTACAAACAGGGTGATGTTATGGAGTACGATAGTATACGCTATACTTGGTATGATTTTTTGATCTTTGCTCTCGCTTTCTTGCAACTTGTGGAGTGATTTCATGAAATGTGTAACAGTAACAGTAACAGGAAGTCGCGGAATCGCGCGCTATTTGATTTGCTCTCGCTTTCTTGCAATTTGTGGTAGTGATTTCGTGAAATGTGTTACTGTAAGGCTCGCTCGGTTTTTAAAAACCTGTAGGTACTTTATTATTGAAAATGACTCGTCTATGATTATAACTGTTGGATTAAATAATCAAACGGATTTGAATGTAGCGCCAAAACCAGTCTAGATACTCTATCTCTCTTAAGTTTTTTAAGTTTGTCAAAATTGTTATGGTAATCTGTTTGTCAATTAAAATAAACGAGCGAGCCTTACACATTTGACATCTCACCATAGTAATAAGCAATTTTAAAATTATATTCTGAAAAAAATGGGTCAGGTATTATTTGAAATGATTTTTTGTAATAAATGGAAATTGTATTTTATTTAATCGACACTAGAAGTGACAGAAATCAACCTTAAAATTTAAAAAAGCTAAATACTAAAATATTCGAATAATTATTTATTATTACTTACTTGAATTTTTTATCAATGATCTGCACTTTATTCAGACTTATTGTCAACAGTACCTAAATATTTAATTATATAGTTTACGCATATAACAGCAAACTTTATTTACAACACTGTAGCCTATGTGCACAGCTGATGGCTGACAGTACCGACCTCTCGGAAAAATGGTTGACGTCTATCTGACGGCCAACTCATCGCGCGCTCATTCGTCAAATCAAATAGCGCATGCTTCCGCGACTTTCCCTTTCTGTTATTGTTACTGTAACACACTTCACGAAATCACTCCCAAAAACTGCAAGAAAGCAAGAGCAGAGATGCTGCACATGCAATAAAGCAAGAGCAAAGATGTTACACATCAAAAATGTTTTTGGTCGAGATACGTTTTCCTAGGTCAAGATCTACCAACTTTTCCATTCACACTCGCCTTATAAATTTTGTTTTGTTAATCTTCTTTCATCTATCTTCTCAACGTGTCCGAACCATCTAAGAATTACTTTATCTATCTTTGTTATCACATCGTTTCCTTCTCACACTATTCCTTATTTTATCCATTAGATTCTCTCCAGCTTTACTTCTCAGACTACTCATATCCGCAGTCGTACCTTTTGAAACGTATGGCTGCTCATAAAGGTAGCAGCGCTTCGATAATTTGTTTTCGAACCAACACCCTTTTCCCATTATAACAGTCTTACTTTTCGTCTCTCGTAAACTTTGAACCCAAGTATACAAACTCATTCACTTGTTCCACTCTTTCTCCTCTAATCAGCACCTCGCAATTTGTCAGGTTTTCTTCCTTTTTTAAAAACCATATTACTTTCGTCCTATTGAATAAAACAATATACAAGCTCGCAAGAAACTTCAACAATAACTGAAGAATGTGGCAAATATGCCATTTTTTATTAGATAACAAACGTCTTGGTTCTACTTGATAATAATTAAACAGATTATCAATGTTTTTCATGGTAATTGTTTGCCGTTACCAAATGCTTGGAATAGCATACTCCCCTAGCTAGTAGACCTTGTAATCTACCGACAAACCTCCTTATGTAGTTAACATAATCATTTTTTAAATAAAATTGGTTTGGCTGAAACCATAAAAAAAATAAAATTATATATTTTAATTATTTTAAATAAAAAATGTGTGTGTAAAGTTCAGTGTGCAGTTCACACGCAGTAGAAGGGAAACTAAAATTTGAGAGAATGAGATGAATATATACACACTTACTATACGACGCTTGATCTCTCGGTTTCGCTCGGCAGTATACAGGCATACGCACACATAACTACAATGCTCAGTAGACAAGAGTGGGAAGGCTACGAAGTAGCGCACAAAGAGAAGACCGAGAAGTATAAAATTCTGTATAATATATTCGATCTCATTCTCTCGCAGGCTTAATCCTATAGATTTGTGTGTTTGTCTCTTTTTCGTTTCATCGAGTTTTAAATCACAACGATATTAATTTGGGCTGGAATATTTAAAAAGGACTTTTAATGAATTAAAACTCATGAAATGGCTTCCCTTTGCCATTTTTAATTACTACGTCAATGCCAATAATTAATTAAAATTAATGATCTAATACGCAAGCACAGGAAAATTATTTTAAAAGTATGTAAATGTTATGAGGATTGTTACTCGCGTGTGACAAGGATAAAAAAGTTTTATCACTGGTATAAAAAAAACTGTAATAAAGCTCCGTACTATCGCATTAGGTAAAACTGCGGATGATATTCAGATTGGCAATCAATTAATTACGCAAAGAAAATATTTAAGCGCCAGATCCATCGACACCGCCGACTTTATGAGTTTGTCGGCAGCCAGTGTGTTTATTCTTCTTCTTATATCAAAAGTTATGTGTTTATTTTGGAAACGAGTTTGTAGCTGTCATTGCTGTAAACGTTTCGACTACTTGCCTGGTGGTCGGAATGTAGAGACAAAAGGAAAAGACCGGAATAACAAACAAACGAGCAATTTTGAAGCGATTTATTAAAAAATATATAAATTAACACTGATTACCTCATACTCATACACAATTACAATTAACTTAAATATTTTAAGTTAAATGTGTGTGCAATATTGTTTTACAAAATCAAAATATACTACACAAACATATTTCCGACGCCCATACGTTGCAGCAACTTTAATAGCGATTAATATATCTTTAAAAATAGATATTTAATGACAGCTCGATACTTGATTTTTTCATTTGCTCGACAATTCATAGGGTTTTTTGTTTTTTTCAACTATTATGATAAATCTTCAGTGAGAAACTACCGCTTTTTTATTCTAGAAAGATATTTCGAATTCATGGTAAACAGAGATATGAAAATTTTCTTTTTTTCTTGAATTTTAATGTGCATAGTTGATTGTATTTGCCTTTGACTCCGATCGTAATTATGTTATTTCTTTTCCTAAAACCATTGAATTTATTTTATGGATAAGGGTAGATGTAGATTGTAGGGGGGGTCGTGAAGGCTATGCAGCCTCTCAAGCACCTCGACCTACCAGATCTTTTGTGCATAACCCCTATTCTATTCGAGGCTCGGGACATCAGAGGGCTTTAAGAAGGCCCCCTACATAAACTTGAGCCTCTTGCAGAAAAGCGCCGAGCATTTGCAAAGCAAACGTTTTGAAATTTCAGCAAAGTTCTTTCTTTAAAACAATATCGATCTGATCAAAATGTTCGCCAAGGTCGACCTCTACCGACTTGTCCATTCACACACGCCTTATAAATCTGTTTCGTCAATCTTCCTTCATCCATCCTTTTACGTGTCAATATCATCTAAGCATTGCTTTATCTATCTTTGTAACCACATCTTCTTTTACACCATATCGTACCCTCATCTTTCTATTCTTCACTTTATTCAACCGAGTCACTCCAGCTATACTTCTCAGATTACTCACCTTCGCAGCATTAATGTTATTTTCATGCTTCTTCAAACCCAACATTAAGTACCATACATACGTGTAGAAACCAACACTTCTCTATGCACAGCAGACGTGCCCTTTTTGACACTTACTGGTTGTTCATAAAGCTATGCAATGCGCCATTCATTTGTTTTCCTGCCAACACTCTTTGCTCATTGTCACTGTCATACTTTATATCTCTCGTAAACTTTGAACCCAAGTTTACAAACTCATTTACTTGTTCCAGTCTTTCTCCCGTTATCAGAACCTCAAAGTTTTTATGCTTTCCTCTCTTTCAAAAACCATTACTTTCGTTTTGTTTACATTTATTTTCATCCGTTTGTTGTTCGGGGCATCATGCATAGCATTAACCATCGCCTGCAACTGCTCTTCAGATGATGCTAATATGACTTGATCATCGGAGTAAAGACGGCTTTTGACGATCAAATTATGCTTCTTTTGCACAGCCAGACATACCTTTTTTTAACATGATCTGGCTTCTTATAAGTTATGCAGTGCCTCATTCATTAGTTTTTCTGCCAACATCCTTTGCTCAATGTCACTGTCACAATTTTCGTATCTCGTAAACTTTGAACTCGAGTATACAAACTCATTTTTCTTGAATAAACTTTTCTTTTTGTTTACTTACTCTCGCATGTCAAATAGCAACCCTTGCGGTCTTTTTTTTGTTTCAACTTTATCAGTCTGATTGTTTTTTAAGAGTATTTTAATAACATCAGTTTAGTCCCACCATTTGCATTTGTAGGTGCTAATTGATGAAACCCACATGTCTAATTATTAAAATGGTTCACTTAAGGTGTCCGTGAAAAAGAGATTTATATCATATTTATAACCAGTCGGTAAGACTAGGGTGGTCAGATTAAGATGCAACTCTGTGCCACATTTATATCTATCTACCAGTAGGTATCATTAAATAAATTACTGCTTTCCAATCAACTAATATATTCATAAAATATTATCGCTGCAACTTTGTCTAATAATAATGTTTACAAAGAATTTGAAAGGGTGTCTGGATTTTTGGGGAATCCATTAACTATTGTGTTTTATTATTATTTTATTATTTATTTTATGTTCAAACAATATCATCTGGTATAAAAAATTTTTACCGCGTAGTTTATTCTTTATTATAGCTGAAAACAAAATGATGCCGCATTAGAACTGTACCACCGCATGTGATCTATAAAATAAACCTTAGGACAAAATTAACGCAACAACAAATTATTGCTGTTTCCAGTTTTTTTTTTGGAATTCCGCCGATTTTGCAATATTTTTGGAAGTTTTAATGTCCTGCTTCAATAACCTTTTTCTCGGAGTGTTTGCAGAAAGCACCGATGATGCTTGGGAGGATTTATCTGAAAATGTTAATAATAATATTTACCTACACTGTACAGCTTTCTAAAATAATATATTTTTTTACATATACCTACACTAATATATACAAAATATACTTACTATTTTCACACAATTCGGTGGTATTCTCATAAGTAAGTATTTTGCAAGACTATTTCACGAAACCAATTCCTTTATTAAAAATATAAAAAATTCATTACAATCATAAGCATACATACATACATAAAGTCACGCCTTTTTCCCGAAGGGGTAGGCAGAGACCACTTCCTTCCACTTGCTACGGTTCGTACACACATCTTTTGCTTCCTCTACTTTCATCAGTGCTCTCATACATGCTCTTCGGTTGTTGGTACTCTTGTCCTGGCCTTTCTTCAAAACAATGTTGATCTGATCGAGATATTTTCTCCGAGGTCGACCTCTACCGATTTGCCCATTCACACTCGCCTTATAAATTTGTTTCGTCAATCTTCCTTCATCTATTCTTTCTACATGTCCAAACCATCTAAGCATTCCTTTATCTATCTTTGTGACCACATCTTCTTTTACACCACAGTGTTTTCTTATCTCACTATTCTTAACTTTATCCAACCGAGTCACTCCGGCTATACTTCTCAGACTACTCATCCCCGCAGCATTAATCCTATTTTCATGCTTCTTCTGCCAAACCCAACATTCACTACCATACATAAGTGTAGGAACCAACATACCTCTATGCACCGCCAGACGTGCCTTTATTGACACATTCTGGCTATTCATAAAGTTATGCAGTGCCCCATTCATTTGTTTTCCATCCAACACCCTTCGCTCAATGTCACTGTCATACTTTCCATCTCTAGTAAATTTTGAACCCAAGTACACAAATTCATTAACTTGTTCCACTCTTTTTTCCTCAATCGAAACCCCACAGTTTGTCATGCTTTTTTCTCTTTCAAAAACCATTACTTTCGTTTCGCTCACATTTATTTTCATCTCTTTGATTTTCAGGGAATCATGCATAACATTAACCATTGCCTGCAACTCCTCTTCAAATAACGCTAATATGACTTGATCATCGGCATTTGACGATCAATTCATTCAAGCAAATGTTTATAATCTTCAATGATATATATTACCACGCCTAATTCTGAATAATTATTTCATTACGAAACCTTTTTTAATTTGTATCAATATTTTATTATAATACTGGAACAATAATCAACATTACACTCAACTATAATTATTATATATAGTACAATTATTGAAATTTTGAATGGTTTGACCGTTATTTGGGCACATTCTATTGTTGGACTCATTACTTGATGTACTTCCAGTATTTCTGAAGGTATTCAATATGTTCTGATCATGTTTCTCACTAAGCTGTAAATACGGTTTCATAGAGTTGGAACTTCCATGTCCGATTATTTTCATTGCCTGTTGTTCACCAACGCCAGATTGTAGTAACTGACTAACTGCAGTTGCACGATTAGAATGATTTGTTATTTTGAATTTTTTTAGTATCTAATTCTATCTTTTCTGCAGACAGCCCTTGCCTCTTTAAAAATTATCAATATCCCTCTGATACTCGCTAAAATATTTTTCTTGCAATAATTTTGCAGTAGTGTTCCATATGGTTTTAATAACACTTTCCTTGTAATCACTTCCGTCAATTTTCCTCATATTAAATGCCCAGTCTTTCAGAATGAATGCCAGTCGTTCGGTGGTATTTTGTGCGTCTAAATTGTAGTCGCGATCGACACAGAATGTCATAAATTGTTTCCATATATAACATTTTGATTTTTTTGTAGACACAGGTACGTTCTCATCTATGTTTTGGTTGATAATTTCATTTGAATTTGCACCGAAGCGACTCATTTTGACACATTCAGGTACAATTAATATTGATAGAACTGCCAAACTTTGTGTTGCTATGGTTACGTCGTTGAAAATACCGAAGCTGACACTCCAATCAGAATTGAAAGACAGCTGGTGTTTTCGCGATAATACAAGTTGTCTTTGGTTTGCGATTGGTTAGATTATGTGAATATTTTAAGATGAGTGAAATAGTCTCTCAAATTTAGAAAAGGAACTGCATTTTTTAGAAGAAGATGTGTATCGTTAATATTATTTATTTTAATACTTCTGCGCGCCGGCGTCGACTACGAGGAGTAGATTGGGCGTGGTAAGCTGTAGAATGCTCTAAGGTGTGGGCAGTTTCACCGCCGGAACCTCTGTTGCCTAAACTCACTTGCTCTTCGACGACGTCTTTCGCTGCGTAGATGTTTGGATCCTTTGATAACTTAGTAAAGCTGGCTCGATCTGTTTTTCACTACTATAGACTAAAGGGTTTCCTGCCCTTTATCGACGTGAATTTTGTTATCACAGTAAATAAAACATCACACTTGTCATCGAGAATATATTGTACAACTTTAATACATGGAGCTTACAGTTTAAAGCCTGCTGTATATTCAGAATAATTTCACCGGTTGTTAGCTTGAATTTGATGTATTTTATTTGATTATATTGATGTGAATTTTACCACGTGGTGTTTGAAAGCCGTGCTCTTTGCGGCGGGCGTGTGTATTTTTAAAAGGTCCGAATGGAAAAGATGTTGAAAAGTGTTGATTTGTAATCATTTGATATGGGGTTCCATAAAATAAAAGGTATTTGGTTTGTGTTTCGTTATCTTTAAAGTTTAGGAACCCCTGATCTACAGAACAATGCGTCGGCATGTTTATTAATTGCACAAATAATAATAAATTTGTCGCACACGTAGCTTTCGAAATATTAATTCAGCGCTCTTTTTCTCTGACCGAACGTAAGACATTGGGGGATTTCGGTCCAAGTTACCAACTCAAAAATTTTGAAAATTTTCTACCACTGGGGAAGGGAAATTTCGGAACGAATTTGTAATGTAAAAGTTCGTGTAATTTATACATTTTCGTAAACTGCGCCTCGCAAACCAGATAATTTGATCCAAATATTGATAAGTAATTTTATTTTTATTAAATTTGGTTTTTTTTTAAATCTAAAATAGTTAAAATAAATAAAAATAGATTTATTTTATTAGTTCTTTTCCTTTCCCAGAATACATAAAGAAAATAAACAATTTTCAAAGAAGTCAAGACCGGCGTAACAGCTATTAGAATCTGTCAAATCGAGCTAAGCAACTCGTGCCAATTGACCGTTTGACCTTCACGTGTAATAAATAGATTAAATATTTCTTGGAAACAGTATTGTTTTTAAAACAAAAGTATAATCCAAAAATAGCTGCTATTTCAGCATTCCAAAATGCAAGTTAAATATATTTATAACAAAACGTTCATTATTTCACGTTTTATCTATAATACGAAATCTGAAAATTTAAAAATTTTTTAACCCATAATGGCCTTGTACGATCACCCTGCGCAGCAGATGTAAGTGCAGATTATTTTGAAATCCTCAAAGATATGTTGAAATATCAAACGATAATAGCCACTGATGGATGTTAGTAGATGAACAACGTCACTTTTTATCTGCAAATAACTAACTTATATTATTAATTTACCTTTTCAACTGGGACTATTTGAATGCAAGTGGCTGTTTGGCAAACAACGTTTTACCTAACAATCCAGTGGAGCACAAAAATAAAAAAATAAAAGGGACTTGCTTTCGAAATGATCTTATATTATATTTCATCTTTATATTAAGAAAAAATTACGCCAGATTTTAGTTGTACCCTTTTTCTAAAGCCCAATTTTTCCATTTTACAACCCCCAAACTAAACAAAATGGGGTGAGAAAAATCACAAATAGGAAAAAAACAGCGAACCTTATCCTGCGGCAGAAACAAAACTTTATTTTAGATAATATAAAAGTAATCCAAATTTTATTTGTTTTTTAGCAGATTTATCAATAATAATTAATCATATACGCTAATATAAACAACTAAATCCAACTCCTTTCTGTAATATAAAAGTTGTTTATTACTTTCTCTATTATAATTGTTTATATTATAACACATAAGTCTTGTATTCTTTAAATAAGTTATAATTTATTTACCATATTTAACTTGAACTCAAGAATTAAAGTTGGACAAAACCTAACAACAGGGTTTAATATCACAAAAGGGCTGAAATGGATTACTGGAGACGAGCAGCGGGGAAATCAAGACTAGAAAGAGTTACAAATGAGAGGATAAAACAAATAATGGGAGTACAGCACGACATCACAGACGAAATAAGAACTAAACAGTTGATATGGTACGGGCATGTTCAAAGAATGCCACCAGACAGAATCCCAAAGAAAATATTACAGTGGAACCCCAGAGGAAGAAGAAGAAGAGGAAGACCACGAAAGAGCTGGAGAGAAGGCATACAAAAAGAGATGGAAGAGAGAGATCTGAGAGAGGACATGTGGACGAATAGAGAGGAATGGAGATTAGGAATCGCAAGACGCCGACGCACGTTTTAACGCGATATATATATATATATATATATATATATATATATATATATATATATATATATATATATATATATATATATATATATATATATATATATATATATATATATATATAACTTGAACTCGCAATAAACAATAATAATAATAAATATTATAATAATAATTACAAATAACTAAAAGGTATGGTTAATGTAGTGTACTTCTTTCTGTAGCATGTAACCTTTTTTTTCTTCTTTATTTTAATTAATTGTTATTATGCTAAAGTAAGCCATAGATTAGGTTAGTTATTATGTGAGTGGAACTGCGACCCTTAGTAAGTATATTTTGGCTCAAATTTATCCATTATTCTAGTCTCGTATTTTCTAATTCAATTACAAAAAAGCTTACCATTTTTTTGAGAGCAATATATACACTCAATAACAGATGTTCTTGAGTAACCCCATTGCTATGGCTGTAAATCTTCACTTAAAAGTCCAAGAGCTGCTGTCTCTTACTAAGGAGTTTTTCAGAACTTTATCTTTTGATAAAAATGTGGTTCAGTGTCTCAGCGGTCAACCATCTTTTCGTTACTTAAAAAACTGCTGTTTTGCTATCTAATTTCACAAGTCATCCAACGAAAAACAAACAATTCAGTGTTTTAATAATCACTGATCAACCATCTTTCCATAATTCAGCAACAAGGGTATACCTCTTTTGCTATCTAAATCCTCTATACGTAAGTAAATCTACCTTTTTCACAAATCCAACAAAAAACAACCAACCCATGTTGTAGTAATCATGTAAATGATAGTTAATTAGATTGCAACAAACCACTTTAGATATTAAATTAATTTACAACATTTTGTCCAATAACACCATTATATTTGTCATAATTATCTTGAGATTTCTTTTTCAATACTAAAGCCTCTACAACTACACTTCCTGCAACAGTATAGTCTTTAAAAAACAACATCAAAATTAAATTTTCGTTCTGTTCAACATTACATTGTTGGTAACACTATACTCTCTGCAACACTACAGTCTTTGTTTCACTCTCGTCTTTGCAACACTATAATGATCACTCGTATCATCGAGTAGAGTGTTTTGAATTTATATATTCTTTAGTATAGAAGAGATTGCTATTATTTTTAAAATTGGTACCAAGCGTTATTTGAAAAAGAATGTTTATGATTGCGTTCCCGTTTAAAAAAAGATTGACTACGTCAGTGTTTATGGTTGTGTGTGTTAGAAAAACCTCTGCGATTTAGTAGAATTAATTTTTATGTTAATTAGTTGGCGAGATCATCGAAAAAATTTAGATGTGGCACGTTTCGTCCGATTATATTATTTTTTTATTTGGCATTTAAAATTGCCATTTCTTGGGGCTACCAACTTGGTTGAATGAATTTTTATGATAATAGCATAAAACATCAATGAAAACGCGTTTCCATACGTTTCTGTTGTTAAATGACTGTGGTTAATTTTGGTTGCAGATTTTTATCTGGCGTACAAATTTTTGTTTTCTTTTCTGTTTATGAAAAAACTACATAATTTAACACCATAATTTATTTTTTATTTTGTTATTAAGTCAAAAATAATTAATTAATTCCAATCTTATACAGCAATATTGAAGCTAATAATTCACTTTCAAAATATCCAAATACGTTTTTATAACTTTAATGTTACCAATGTCCATAAAAAATAATTTAAATCAATTCATTTAAATAATTTGTATGATTTAATATGTTGTTGCTTTAATTTTCTTCAGGAGTTTATTTTGTTTAATTGTTTTACTATTTAAATAATTTTTATTATTTGCCAACATTATGTATTATTTTTTTTAATTGTTAATTTACGTAAACATCGAGTTTACAATTGTTTATACATCATTTTTTTAAAATATAAATGGCAATTTTTTTAAATAAAAATAAATTTATTGCTAATTTTTTTTCTATGCAGATTATTCTCAATTGGCAAAACGTACTTGACGACTGTAAAGATGATTTTTTTAAATTGATTTGGTAGTAGATGCATGCAACATTCATTAATGAGTTTTTATGTCGAAGCAACAGTTGAGAAAAACGTTACAAGTTTCAGGTTCTTTAAAACGGCGGGGTTAAACAAGTCACAAACGCTTGATTACCCGACCTTAAAATTGACGTCGCTAGTTGCATTGTTTTCTTTGAAGCAACGTTTAAACCTTCTTTAGACCTTTTTCATTAAATACCCCGGCAGTAATAACGAAAATATTACAGAAATGTACGACTAAAAATAAGAATAAACTCCGCTTAAATTCGCGTAACATTTTAGATCTTTTTAAATAAAACGGGAGCATAACCTTCGTACAAATTATCACAAATTCATATTTTTCAAATCCGGAATATAATTTAAATTCTTGGAAAAATATAAATTATCAGCAACCTTCTTAAGAAAATAATAACTAGTTAATAAATTTATTTATGCAGCAGTTACAATCTTGGTGGAGTTATTATACAGGGTTTTGATTAAAAGTTATGGCGGATACAGTTATGTTAAAAATCTGAAATTACGAAGCTGTAGGTTTTGGAGGACACTAAGTTCAAATATAATGTGGCACTTCCGGCTATACCGGAAGTTGACTTCAACTTTGTTATTTTAAATAAAACCTTATATTTTTTATTTTCATATTATTCTGGTTCATGTCCTTCTCAATTATTTTTCGGGGTGGATAACGGGTGAAAACAAACTTCTCGCTATTCTTAAATCTCCGACGTTTCGATCTTTATTTAAGATCTTTCTCAAGGCTTTTTATTTCTTGGAAGTCTTAAGTATGTAATGTAATTTTTTTTTAATATCGTATCCATCACAGAATCAGGGTAAACGTTGAGCAAATGAATTAATCACATAATAAAACAGTATTAAAACGAATAATTTTTATTCCTTTAATAATATTTAAATCACATACAGACAACAGAGTTTGTTTGTTTATGATTTCCGTGAGTTTTTCTTCCGAACGAGCTAGTATTAAGGTGTCATCTGCATATCTAAGGTTAGTAATTATTTTTCTGTCTATGGTTAATCCCCATCGCCAGCCTTGCAAAACTTTTTTCATTATATACTCTTCGTATATATTGAAGAGTATCGGTGACACAATACAGCCCTGTCTTTTAGAACAGTGACATAAATTTTCTCGTCAGTAATTTTATTCTTATGTTAAAAATTATTACTTACTTTTTAGTTTGATTAACTCTAAAAGGGTTTTTTAGTTTTTTTAAAATATAATTTATTTTTCGCTTTTTAGTTCGATTTGTTTTACTCACCCTCTTGCCTGTCATCCCTCGGCACGTTTCTCACCAGTATATTGGATTGGGTGAATTATAATGTGACATTGGAACTGCGCGCATGCGTATTTCAGGCACTAGTTTCTTCTCCCTCTCTTCTCTCTTACTTTCATGCAAAGGATCCCTGAAGAAATTTATTAATCCTGGCCAATATAATTAGTATAATCGGATATTTTGTTTGAATTATTGCATTGTCGTCGTTCTTTGACAAGTGTGCAAAGTTTAAATTAAATCTGATCGCTTAAAGTAGGGCAAAATCGAGGCCAAAGGGTCAGTTACAAACAAACATACAAACAGAATCTTGACTCTAATAAGGCAGTAGGACCAGATGGAATTTCAACAATTGTCCTAAAGACCTGTGCTCAAGAGCTCAACCTAGTTCTCTGTAGACTCTTCAAGCTATCATACAGCAAAGGAGTAATTCCGTCCATGTGAAAAAACGCTAAAGTCCAACCCATTCCGAAAAAAGAAAAGAAGACTATTCCTGCGAATTATCGCTCTATTGCTTTGCTCTCAGTCATATCCAAAGTTATGAAAAAAGCGATTAACATAGAACTCATTAAATATCTGGAGAAATTTGAGACAATATGGATTTCGACAACTACGGTCTACTGGAGATTTGCTGGCTTATGTCACTTAGCTCTGGACAAACACTTTTAAAAAGTTTGGTGAATCCTGTGCAATAGCCTTGGATATATCTAAAGCCTATGACCGCGTTTGGCACCGGGCATTGTTATACAAATTATCTGCCTACGGTCTCCCAACCAAATTGCGCCAATAGCTCATGAGCTTCATGCAAGATCGCTCCTAACATGTGGCAGTTGACGGTATTTCTTCTGATGCGTTAAAAACCAATGCCGGGGTCCCCCAGAGTTTATTCCTGTCCACCACCCTATTTTTTTTTACACATCAACGACCTCTTGAAAACCACCACGAACCCCATTTACAGTTTCGCAGACGACAGCACACTTGTCTCAACTTTCACATCCTATCGATCACTTTCGGTGAATGATATAAATATACTCGGGCAGGAACAAGTTGACTCCATCAATAGAGATCTTGAAGCAATCGTCGAGTGGGGAACCACCAATCTTGGCATGACCATGTTGCTAACATCGTAAAGTCAGCAAGCAAGAGGCTAGGTTTTCTGTAGAAAGCTAGAAAGTTTTTTACTCCTAATCAACTGTTGACGACGTACAAGGCTCAAATCCGACCTCTACTGAAGTATTGCTCGCACATTTGGGCTTCAGCATCACGGCATTCTCTTCGTCTTCTATACTTCATTCTGAAAAGGGCCATTCGATTGATAAACAGCTCAAATCTCACAGATACCCACAAGAACATAGAAGAAGAGTTGCAGACCAGACATTACTCTACAAATATTTCCATGGCAGATGCTCCAGAGAAATAAAAACTTTTATACCGCCACTGGCCACATTCGGCCGAAGAACTGGGCACGCTGATCAGTCTCACTCATTTACTCTCAAGATTGACACTACAAGGACCAATCTCTATCAAGAATCCTTTTTTTACAGGGCTACTATGGAATGAAACAAGCTTTCAAAATCAGTTTTTCCAGAGAACTATGACCTGCAACTTTTCAAAAAGCGGGTCCACAATTATCTCCTTTCTATAATCCTTCCCCCTTCTAATAGTCGCAGTGCGGGCGTCCGCGTCACACATGATAGGTCTACCCTTTTTGCGACTATTTTCAGTAAAAAAAAACTATACAAGTGAAACTAATATAAGCGTCTTAAAAAGAGATTGTTTTTTGTGTGAAATAAACGATGCAAAAAAATTATTTATTTATTTATTCAATTATAAGACTGCTAGCATATTTGGTATTCATTAACTGTAAATATTTCATTAATCGGTTTTGATAACAATTTAAAAACCTTCTTTCTGAAATATTTGGCGCAATTTTGAAATGATTGTCAATTAAAGTAAATGAACAAATTAATTATTGTCAATTAACTGTTCATTTTCAAGTTTTTTCCATTGATGTTAAATTAAGTTTGTAATTGGTGATTTTTTTTTTGTATTTAAAATTGGCCATTTCACGAGCTTGCAACTGTCATAAAAATGTTATAAAAAGTTGTGTGATTAAGATAAAAATTGTTTATAACGGGAAAGTTCGAGCATTTGCGATTATTTTGGATAATAAAATTAAGTGTATCCGGTTAGGCTGTGTACAAAAGCTTTTTATGTAAAGAAGGTTTTCTAATGTATTGGATCTCACTTCAAAGAAAAAAATGATTACATAGCAAAATATTAAATAAAAATAAATACCGAATTTGACTTTTAATTTTAGATTAAGTACAAGGGTCAAAAACCTATGAATTTGACCTTATTGTCGGCCATTTTTATTAGTTTTTTTATATTTTAACCCCCTCTCAGTCCTTTTGATTAGGCTTATCGGGATATCTTTTAAGTTGTAGTAATCAATACGCATTTACAAAATTTCATTAAAATCGGATAATGAGTTCGACACCTATATTAGCCGTTTTTGATAATTTTTATATTTCTTCCCCTTCCCACCTCTTTTGTATATTCGATCGTTATCAAACTTCACAGGATCACTCGATGTGCTAATCTGAATATTGCCTAAGAATTTTATCAAAATCGGTCAATAGAGGACAAACATACATTGATTTTTATTTTTATAGATTTCAATAATAACTGTGCTAATATTATATTACAATTTTAATCATGTTATTATTAAAATAGTTACCGTGCTATTAAGTGGCTGATTGGTCGTAGGAAGGACGCACAGTTGATACCGTGATTTTTTAATTACTCTTAAAGTTAAGGTACTTGAAATTTTTTGTTAGTGTCAGTGATTGGATCACATTTTATGAAATATCACCCATCGTTAAACAGTCTTCGATCGCATCGATTACAACCTACCGACAGACACTCAACGCAATTTGATATAAATATGAGTACCAGAATACGTATTAACCGGAAATGAGTTCCTTCTTGGGTGCGACTGGAGGATATAAGCTTATATAGAGGTCAATCAAACTAAGTTGGGGCTTTTACGTGCACGTCATTTCTAAAGCATTGTTTGTTCTACTTTCAAGTTATCTTTGGTATGGTTCTATCATCCCTTGTTAAAGTCTTTCGGTTGCTACTACAGTGGTAACTGGAAGATGAGGTGAGGTGGTAAAATTGTATCAGGAAAAACGCGATTTAGAAGGGGGAATGTTTTGCACATTTTTAGAAAAATATGTTATGTATTTTTTAAATTTATTAATTTTGTTCCTTTTTAAATAAACCTCTTTAAATAATTTGCATTTGACATAAAAATATATTATTTTATTAATGAAATAATTTAGTAGATGATATTAGTTATACTTATAATTCTAATATACCTTTATAGTTAAAACAGTATTTTTCAGTTACGGTAATAGTTCCAGGTAAACAAAAATGCAGTTATAGAACCTTAAAATGTATCATCCAAAAAAACAGTATGTAGAGATAAAAAGTATAATAATCTAAAAGTAAACTTTTAAACTTCGAAATAATTCTTTTATTGCTAGTTTAAATTATACCGCAAAGTAAATGGTCCCAATGTAACTATAAAAGTCGATTTTCTTATATTTATTATAAGAATGAATAATCACACTCTGTTAAACTCTCTGAAATAACTGTAATTATTCGAATTAGGTAAATCCTACTATAAAAAATATCGACTTTAACATTAATTTTCAAATAAGACCTTTATCATTTTTCTCTTTTTTAAAAGCTTCCGCTAAATGGACGTAAGTCGGTAAATAATTATGAATCTAAAACAATGTCAATCATTGAAATAATGAATGTGCATATTTATAAAAAATCCCGTATTACGTTAATTTTAAATTACGAAATGATGTACCTACTGCAACAACAAAACTTCACCCCCTTTGAGTAATATTTTGTTATAAATCCCAAATTTTCAAACAGGAAGTGGGGGCTTGTAATATATCATGTGAAAGGTCTGATCATTGTCTACTTAAAAATGTTATTGTAAGGGCATTTCATGTGAAACGTGTAAAAAAAATGCGAGGTTCTGAAATTCGTACATATTAAACCTTAATTTACTTCTGCATGGTATGAACGTGAACATACAATTTTCTACTTGTATAAGGCTTGGTTGTCGAGTTATATGCTTCTAAGAAGTGACGTTAAATAAATTTCAAATTAAATATCAAACTTTGTGATTTGTGTAAAAAAATTTACTAGTCTTTTTAATTTTTAAATCAGGTGTGAGTAAAACTCGATGTATTTATCATAAGAAAAAAAAAGACGAACCTAATGAATGAAAAAATGTTTGTATGTATGTCCTTCAAAAACTCCCAAACGGCTGGGACCGATGTCTTTTAAAAGCTGTGATAATAAAATAAAATAATAAAAATTACATGTTAAAATTCCAATTATTTTAGTTGCTCACTTACTACTTAATGACCGCCTGCTTTCATACAATAATAAATATTTTATTCAAAACGTTCGCGCACATTCCGAAGAATTTTCGGAGTAATTCGACGGCACTCGTCAACGATTCTTTGACGCAAATCTTCCAACGACGCTGGTTGTGTTTTATGGATTTTTACTTTTAAGATGTCCCCACAAAAAGAAATCGAAGGCGATAAATCTGGTGATCGTGGAGGCCATTCAATGCTGTCTCTTTTCCCAATCCAATGCCGTGGAAAACGTTGGTCTAAATACTGACGAACAATCGCCGCACAATAAGGAAGTGCACCGTCCTGTTAAAAATAAAAATGATCTTCGTCATACTGTGGATCAAATAGGTATAAGGAAATGTAGGAAATGTAGGGAATGGTAGGAATTGTAAAATTTAAAGACTATTATAAAGATAATTGTCAGAGCTTTCAAAAGACATTTTATTCGACCCCAATGCCATTTAAAAATGTTGGGGTAATTATTACCCTTGCATGGGGTTAAAAGTAGTAGTGTCAGCAATACCGGAAAAGAGTCCCCCTTTAATCAAAAATCGACAAGTCTGAGCGTTTTTCTAAAATATTGACGAGGTTCCTGCAAATGGCTCTGTTTCGTTTTCGGTTGGCCACCCTGTAATTATGTAATTTATAACTTACGTTATTTCAATGTTTGTTTAGGACAACGACAGTTACTCTTTGTATTAATTTTTTTTAAATATTTTTTTATATAATATAATTTATTAGAATAAACAACTGTTTAAACTGCAATAACATATTTTTGTTCCAGCAGAAGATTGTAGGTATAGATTCCATATAATTAATATTGTGCGTAAATTATTATTCATTTATTTTGTAAAACGAGTCAGTAATACAAATACATTAGTAGGTAATTTCTTTAAACATGTTATACTTATTTTACCTTCATCATTCAGAGCGTAGTTCCCAGCTCTGTTATTGAGGTAAAGTTACGTAACTTATCAGGAAATCAAGTGGCTGCACATAATTTAAATTTGGTTTGTTTAATATTATCAATAATTACAGATAAGATGATATGGTTAGTAATGCTCCTCTAAAATTTTAGTATATAATTTTTACTTCTTCGAAGAAAATGCATGATTAAATCAACTTTGGTAAATGAAGATTTAGGCAATGAACTTGCTCGTTTTAACCATTGCGTGTTTTAAGAATTTACCAATTATTTAGAAGCCGATAATTTTAACCAAAATTTACTCTTTTACAGTAATAACCGTTTTATTTGTTTTTATTAATTTAGTATTTATGAACTACTGGTTATAATAATAAAGTTAACGGTATAGTTAAAATAAAAATAACACATAAGTTAGGTTAGGTTTCATGTGAATGGGGCGTAGGTCGCCCCTCTATTGCGACCCTTAATAGGTCTATTGTGGCTCACCCCTAGAGGTTACAGTTTACCGCACAATCCAGCTCTTCTTACGAAGTTTATGGTTGTATGGGGTGAGATTTTCCTGAAATCGTTAGGTTCTAAGTTGGTAAAACCAAATATGTTGAACCTTATTCTTCCTAAGCTGGGGCATAAGCATAGTATGTGTTCAGCAGTTTCGTCTTCCACGCAACAAAACCGACAGTCCTTTTGTAATGTACATATTCTTTGCAATTGATTTTATTTTAAACAATACACGAAAGCTATCAAACAAAAGATGCAAAAAAGTACCCCAATAGATGTGTGTTTTAGTTTGTTAATAAGAAACATTTCGAGCTGAAGATTAGGAGAATAGGAGAATCAGAACGCGCTGCGTCGAGTTCTGATGCTGTATCAAGACTTCATAAGATTGTGGCCATATATTACGGCGTTGAGATGCCTCTATAGAACGTCTTGTGCAGAAAAGTTGGAAGGTACAAGACCGAGCGGAAGATCACCGATGTGCTGGACCGACCAGGTGAAGCAGCCTTCACCACCGTGCCCCCTGATAAAACCTGTTTTAATTAAATAAAAAAAAGATATGAAAGGTTACAGTTCTTATAGTATTTTTACTTCACATCAACGACCTGTTAAAAGCAACTTCATGTCCCGTACACAGCTTTGCCGATGATAGTACCCTCCATACCGCTTTCTCTTCCAGGGCCCCTATATCAGCCCGTGAAACCAGAAATGAACGAGGAAGAAATGTTAACAATATAAATATGGACTTAGCAACTATTCTCGAATGGGGATCCAATAACTTGGTAGAATCCAATGCAAACAAAACACAAGCATGTCTTTTCTCTAGAAAAGCCGATCTCACTGTGCCTAACATAACTTTGTCAGGAGTAACCATACCACTGAAGTCATCCATATCGATGCTTGGTATTACTATCAGCAATACCCTTTCCTGAGAAAATCACGTGAGGTCCATTGCCAAAAGTGCATCCCAAAAACTTGGTTTTTTGTTTCGTGCCAAGAGCTATTTCACCTCCAGTCAGCTGCTTATGATCTATAAGGCACAGATCCGACCTGTACTGGAATACTGTTCCCATATTTGGAGTGCGGCACCTAAACATATCCTGAAGCTATTGGATTCTATCCAAAAAAGGGCAATTCGTCTCGTCGGTGATGCCTTGCTTACAAACTCGCTCACTTGTCTGGAACACCGTAGAAAAGTTGGCGATTTGTCTCTATTTTATAGATATTTTCATGGGCGATGCTCTTCTAAAATATCAACAATCGTTCCTTCTTTGGCAGTCTCTTCGAGATTAACCCGTCAAGTTCAGTCTTCACACCCCTTCGTGGTCACTTTGGAGACCTGCAGAACATCACTTTCCAAAGACTCATTCATCCAACGAATTGCGAGGCTTTGGAACTAATTGCCTAGGGAGGTGTTCCCCGAGGCATACAACCTCCAGAAATTTAAGAAGAACACCAACTCCTACCTTCTTTCCCTTGGTTCCCACGATGTTCTCTGAACATTACAGGATATCCCTTTTCGTGGGAACCAGAACATATAAAAAAAAAAATTACCATTAATATTAATGTTGTATAATATTAAAACCAGGTCTATAGATAAAAAATAATATTTTGCTCGCATAAAAAACCAAGCAAATGTTTTGCAGCAAACTTTAAAGTAATGGATTATTAATCGACTGTTGACCAAAAATTTTGGTAGATTTATAAATGGGATGTTACCATACTGATGTTAAAACAATCAGTAAATTAATAATTTACAATAAGGTAAAAGAATTTGGGGAGAAAAAGCATTTTATTGCTCTAAAACTAGTTCTGAATATTCGTTTTGCCTAACTGTGAACCACAAGCTTAGCTCTTGTATTTATTTTGAGCCTTGTTTTTTATTTCCTTTAGCATAGTATACCCTAATTATCTCGCTGTGTTTTATCTTACACGTTCTTTCTTCGTTCCTAAGGCTATTTGAAATTCATAGTTCAGGGAATGTACCTATTTAAACGGTCTCCCTGAATTCACTCAGTCTATCATGTTTTATTCTAATCACGTTTTCGTAAAATAATGATCCAATTTTCTCCTCTATTTGTACCAAGATTTTACTGTTTTGTACTCAATATTCTTGAAGTTTGTTGGTTGCATGTGGTAATTAGGCTTCAGATATCCTTTTTTGGTCATGTTAAGGCACTTTATATTTGCACTGCATAGATTCAGAGCTGAGATTATGAAAGGGGTTGTAATTTTTTTGATTTGCGTTTAAAACCAAATCATACGGTAAACCTTTTCAAATTATGGTTAAAATGTGTTCAAAAAAAGTACCGGCTAGTAGTTATATTAATATTAACTTGAAAAATATTCTTTAAAGTAGTTTACTTAAAGGCCACGCGTCTTCAACCATCCTCGGGGGGAAAATTTTAGAACAGAGCTGTATTTGATTGAAATACTAGCATACAATATTTAAAAAAATACAAAATATTTTTTTTCTTTTAGTTTCATTTATTTATTGTAACTTACTCAACCTTTTTTGCTGGTAAATTTTCTATATTCCTTTTATCTTATATTTTTTTCTTACTTCTTAAATCGTGTAGCTTAAATTTTGTATTGTGAATAACTGTGCCAACAATTACAATTAACAATTATTTTTTAATTGTTACAGCTACGTAAAAATCCAACTAAAAAAACAATTAACACGATCAATTAAGAATAAGTTGAGCAACAACGAGGCAAAGTTATTTAAATTTTTAAATGTGGGTTAATATTTTATAAACAACGTTTAAGTAAAATGAATACAAACTTCTTATTTTCTGCCGTAGATTTCAGTAAAACTGAAAAAAATTGAGCAGTTCCATTTTAAAAAATTAAGATACTTAACATTGTTGAAGTTAAGTTTTAATTAATTTTTTACAAACTCTGCAGACTGTAAAGAAGGTTTCAACATATCACTAATTACCTTTGACCTAATCACGACATTAAGATATATTTTTTATAAAGTCTTTATCTGTCATGATTTTTATTAAATAAATTAATACTATACTATGCTAATAGTATATATTTTACGTAAATTAACAAAGTAGCTCTCCAGTTTTTCAAATTTTTTACAAATATCTTGTGAATAGTTTCAAATAAAGCAATAGCGTCACACTCTGTATAAATCTTGTTTTTTTTACAATTTCAAAAAAAGACTTGTTTATTCCATATTTGAGTTTTATGCAAATCCTACTACTATTATAGACGCGAAAGTTTGTGAGTATTTATGTATGTATGGATGTTTGTTACACTTTCACGAAAAAACTACTTAATGGATTTTAATGAAACTTTACAATAATGTAGCTTATATATCAGAATAACATATAGGCTATAATTTATTAAAATATTGTGTGAACCTACTTCTATTATAAACGCGAAAGTTTATGAGTAGGTATGTATGGATGTTTGTTAATTTTTCATGCAAAAACTACAGAATGGATTTTAATAAAACTTTACAATAATATAGCTTATACATCAGAATATTACATAGGCTATAATTTATAAAGGTATTGTGTGAACCTACTACTATTATAAACGCGAAAGTTTGTAAGTATGTATGTATGGATGTTGACAGCAATCAGAATCAAAATGACATTAGTTAAAATCAAATTAGCTTCATAAATTTCTAACTGGCATTAGTCAATTTCAAATTGGCCATAAACTAAATTTAATTGACACCTGTCAGTTTTAACCTCTACCTCTAGTATAAATGATTAAATATTAAGGGTAATGGCTTAGTAGGTAAAATTATTACAAAATATGTCGGTGGAGGTCGACCTAGGCGAATATAAATCTTGACCAATTTAAAATTGTTTTAAAGAAAGGACAAGTCAAATATACCAGCAACCGACGAGCATGTATAAAAGTGCTGATGAAAGTAAAAGAAGTAAAACACATGTGTAGATAATAAATAAGATAATATTTGAAAAAAAAGTTTTTGTAATATTTTTTTTTTAAATTATGTTTATGTTAAGGATTTCCCATGGGAAAACAAACTTCTGTAAATATTGGCTTCCCCAATTCTTTTACAGCAAAATACAAGTTTCACCGTGTATGTTAATCTTGAATATTGTAATATACCAAACCAGTGTGTTCCAGAAGTTGTTGATCAAAATTTAAAAACGATTGTATGGCATCAAATATTGTCGTTGTCGTTAAAAAAATTCTTTCTTTTTAAATTTATTGTCTTAAAAGTAGGGCAAGAACGTTTGACGGATCGTTTCAACTTTCTATACTTTTCTGAAATCGTTATTGGTACAGTTTTGTTTTATATTTTAAATCCGGATCTGTTTAAAAATTACTTAAAAATACCCTTTGATGTATTTAGCTGATACCCATTAAAAAACCATACATTAGACAAAGTTTTTGATGGATTACACCCAAACGACCGCGCCACCGTTCACTGAAGGGTTGAAACATTTTAAAATAAACGCCATATTGAATAAATTCTTGGGCTCGTAATTTTCAGTCTCTGACGCTTTGATGGACAAATCATCATATTAATTATATGCAGCTTGATTGAAAAGTGGCAGCGATAGAATTATAATGTGATCGCATTATAGTTTTTTATAGGATTTGAGTGCTGATCAATCACTCCTCTTTGATGTACCAGCCAAAACAATTCTCGTATCATAAGAATCTATATAAAATTCAATGACGTGTTGGCTTTGATGTTTGAGTTTTATAAAAGGGGAATAAACATTTCTTAAACTCATAAACAAATGATGTTTAAAATATTCATAATTATTATTTTAAACTATTATTTTATAACCAATAAAATATCGTATGAAAATCGAAAAAATAATTTATTTTTCGCAAAGCGCTTTCACAATAGATGGAAATTTTTAGCGCTTGGCTAAAAAGTAAGTGGGTGAGTGGAAATTAGTTGTTTTGTGTAAACGTTTTCGTGCGAAATATTCAAATTACACTTACTTGTTAAATTAGCGCAAAAAGAAATCCATAAAATACCGACATTCACGATGTTAAACAGATTAAACTTGTGTTATATATATATATATATATTCAAGTTAAAAGGGACAAAGATAAAATAAAACTACTTTTTCTTCCACTTGTAGAAGGCGTACCGCCTTGAGTTGGACTGCCAGCTGTCTCTCCATCTTTTTAATAGTCTGCCCAGAGGTTCTCCTTCCTGTTGGTATGTTGTCACTGACGTTTCGTGGTGATCAGTCTTTATTCATTCTGCTGACGTGTGCGTTCCAGTATCTTCGTCGAGCTCTGTACCATCTTACGATATCACTGGTGTCAGTTTGTCTACTTAGGTCTTCGTTTCTTTTCTTATTCAGAAGGGTGTTGCCTGTTATTGCGCGTATTGCTTTCATCTCTGTTGTTCTGAGCATTATTTTGGTTTTTGATGTATCGGCTCTTGTCTCTGCTCCGTAGGTCATTAATGGCTTTACGCATGTTTTATAGATTCGTGACTTACTCTAAATGCTTATCTATTTGTTTCGCCAAATGCTTTTTAGATGACCAGAGATTGATGCAGCTGTGTTCACGTTTCGTTCGACTTCTTCCTCCAAATTTCCCCGGCTGGAGATCTTGCAATCCAGGTAGTCGAAATCCATGACCTGTTCTATCGGTAAGTCATCAATTACTAGTTTACATTTTAGTGGATCTTTTGCGATGGTCATCGATTTTGTTTTTGATTTCAAAATTTCCATGTTCCATTTCCTGGCTTCCTTGTTAAAGGCATATAGAAGTATTTGCAGATTGTCTTCGTTTTCGGCTATTAGAACAGCGTCATCTGCGTAGCAGAGAATTTTTATTTTCGTATTGCCTATTCTGTATCGGAAGGCGGTCTCTTTGACTCTGTTTATTATGTTGTTCATTATGGTGTTAAATATCAGCGGGCTTGAGCTGTATGTACCCTTGACGTACCAACTGTATTGTTTATTTCTCTGGTTAATTTGGAGTTGATTCTTATTTAGTTGGTGTTGTGATTTTTCAGTTCCTATATTAATTGTAGTAGATTTGGTAAATTTTTCTGCTTCAATGTGTTGATTACATCCTCCAATCCTGGTTAGGTCCACGAAGCAGAGGAATGCAGGTGTGTTTTATTCTAGTGACTTCTCTGCTATTTGTCTAATGGTAAAAATCGCATCTAAATAAAATAAAAAAATTAAATAAAACAAAGTTCATATTTATCATAGAAAGTAGCGGTAAGGTTGCATTCAAACAAGCAGAGGAAATGCAGAAAATAATCAATCTGTTTTGTTCTGCGTTTCTGTGGTGACAGTGGAACAGTGCAGATTGACCAGTTGTTAAACATATTTAATTTACTTTACCAACTTTACACAAACTAAAATAAAAAAAAAGTTGAAATAAGTGGTTAAATTATTTGAATATAGCACATATTTTTTTATAGTAAAATACTTAAGATATAATTTCATACAGACATGTTCAAGGACACAGCAATAAAAATTGCACCTGAACAGAGCACACGTCACGTTCTCGGTACTTTTCAGTACTCACTGAAAAATCCATTACACTCCTAAAAAATTGCATAAAATGTGCGGGTATCATTTTTCACATTCATACGTCTATGTAGGTCGGAGTTAAAATCAGGACCGTAATTGCAATCTAACCCATTAAGAAAATGTCGTTTTTATACTGTTATTTATTTTATTTTGCTGTATTTTTACTTCACATTTTTTTATGAAACAACTACATTTTGAGCTGAAAAAAGCTCAAACTTTCATTTTTATATTTTTGAATATAAAATCAATATTTCCAAAAAAATAATGAGTGCATAAACAATATTTTTTTATTGGTTTTGAGGTTTAGGAAATCTTAAAATCTGCATAGCTTTATGAACTGTCAGAAAGTGTCAAAAAAGGCACGTCTGGCTGTATGGTAGTGAATGTTGGGCTTGGCAGAAGAAGCATGAAAATAGGATTAATGCTGCGGAAATGGGTACTTCCTGGAAGTTGCCGAAAAAAGTGTTTTATGGTAGACATGATCAATTTAAAAAAACGGCAAATAGAGACTGAAAAGACCACATTTAACCATAAACTGGTTAGGAAATATTATACTCTACTTTAATTTTATAAAAAGAAATTTTAATTGGATAAAGCTAATTTTATTCTAAAGGTCTAAATTTGCCAATAACATACAAATATATAGTCACGCCTTTTTCCCGTAGGGGTAGGCAGAGACCACTTCCTTCCACTTGCTAGGGTTCTTTCACACATCTTTTGCTTCCTCTACTTTCATCACGGCTTTCATGCATGCTCGTCGGTTGTTGGTACTCTTGACCTGGCCTTTCTTCAAAACCATGTTGATCCGATCGAGATATGTTCGCCGAGGTCGACCTCTACTGACTTCCGTCCATTCACACTCGCCTTATACATTTGTTTCGTCAATCTTTCTACATCCATCCTTTCTACGTGTCCAAACCATCTAAGCATTCCTTTATCTATCTTTGTAACAACATCTTCTTTTACATCACAGCGTTCTCTTATCTCACTATTTTTTACTTTATCCAACCGAGTCACTCCGGTTATAATTCTCAAACTACTTATAATGCCAATAAAAATATATTTGTTTGTAGTTAAAGGTGTTAAATTATTATTTTTACAACTGAAAATTAAAAATTTTGTGATAATTTTCAGAATTAGCTAATATAAAGTATAAAGAATGAAGTTTTTAAAAAAGCGTTTTTTTGGGTAAGTTGTCGATGCATTTTATGAATAGGGTGACTCGTTTTGACGCCTCGGTACGTGCCTGTAAAAATTTTAATTGCAAAAAAATACGCCATGTACTCGGACTGTACCTAAATCGTGCAACAACTTGATTTCGATGGTCGAACCGATTTGCGTTCATTGTTTTAAGCACGAACCAATAAAAAAACCGAAGTAAATAAAATAAATATTTTGGTGAAGATTTTTTTCTAGCTTAGTTTCGTCTACATCTAACTACCTTTTGAAATCGCTTTTCTGTTAAGTTCAAGGTGCGTAGGTACCTCATAAAATGGAAAGAAAGGAAATATGACCACCCACGTCAGGTTTTTACTGAGTGTTTGAATTATTTTTGAAATACTCTCCTACTGACTTACATTGTGAGCATTATATGGCCACTTTAAACAGTTCTGTATGAGCATTTTTTTTTAGTTACATATCGGTATTAAAAGTTATTTTCACGTACGAAAATTTATTGAAAATTATATTCAAATTTATTTGCTCCGGATAATATCCTTCACCAGTCTCATCTCAGTTTTTAGTGCTTTTTATGAAATACAATTGAATCGCTTATTTCAGAAACAACCTAAGTCACGTTTTGTCCATTTTGAGTTTGTTACACCAACATGCATTTTCGGAGATTGCACACATTTTAATTCAGAAAGAACCGAATTCCCGTAAGCATTGTTAGTTTTATTACGATTTAAAATATAAAATATAAAATAGTCCTGACTCAGGCTGATACGCTTCGCGCATGAGATTGGTCTCTCAAACCCATTCCCTCCGACATGAATGGTCCTTCGTAGGTTCCGGGCACAATGGCTATAAAGCTGAGAGCACGGCTCAATCCCAAATTCAATTCGATACAGTCAAAAAAAGATTATTAATTTGGTTCAACCCATTGCCAATGAGGTAAATTCTAACAGCTTCAAAAAATAATAAAGATCTCAAAAATAAAAACAAAACCCAAAACTTTGATTCCATTTGAGCTTACTCTATTCAAAGTGATTTTTAAATGCTCTATATATATATATATATATATATATATATATATATATATATATATATATATATATATATATATATATATATATATATATATATATATATATATATATATATCGGTTTTAGAACGTTCTTCAACGTCTTACGATTCCCAGTCTTCATTGATCCCTGTCCTCCCAGAGATCCTCTCCCAAACCTCTCTCTCTCATTTCTCTGTCTATTCCCTCTCTCCAACTCTTCCTAGGTCTTCCTTTCTTTCTTCTTCCAGAAGTCCATCTCTGTTGCTTCTAAAGCTTTTTCTAACCTTTGTTTTAGTTGCCATACCTCACTGCCATATGTAACTATGCTTTTGACAATACTATAGTATATTCGGTGTTTGTTATGTTTTGAAATATGTTTATCCCACAATACTGTGTTTAGTAAACAGATGGCTTTTCTTCCTTGTATATTCCTTTCTCTTATGGCTTCATCTGTAGTTCCGCCTGTCGTGATATACATACGGAGGTATTTACATTTTTCGCATAGTTTAATTATACTCTGGTTGTCCTCCAAGACCAGATCATGACATTTACGTTTCCAAATTTTTAATGCCTGTTCCAAATAAATTTTAAACAGTGTGGGAGACAGACAGCATCCCTGTTTAAGCCACTTATTAACAATAATTCCCTGTGAGTTTTTGTATGGTCCCAATTAAATTAACATTGATGTTGGTTTGTTCTAATGCTTGCTATAATTTGTCTTGGAGTATATTATCGTAGGCTTTCTCTAGATCCACACATAGTAAGTGCAATTCTTGCGGAAATGCTGTTTTCCTTTCAATTATCTGTGGGATGCAAAACAGATGATCCACCGTAGATCTTCCAGCCCGGAAGCCCGCCTGTTCCTCCGCCTCTGAGTCTCTATATTCGGCTTCAACTTTCTTTGTTGGAAGTTTACTATATATTCTGGCTATTGAGTTCAGCAGGGAGATTCCTCGGTGGTTGTCGCAATTATCTTTGCTACCCTTCTTGTAGATAGTGGACATATATGATGTTTTCCATTCCGCCGGTATATCTATCCCGTCGATGCATCCCTGAAAGAGTTTAGTAAGATGTTTGTAAAGTTTATCTGTTCCAGATTTTACTAGTTTGGGAGGTATATTACTGGGTCCACCGGCTTTGCTGTTCTTTACTGATCGGCAGATATTTTTTGCTTCCGCATAATGGATTCTAATAGGTGATGCTGTCGTCTGTACATTTAAAGTGCTTGTGCTTTGATCTTGGAATTGCACCCTGTCTTCCGTCAACAGCTTACTGAAGTAGTGGTCCAATTTTCTAGAGTTATAGTTAGTTCCTTTTTGTTATTTTATCTTAAAATGCTCTTTAAACTTAAATTAAAAATCCTACTTTTTAGTGTTTTATATCAAATGGTGCACCAATAACACGTTCGATATAATTATTAATCCAATGAACCATGTGTGTCCCAAAATGATCAATCGTCTTTTGTTATTCCTTAATCCACCTCAACTTTCATTTTCCTTTTAACCACCATATGTGGTATAACCACCCAGATGTGTGTCCCAAAATGATCAATCGTCTTTTGTTATTCCTTAATCCACCTCAACTTTCATTTTCCTTTTAACCACCATATGTGGTATAACCACCCAGATGTGTGTCCCAAAATGATCAATCGTCTTTTGTTATTCCTTAATCCACCTCAACTTTCATTTTTCTTATAACCACCATATTGGATTTTTCGATTTTTGGAAAAAGCGTAAAATTTCCAGTCTAGTGATGTCTCACAAGTGCATAAAAGATTGGAGTATCATTTAAATATCACACTTTGTAAAGTTAGGTCTCATTTTTTTCTAAGCAGGCCATGATTTATTCGTCAAAAAATAACATTAACAACTAACACATAAAAAAACGCATGAGTACATAGAATTTTCAATAGAACTTGGACGTAAATGACGACTTCTCAACTAATCAGATGTTCTCCTTTTTCATATGTGATGCACAAAGCGCGCCGACAATATATATTTTTCGTTACGCTCTGTGCATCATATGGAATGCACACATCCTTACATATCCTTGGTCCTTTATAGGCCTGTTCGTTTGTCATGCTCGCGCTGCTCAAAACTGATTTGAGCAGTATTCGATTGTTCCTTTGTTACAAGCAATTGATCAGAGACCGTTTGTTTGACAGGAGCAAGTTGATATATACCAGATAAAGCAGGATTTATTTGTTCCACCAATTTAGGTAGTGCAGAAAAACAAATCAGTTTGATCTAGCAGAATTCCAAAAAATCGGACATTAAAAATAAATAGAAAATTCAGTATAATTAATGGTGAAGTGACCGATACAAATTCTGAGTTGGAAAATTATTTACTTAACGAAATGAAAATTTGATGGACAATTTAAGGTTGTTTTTGTTGAGATCAAATATCAAATTGTTTTGGTGTGGTTTTTGTGTTCCTTTGAACTCGGCAGTTGGTAAATGCTCTTCGTAGATTTGCATCACGAAAATCATATCAATCTGCACATTTATGTAATTCATTGAGCAGTGTGAGCATGACAAACGAACAGGCCTTATAGGTATCCAGGACCTGCTAGATACGTAAAAAATAACTTTAGAGATACAAGCAACAACATAAAAGTAACTACTTCAAAGAGGCGAAAGATACGTGGACAGGCAAAGGGTTAAACTAAGGTGTTTGGACTCTAATACAAACTTTACTTAACCTTAATTATATTTTTGTAACCAGATTGCAACATATTAATTTGCGGAAGAATATTAAAAGTTTACACAGTTGTCACCATTTATAGGTATAAATATCGATTTGATTTTGCAAGATTGTACATACAATTATTTAAAGTAGTAATGAAAGTGTATAATTTTAAATCATTGCGAACGTTAATCTATTACACTGCAAAGAATTGCATAAGTTATTAATGAATATTAAAAACAATAACGGGCAGTTAACAATAGTTAGCGTTGACCAACTGTACGTGGTACGAAAAAACAATGGAAAATCAAATAGTAACATAATTAGCGAATACGAAGCCGAAAATGTGACTAAATTTATCATGTGACTAATTTATTTAGTATTTGAATTTGCAAAATATCTAAACCATCTTAATAACGTCCAACAGAATTGGTTAAAATTGATAGCAGTTTTATGGAATAAATGTAGATGAAGATGGTGATCATATGTTAATAAAATTAGGTGTATAATATGGAACAACTCCAGAGTTCCACAGGGCAGTACCTGTTATACACTGCCGACCCACCAACAAACTATGGCGTCACCACTGGCACGTATGCAGACATACATACATACATATAGTCACGCCTTTTGCCGTAGGGGTAGGCAGAGACCACTTCCTTCCACTTGCTACGGTTCGTACAAACATCTTTTGCTTTCTCTACTTTCATCAGTGCTCTCATACATGCTCTTCGGTTGTTGGTACTCTTGACCTGGCCTTTCTTCAAAACAATGTTGATCTGATCGAGATATGTTCGCCGAGGTCGACCTCTACCGACTTCCGTCCATTCATACTCGCCTTATAAATTTGTTTCGTCAATTTTCCTTCATCCATCCTTTCTACGTGTCCAAACCATCTAAGCATTCCTTCATCTATCTTTGTAACCAAATCTTCTTTAACACCACATCTTTCTCTTATTTCACTATTTTTTACTTTATCCAACCGAGTCACTCCGGCTATACTTCTCAAACTACTCCACAGCATTAATCCTATTTTCATGCCAACCCCAACATTTACTACCATACATAAGTGTAGGAACCAACACACCCAGACGTGCCTTTTTTGACACTCTCTGGCTGTTCATAAAGCTATGCAGTGCCCCATTCATCTGTTTTCCTGCAGACACAAGGATAGCATTACAAAAACTGCAGGTTAACCTCGACGAAATAGAGATCTGGTTTAAAAAATTGCACATCCAAGCTAATAAAGCAACCTAGTGATTTACTGACAAGATTCTAGAGCAGGTCTGGCCAACCCAAACAACCTTCTGGGCCACTTTAAAAATGCATTATAATCCCGCGGGCCGCATGCAAATTATATAATCTTCATATTAGTTTTGGACCCAATAAAAAAAAAATTAAAACAAAATGATGTAATATTATTGTTATTATTACTCAAACATTAGTTACGAAAAAAAAAAGATTCACTTTTGTGACATAAATGTTACAAAAATCTATTTTAGATTTTGATGTTTAAATTCATTGTGGTATTGTAAGTCAATCAGTTACATTTGGAGACATTCTGGGACTGACTTGACATCAACATGAAAGGTAGATGAATATATTTTTAATATTTTGTTTATATTTATCTTAATGAGTAAAACGACTTTCATAAACAGCTATTAGTTTTCTTAAATCTTTTGTATATTTAATGTAATTTTTATAATATGAATTTGTCAATTCTTTTAACAATGGAAAGTGTTATTATTTTTTAATTGGAATCATATAACAATAAACAACTAGTCCATTGGATAAAGTATAGGTACATAAACGTTTAAACGCATTGTAAAACCTTTATTTCCAAAAATTTTGACATAGAGAATTTCCTGTATAGTTTGTATAATATCGCGGGCCTTAAAATTATCCAATGCGAGCCAAATGCGGCCCGAGTGCCGCAGGTTGGCCACCCCTGTTCTAGGTTGATACTTTATGTATATAAAATTCTGTTTAATAGGAGACAGTTAGCGAACAATTTTATTTAAGATTAGGATGTAGTAAAGACGTTTAAAGCAAGTATTTTGAACATCTCCATTAAGATAAATGTTTTTTTTTGTTTTTTACCTAAGAACTAAACGGTATTGCTTATTAAGTGTCTAATTAATGTGTTGTAGCAAATTTTGACATTCTAATGATAATTTTCTAAATTTAATTTTTGCAATAAATTTAGAAACAAAAACTTAAATAGACAATAAAGAGACATTTTAAATGATGTATCAGGAGCCCCTACTTCCCATTAAAAAATTTGGGAGTTATAGCTGTCACTCGAAGGGGGTTCAGTGTAGAGATGATATAATTTTGTTGCGGGGTGTCATAATCTAAAATTGACGTTTCTTGAATTTTTATAAATATGCACAATAATATAAAAAATGAGTATCTTCCATTTGGCTGTTCCACACTGAATGTATAAACTCGTTCATTACACTCTATAACTAGATACACAATTCGATATCTCAGTTATCTACTGATGATTCGTAAATAGATGCAGAACTATCCAATATAAATGTGATCGTATAACAAAGAATAAAAAAAATTAAATTAAATGCTTGAAAGTGACAGTCAAAAAAATTAGCCAAATAAAACATTAAGATTAAAAAAGAGTATAAAAACACGTAAAAAGAAACAAATTTTTAATTAAGAATATTTTAAGGTAGCTTTCTTTAAATGTAAAATATAAATAAATTACCCTATAAACTGAATAAAAAATATTTTGAGATTTATACTTAAATGAAACGATGTAATATAAAACAGCATGCGTCTTATTTTGCAATAAGGGCGTGATGAATATTAACTAAAAAATTATTAATAATTAAAAAGAAGCAAATTTATTTTATCACTTTAAATAACACGAACATTTATTTGTTATAAAATCAATTTTTTTGTGTTTTACGATCAATTATAACATTAAAACTGTTTAATTGTTGGAATACACGGGAAATATGAATGAAAAACAATGATTGCTTCAAGAAACTTCACAAATAACGAACTGTATTTTACTATATTCAATATATCAAGATTTTTAAAAAAGCAGTGTACGTGTCACAAAATTACTACCGGCAATTTTAAATTGAACTTACGTGATACAACCGAATGAAAAAGTGCAGAAATATGTAATTCCCCTGTAAATCATATAAAGACGATGCGCATTGGCGTACCAAATATTTTCACTAGTTTGAATATATTTACTGGAAATTATCTTATTCTTATTTAAAAGCTAATATTTATTGGTTAACGTTTTATTTTAAATTTTAACAATATATGCAAAAGTTTTTCGTATTGGTTTAAATCTGACAAGTAGATATGGGATATGCAAACGGGATTTAGGAGAGGAAGCGATCGGGTCTTTTTTATACGGGGCATAGTCAAAAAATTCGTGGCTAAAGGACAAAAGTTCTTCTGTGCTTTCGTAGATTTGGAAAACGCCTATGGCAGAGTGGTGAGGAGTTTAATACGAGCGCTAAAATCATTTTACAATGATTGCCTTGCTTGTTTTAGGATGAACAAAGCTTACAGGGACTGGTTGAACATACAAAAAGGTGTGAGATAGGGATGTGTGGCTGTTTAGTTTATTTATAGACGGTTGTTTAAAATATTTGAAAGAGAGTGCGTATGGATTGAGAATCAATGATTTGTTCGTCAAATGCCCCATTTACACCGAAGATCAGGTTATATAAGCCTCATCTGCAAAGGAGTTGCAGACGATGTTTAATATTATGCATGATGCCCCTTAAAATTAAAGGTATGAAAGTAGTTGTCTTGGGTTTGAATCTTGGGGTACCCCTGATGTAGCATAGTATGCACCAGACGTAAAACCATTATAGCTGGCATATTGCTGTCGATTAGAAAGATATGATTTTAAAAATGGTGTTGTGTCACTTACAAATTCAAAATATGCTAACTAATTGAGTAGATCAATACGATAAAAAGCCTTTAAGAAGTTTGTGTAAATGACATCTACTTGAGCGTTGGCATCAAGATTTTCAGTTAAAAATTGTGTCTTGATTATAAGATTAGTTACAGTGGCTCGATTACTGAAAAATCCATTCTGATACTGAGAGATTTGACTACAAACTAAGGGATAAATTCGGTTATAAATAACAATCTCAAAGACCTTTCAAAAATTACATAAAGTTTAAATTGGTCGATAGTTTTCTATCATGTTTTTCTCTCCATTTTTAAAAACAGGACACACTTTAGCTATCTTCCTGAACTTTTAGTGAAACATAAATTAAAGATTATTATTAATGGTTTTACAAAATAAAATATCTTTTGATTATTCATGGTACATCCAATCCCCTTTTTCTGAAAAATCACTAAATAACAATTGAAACACAACAAAACACAAGGAGAAGTAGCTGTAACTAAAACATAATAAATAATAAACTAAACATTCTTCATAAACTTATTTCAGTCCTTTCTGTTCAATGCTAGCCTCTTTGCTTCTTTCTCATCATATTATCATATAAAATTTCTAATTTTGCTTCTTTAAATTCATTGCATAGTTCTATTTCTTTTTCATTTATACATACTTCTTACATTTCAAGAACATACATACATACATAAAGTCAAGCCTTTTTCCCATAGGGGTAGGCAGATACCACTTCCTTCCACTTGCTACGGTTCTTACACACATCTTTTGCTTCCTCTACTTTTATCAGTGCTCTCATACAAGAACCCAATTTTCCTATATTTATTTCAGTATTTATATTTACAAGTGATAACAAAAATAATGCCAATTTTTTATTTTTAAATCTTTGTCATTGAATATTTTTAATTAAAGTTATTTTTAGTTTTAAAAATACATAGATCTAGATATTTAATTTAAATTTTCTTTTTGAATAAATCGGTATTGAACCGCTACTGTTTGTTAACAATTTTATCTCGTTAAGTCGAATATAATGATCAGTTTTACCGAATACCGAGTATCCAATCCCAATAAATAATCAGAATCGATTGACAATTGAAGAATCCTGTCATAAGCGCAATTTATGAACGAGTACGTACTACAATAATTTCGGTAACTTTGTCCGAATATTTATTTCATACCAAACGTTGTTATACTGTTTTCGCATCACTTTTGACGACGGACGAGCTCATTGGCGAGATCGAAACTCGTTTTTCAACTACCTCGCAGGAAGTTTTTTAGATCCTCTTACCTATTAAATGAAAAACGACTAAAATCGTACAATTCCTGTACACATTTATCCACAACGATCGTTTAATTTTATTGCAAAAATTAAATCGTAGTAAATAATGTATATGCGACATTATTAAGAGTGGTAAGTGCGTACATATGTAGTAGATTATATGTATTTAAATACATTAACTCCTTATTTAATTGTTTAATACAGTCACGAATCATTAGACATGAAGATGTAACGCTGTAGCGGAATAAACTTGCCCCTAGGCGAGGGGAGGTATCGTGTTCTATTTCCGTACATCCCACAACATAGCGGATAGGAATGGTTTTAGCAATAATGCTAATGTTCAAGAATTTTCTCTAATTTTGTTATAATTAACAACGGGAATTACAAATAAAACCACGTTGTATTTAAATAAAATTCAATATTACAAGGGAGATTATTCTAAAATTTATTTATTTTAAAAAAGTAAATGTATTAGTCTATTTTTATGCATTGTACCTAGTAATCATATCAGGCTTAGTTTCATTAGTTAAGATCAAATACTTCATCCGGCAACATCGTTAGACTGGACAAATATCGTCGCTGCTTGGTGCTTATCGTCTATTGTCCCCATTGTTATTTTGACGCAAGGTGATCAGGGATAAACAGATTTGCAAGGTTGCCCTTGTCAACTTCCGCATCAAATAGATTATAATGTTCAATGATTCGTGACTTTGTCTGTACAAACTCCTGGACAAAATTAACGTAACAATATGAAATTATCCAAAAAATTAATTTTTTTCTGTCCGTTTTTAAAGTTTATCGAGTATTTGAATAGTAGGCTATGCATATTTTGTCTCGTTGTTTTATAACAGTTATCAAAACAAATCGTTAGATTTACAGTTTTAAAGAGTTTGTTAAAATATAAACAATTTTTTGCAATAGATTTTCGTCGAAAGTAAGCTTATAAATTGTTTTTTTTTTGAAAGTAATACGGTTTTTGTGGTAGACTGTTGGGCAAAAGTCGTTCCACAATAAATTGTAGGGTAAAACGCTTGAATGAGGCAGGAAATTATTCTAGAATGCAAGTGCAAGGACGAAAACGATGTACTAACCAACCGAGATAAACGTTTTATTAGACAATATGCTTTAAGAAACGGTACTGTCATTAGTGTGATTAGAAACGAACTCGAAGCTGTCCGCAATGTCACAATTTCTTCTAAAACAGTTAAAAGAAGCGAACAGAAGAAGACCAGCCACTTCACCTTTGATTACTAGAGAGAACAGATCAAAATTGGTCCTTGGATAATTTCACAGATGAAACTAGGGTTATACTAAAACATCTAGATGGTCGTAAACAAGTCTGGCAGTGACCAGGAGAAAGGTATTCTCGCTGCAAGAATTGCATTCGGTGGTGGCTCTGTTATGTTCTGTGGTGGTATATACTACGACGCTCGCACATAATTAGTTCCTGTCCGTACAAGATCCATAAATGCTAATTACTATCCTAAAACTATTGTAATAGAACATGTGTACCTTCCGGCTCTTTTTTGAAACCCAATTCCCTGTTTATACCAAACAACGCTCGACTTTACATACTTGGGGAGGTACTCGATTATTTTAATCAAGTAGGTAGCTATGAAGTGGCCACCAAAAAGACCAGTACTGAACCCGATCGAACTTTTATGGAATCACCACAAGAAAAATGTCTAGCATCAAATACCTGCACCTAGAAACCTGAGGGAACTTTAAAATGCAGTTATCACAGCAAGATTTTATCCAAAATGTATTTAAAAGCATGCCTAGACTCACAAATGCTGTAATTCGAAGTAGAGGAGGTAACACACGCTAATAGTGTTCTATTTACACCCAAATTTTTTTTTTCAACATTACAATTTAGTTATTAAGTTTTAAGAAAAATTTTATTTTCAATTTTACAAAGAAATATTAAAGCTAATTTACTTTTAAAGTATCCGAACAAGTTTTTTCTAACTTTTAATGTATCCAATGTCCATAAAAAATTATTAAAATTAATTAATAATAGTAATTTGTATGATTTATTATGTTGTTGCGTTCATTTTGTCCAGTCTATATTTAACGATAAAGAACAAATCGTATTTAAAGTGTATAAATGTATAAGTATTCTCTTTTGTTGTATTAATATAACCACACGGAACAAGCAATAATAATCTTTTAAAAATTACCAATTTATGGATAAATAACGTTTTACTTATAAACACATTCAGGATTCGAATTTATATTTAACACATTTTATTTATTAACTTCACAATTTATGTAAACTAGTGAAAACACAATGATCAAACTTCAGGAAACTGAAAACGAAACAGAGCATTTGCAGGAACATCGTCTACATCTAAAAAAAACGCTCAGACCCGTCGATTTTTGATTAAAGGGGGACACTCTTTTCCGGTATTTTTTACTTCACTACTTTCAACCCCAAGCGAGGGTAAGAATTACCCCATCATTTTTAAAAGGCTTTGGGGATCAAATGAGATGTCTTTCAGAAGTTCTTACAATTCTCTATACAATAGTCAAAAAGTTTTAAAATTTTGCCGATTACTTATTGAGAAATTAGATTTTAAATGTAAAACTTATCTTCAAACAATCACGAACGGTAAAAATGTCATTCATTCGAGTTAAGTACACCAATGGTATAAATTTAGTACCTAGTACCTAGTTTTTTCTTGCACGGGAAGGTAAATTCTTACAATTGCCGCTATTGGTCCGATTCAAACCCAAGAATTTTTCACGAGGTGCATACACAGCAACCGGAGAAATTAAATGTATGGGCTGGCATTTGCGGTGACTCACTAGTGGGTCCTTTTTTTCTATCGGGCAATTTGACTGGCAAAATGTATTTGCAATTACTGAAAGACGCTATTGACCCTGCCTTGATTGATATATTTGAAAATAATTATTTTTATTTTCAACAGGACGGTGCTCCTTCGCATTATGGTAATAGTGAAAAGAGGCAGCATTGAATGGCCTCCACGATTGCCAGATTTATCGACCCTCAATTTATTTTTGCGGAGAAAAGTAAAATCTATCCCTGCCTTGATTGATATATTTGAAAATAATTATTTTTATTTTCAACAGGACGGTGCTCCTCCGCATTATGGTAATAGTGAAAAGAGGCAGCATTGAATGGCCTCCACGATTGCCAGATTTATCGACCCTCAATTTATTTTTGCGGAGAAAAGTAAAATCTATAAAACACAACCAGTGTCGTTGGAAGATTTGCGTCAAAGAGTGCCGTCGAATTACTCCGGAAATTCTTCGGAATCATTGCAGATATTTGGGTATTTAATATTGTGGTAAGTAAGTATAGTGAGGCTTTTTCACTTGCCTTACTTTGATCTATCTCCTTAAGTATGCTAAATGAAGTAGTGACAAAATTCATTGATGCATCTTTATTAGGAAAGGCATTAAAGTTTACAGTCATACTTTTAATTATCTGAGATGTAGGAGTTCGTCAACAACAATCCTATTTCTGCAGTTTTATTACAATCTAACAAACAACCAAGACAAGAAGTGTACAATTTTCTTTACCAAAAAATGATTACTTACAAACTAGATTTAAAAATTATCTGCCAGGGGTATTTAATTTAAAAACGAGAATTAAAAAATTGGTTTACTACCATTTACTAACAACAAACTGTACTGCTAAGTTTGAGTTGGGCCGCCCAGAGAACGATTTTATACCACTCATAAAAATTTTTAGAAATATATTTTCATGCCTGTAAAGAGTGTACAATTGCTTAAATATATCCAGACGACAGCATGCAACATACATACTGTAATGGATAAGATCTGGTGATTAATAAACGGGCCACCTACAGGTAATGAAAATATTAATGGAAAAGGTAAATGAGTTCAACATAACACACTGGGTAACAATGATAGTCTATGAAAAAGCCTTCGACTCAATAGAGATATGGGCAGTATTGAATGCTCTAAGCAATGCGAGAATGGATGGTAGATACAGAAACATTTATGAGAACGCTACATCACAAATAATGACAACACAGGAAAAAACAAATAAAATAAAAATAAAACGCTGAGTGAGACATGGGGATTCGATCTCCCCCGAACTATTCACATTGGCTATGGAGGACATGTTCAAAGAGTTAAACTGGCAGAACAAGGGTATCCTCATAGACGGCGAAAGGCTAAGTCACCTTAGATTTTTGGATGACATCACATTGATAGCACGTGACCAGGATGAACTACGGGGTAAGATTGAAGAACTAAACAAGAAATCAGAGTAAATAAGCCTAAAAATCAATACTAACAAAACTAAGAACCTAACCAATGATATTCATCAGAATCAATATATTAATATTATAACCATAAACAACCAATCTATTGAAAAAAAAGAATCATATATATACTTGGGTCAAAAGAAGTAACAAAAAATAATTTGACTGCAGGTTTATCACGCCAAATATCTTGGTCAGCATTTGGGAGAACACAAGATGTCTTTAAATCCAACATGCCTAATACAATAAAAGCTAGAGTTTTCAACCAGTACGTCCTCCCGGTTCTCACATATGGAACAGAGACCTGGGCACTAAACAAGAATATTATAAATAAATTACGAGCCATGGAAAGACGAATCCTAAACATTAAGCTACAAGACCGCATTACCAACACAGAAATAAGAAGGAGAACAAGAGTTAAAGATAAGTTATAGAAAAAATATGTGCACTAAAGTGGAACTGGGCGGGACATATTGGGAGAATGACAGACAACAGATGGACGCGAAGAATGATAGAATTGAGATGATGGGAAAACAAAAGGAAAAGAGGTAGACCGCAAACGAGATGGTCGAATGATATAAAGAGACTGGATGGACATGACTGGATAAGGAAAACCAATAACAGAGGAGATTGGCAGATGTTAGGAGGCCTTCACTCGACGATGGGTGGAATAGGCTGGATGTGGAATTTATTAGTATCACCAACTGTTTGTGATAAATAATAAATTAAGAAAAAATTTATTCTACGGTAGTTATTACATTAAAAATATTTAAAAATCAATTTTAAAATATAAGTCTTATGATAGAAATTGAAAACAAACCCCAACTTTAATTTAAGTTGGTCAACAGTCATTACTCAATGACAGAAAAAATAAGAGGAAAGAATTCATTGTTAATATCCCATCATTATGAACTGTCCCACGCCCACTACGCATTTGATGGCCAAAAAAAACTGCGAAGTGTAGAATTTCGGCAATATTAAAACGACATTTAATTTTGGATTGTCTAGCCAGTAATATCAAAGCTCACAATTATCGTTTTCGAAAGTGCAATTACAGTAGACTTCGAATTATATATCTGAGGATTGTATCGAAGGGTTTTAACCTCGAGGTATTTGAAACTGGAAATGATAGATATTTCTAATATGGGCTTTATAGGATGAATGGTTTGTAGTTTGCGCGATTTTGTTTTATACATTTTGGCTTGATGATCTTGGAAGAGTGTGTTAGTTTTGTGGAAGTTTGGGATTCGCAGTCTATTATTATTTATTCGTTTCTTGTTGCCGTCCGTGGGAAACAACATGGAAAGTTTTAAGAATAATCCGGAATAATGTTGACGTTTTAAAACTATCAAAAATAATAAATTTAAAAGCACGATTAGAAAAGTTTTTTCGATCAGCATTTATTTTATTCATAGGTTATCCATTTTTTTACCAAAATAAAGAAAATATTGAAAATAAAATTAATTTCGAAAATTTATCCAGTGGCATAGAGAATTGGGGGCATAATATTCGGCCGTACCCAACTGGAACGTCAACGGTATAAGCTTGTTATTGTTGTTGAGTGTTATTGCATAGTAACTTAGTTGCCATGTTTCATCAAAAAATATTTATTTTTATAAATGTTAAAAGTAAAAAACACTTTTTTATTTATTAAATTTAACACACTATACCTCGAAAACTAGTGATTTTTAATATTAGTTCTTTAAAAACGCTCTGTATTGATGATTTGTTCACTTCATGCTACGGTGATTAAAAAATTTACAGTAAAACTTTGAAGCATTTTTTATTTATATGTATATCTACATCTATGTATGTTTTTATTTTTTTAAGTTTAATTGTATCTTATCAACCATTTTTTTAAATTATACATTTAGTCAGAAATGATAGTATTAAAACAAGCCGTGTGATGTCATTGGAACGAAGTTCATACGGTGTGTAGGTAAATGTTAAATAACAAGAGATAGGTGAGGTGAGGTGAGCCCTGGTACCTAATTGTTATGTTAAAGATAATAATAAACTTTCACTTTTGTTATACACCAGAACTTGTTAACTATTAAATAGTTATAAATATTTAACCGAGTTTATTAAATAATATTACTTTTTAAATTATGTAAATACCTTAAAATACGTGAGGATGTTAAAGAAAACCAGTTGTTAAAAAGTCTACGTTTCGAAACTTGTTGTTTCATCTTTAGGACTATTTAAAATAGCTCTGTGAGTATACATGCGGTAAAAAACAAGTTTAATGTAACATCTAAGTATGATAGAAAGTTTCATAAAATACGTTGACGCGGACAAATAAAAATTAAGAAACTAAACTGACATCGATTTAATATTGGAAGAATTCAGGAGACCAGTAAAAAGTCATCTGATAATTTAAATAAAAATTATAAATTTTGAAAAATAAAATTATACTTAAATTATTTTAAAAATAATAAGCTAAATATTATTGTTTTTTTAATAAGGTTTTGAGATTAAATTTAAAAGGTGTACAATTAATTTCTTTATTGCACCATTATGATGTTACCTGTTTCTAGTGGGCATTGAAAAAAGGAACCTTTAGAACTCTCAGGTAAAATTTTTATCTAAACCAAACTAGAAAAGAATTATTTTTGTCTTTTTCGTCTAGATGGCAGAATGTGTATTTACTTTACAATATATAATTAATTACAATTACTATTGGTTGGTTGTGATTAATTATAATTATTGAATTTACAAAATATGCGATTTTAATTAATAACAATTACAAGTTTTGGAAAAAAATTTAAAACAAACATATTACCTGTACCTTATGATTTCAACAATAAAATGTTGATTTCATAATTTATAATTTTAATCAACTTTTAAGTTGAAGATTGATTTATACACACAACGCAAAAGTCTTGGACCCCCACTTAGCCTGGTTAAAGAAATAGTTTGTTGGAAAAACAAAATATATTTATAAAAGTATATTGTTTACTGAATCTGTTTTTTGTAAAAGGAGTATTTTCAATAAACTGGGATACTTGGGAAATTAAAAAACAAATGTGTGATTTGTTGACAACATTTATTAAATCAAAAAAAGTAATTAAACATGTTGTACATTGACTAATATTCGGTATGAACTCCTTTATGTGGAAATAACGTATTGACACGTTTGTACATTAAAATAAGCAAGCAGTGTTTTGTGAAATATTGTTCCATTCCTTTGCAGCTGCTACGACTAACTTATCTGCAATCTGAGGTGGGTTGATTTGATCGTAAATGGCTCTAGCAATGTAATCCCATATTCTGTGGAATGCGAATTAATGGGGTACGGCAGTTAAACATTATTCCTCTCCAAAAAATTACGGTATCTCTTTGATAGAGAGCAACTTCGCGGGAAAAATTAAGTCGCTGTTGACGACCTGGTGCTCTACAGACTCTTTGCCGATTGTCATCACTCACCAGTCCAATTCTGGTTTTGTATGTAAATAACACTCACCTCCACTGCTGCAAAAGCCAACCACTGTGTTGTCACGCCCACTGGAAACGCGCTCTGCACGATGTCTTGAAAGTAGAGTGGGGAACCGCAATGGTCTTCTAGCACGTAAATTTGCATGATAGAGTCGTCTTAGAAATGTAGGTGTCGATATAACAGCGAAACGTACCCTGAAAGTAGCTAATGAGAGCTGAAGCTGAAGCTGTGCGGTGTCTGCGGGCATATTGCACCATATAACGATCCTCTTTTTCGGTCTCGAGGACGTCCACTACGTGTTATGTTTTCCACTGTATCAAATGCTTTATATCTGAGTACTATTCGCACAACAGATGATCTAGAAATGCCCAAGATTTCCGATATCTGATTAGATTTCTCTGCATCGTGTAAAGCAGTTATTCTTGTCCGATTAAACGCAGAAATTTCACGACCTCTTATTATAATCACAAAAATGAAACGAAAGAATACACTAGTCACTTGGCTGAATAAGCCATCACTGCCAATATTTTGTAAAAACATTGATAATAAAACAAGGACTCGTTATCGACATCTTTTTATATTTGTTTTGTTTCCTAAATACGTGTAATTGTTTACCACAGTAAGAAAAATAACTGGGTTTAATCGAATCATTTGATATATAGGCGGTCCAAGACTTTTGACGTTGTGTGTATGTTGTGTGTATTTTATTCACAGACGGAACATTTCAACATTTATTAAAAAACCTACTGACTTGTTATTATTGTTTAACAAGTCTCTTGGCATCTTTAAACAATTTACAATAGCAACAAATATCTACTTCGTAATTATTTAATTTTCATTTTAACACATTTTATTTATATACCATTTCTGTTGTAATTACTGTTATATTATCGTTAGTAGTACACAATAATAATTAACAGAGCGGATAGTCAAACTGGAGTGAAATCGAGGATTGAGCAAGCTCGAGCAGCATTTAAAAACATGAGTAGGGTCTTGTGCTGTAGAGATCTAAAGTTAACTCTAAGAATCCGACTTCTAAGACGTTATGTCTTCTCCACCCTGCTGTACGGTACGGAAGCCTGGACTATAAACAAGTACGAAGAAAGACGAATTGAAGCCTTTGAGATGCGGGCTTACAGGAAAATATTAAAAGTTTCATGGACGGAAAAAGTATCCAACTTGGTTATACTCCAACGTCTGAATAAAACCACCGAAATTCTTACGACCATCAAAAGAAGGAAACTGTAATATTTCGGGCTAGTTATGAGAGGCGAAAAATACCGATTACTGCAGAACATCGTGCAGCGAAAAATTTATGGTAAAAGAAAGCCGGGTCGCAGAAAAGCATCATGGCTCAAGAATCTACGTGACTGGTATAAACTCAACTCAAGCTCTCTGTTCAGACTTGCCGTCGACAGAGTAAGGATAGCCTTGTTGGTGACCAACGTTCTAGAAGGACATGGTACTTAAGAAGAAGAGTACACAAGATTCTGCTATATCTAATTAATTTTTATTTCGCTTTGGGATCTTTTATGCAGGTGATAGATAAAAACTTTATATCTTCATATTTTTGGTACATAACAATAAACCCTTTGAAAACGATAACACACTTGGTGTAATCTGTGATCACAGCTGTATTTATTTCTACGTATTGTGTATGGTATGTGCATGTTAAAAAATAGTTTTATATTTATATATCTATATATTTATATCGATAACACGGGGGAGTTTTATTGACTGATTACGTAAATATATCTGTAATTTTTGATTATGTTTTCTCGTTCCTTTGCATTACATCAAACACGATGTGATAACATTTGTTGTATGGATTTTAATATTCATTGCAACATAAAGTAAACATAAATACATTTTATTTCTTCAAATAAAAACAAGGTGAATTAAGCCCAATAAAAAGGATCGTAGTTGTTTATTAACATTTTGTTAATTTTAATCGAACAAAAATACCACACAGTGCAAAATATTTATTTTCTGTGATCCTACACCAGCCACAGGGTTCTTTACGTATTCCACCCATTTTATTACTATCGTTCCCTGTATTACTTAGTACAAGAAATGGATCTAACTTATGTCAAGTAAAACTCTTGGACAAAATTAACGCAACAACATAATAAATTCTACAAATTGCTGTAATGAATTAATTTTATTACTTTTTTATCGACATTGCTTACATTAAAAGTTAAAAAAAAACGTATTAGAATACCTTAAAAATAAATTAGCTTTAATATTTATTTATAAGATTGGAATAAAAATTGTTCCTAAGATATTGCAACGTTAAAAACAATTAATCACGGTGTAAATAAGTAACTGGTTGCGAAATTAATGGTGTAAGTGCGACAATAGTTGCACGTGTTACTTTTTCTACTTGGGATCACAGTATTTATGCTTCTAGGCATGCTTCTAATTAAATTTTGGATGAAATCTTAAAGAATTTGTTCCCATGCTGTGATATTCGCATTTTCAAGTTCCCTCATGTTTTTACGTGCAGGTATTTGAGGTTATCCCAAAATGCTCGAAAGAATTGAAATCCGGGCTATTTGGTGGTCAATGCAAAACTGGTATACCAACTTGATTAAGTTAATTAAATACCTCCTCAGCTATGTGATTTCGAGCGTTGTGTTGCATAAACAGGAAATACTACCCCAGAACACAAAACATAACAAAGCCGCCGCCGAATGAAATCCTTGCAAATATATTGCAAGGAACAAACCTCTATTCTGGTCTTCGCCAGACTCGTTCGAGAACATCTGGAAGTTTTGGTCTAACCCTAGTTTCATGTGAGAATAAAACTTTCTTCGATTATCCAAAGACCAATTTTCCTTTCGACAAAGAAAGCTAAACAGCTTCTCGAGTTGGACAAGAAAGACTTGAAACTGGTGACGGGGCTTCTCACTGGACACTGCCCTCTAAAGTATCACCCGAAAAAGATGGGCAATACAGAGAGTGATAGTTGCTGCTACTACGAGATCTTCGCTGATATTGCAGAACATTTTCCTTGCGAATTCCCAGCGCTCAAGTTTCTGAAAGGGGCCTTCCTAAAGCCCTTCGATGTCAGAAACCCCCCCAGGAAACTAATAAACTTTGTTCGAAATCTCGGAATCCCGGACCTTTCTAACCCCTCCTACAATCTACAATCTGGCAACTCTGTTCTCTCTAGTTAGCAAGCAAGAGTGCAGTGGCTGGTCTCCTACTGTTTAATCAAGTTTTATTTAACCGCCTTCCAACTGTTTTAGAAGAAATTGTGATAATGCGGACAGCTTCGAGTTTTTTTTTGATTACAGAACTTGTGACAGTCCTTTTTCTTAACGCTTATTGTCCCAGAAATAATCGTTTTCGCCTTGTCCTTGGCAAGGCAGTTTGATTCATCGTTGCCTCTAACTCACTTGTGACCTAAAACCCATATCAGAGTGACCTAGTAATTTGCTGTCAGTTGTCTCAGGGATTGTTTACAGTCCTATGTCAGCTTTGACCTACAAGTGTATGACTTCAGAGCTTTTAGTGCTGCTTGGCTTTCTGATAGATTTCTGCCTTTCGGGTGTCCCTTTCGATGCACTCCTGGGCTCATATCTCTTAGCGTGTAATTCTGCTGGTTGTTATAAGTATTTTATTTAATTTTTTAATGGAAACCAAATGCTGAGGCGGTGTTTCCATCTTTTTTTGGATAAAATTATAATTACGACAGTTGAAAGGCTAATTAATCTGAGCGACCTTTTTTGTACTATTGAGTTATATAGGTACAAATTTGGAATCAGCGAATTTTTCTCTACTTTAAAAAATGTGTTACTTTCACAAAAGAAACAAAATTGTTTATCTTTTAACAAATTCTTTTAAAACTGTAAATCTAAACGAATTGTTTCGATATCTGTTATTAACAACGAGACAAAATATGCATAGCTACTATTCAAATACTCGATAAACGGATATAATAAAAAGAAAAATTAATTTTTTGGATAATTTCATATTTTTGCGTTGGTCTGGGAGTTTGGTTAAGGCGCAAAAATTTAGTTCACTATCGGTGCTTATTTATTGTTGATTAGAAACTAGAATTCATAAATCGAGTATGGTTATCATAAATCTCGGTTTATTGAAATTAATTTAATTTATTTAGCTGTGAGCTATGGTCTGCTTACGAAAATGACTTGGGTGTTCTGAAATTTTTTCGAAAAAAATTCAATAATAGCCTACCTCAAGCAGTTCTTCCTTCGACAATTTCGTTATATTTATCTACCATCTCGGATGAAGAAGGTGTGAAAATAGCCACACAAACCGCCTTGATCTTTTTCGACTCGAACCATATTCTTCCTAACCCGACCCCTAATTACATTTATATTATGATCTACGGCAAGAACACCAGTGGCCCATTTCCATAAAAATTAGAACCCATTGGCGCCACGAAGAGACTCGCTGCCAAGGATTGCTTCCGACAATTTCATCTATAGCAATACTCATAATAAACAATTAAATTTTAATTGCAGTTAACTAGATTTATATTTTTCTCTTGTTCATAGACTTTGCAATTACAGAACTATGAGTAATTCAGTGAAATCAAGAAATGCTAAATAACAGTTCACAATTTTCATAAAAAATACGAGAAGGAAGAAATAATAAAGCATCTACTGCGGCAGGGTATATCTTTAAAAAAAATGAATTATTGTTGAGAATTAAAACAAAAATGAGCTTTGTGTACAGCTAAATAGATTCACGTTGCAAGATTTTTAAAAATGGTCTTGTGGATTCTTTACAGAGTGACACTTTGGTTTCTTAGTTCCACAGATTACACAAAAAAACAGTACCTAAAATAAAACTATATACTTTAAGGAAAAGCTTGTGGATCCTTCACATATTGTGATAATGGTGTCTCAGGTGTTTTAGCTCACAGATTACACAACTAAAATATCCTAATATCCTGTCCTAAAATATACTGTAAAGCAGGGTTTCTTAAAAAAGGCTTGTTGATTCTTCACAAAGTGTAACGATGGTATATCTGGTCTTTAAGCCCGCAGATTACTCTAAGAAAAATGAATAAAGCTGAATGTGCAAGATTGCTTGAAAAAGGCTTGCTAAATGTACTTCAACGCAGTGTTCCTTATGAAAGGCTATCCTGTTATTAATTACCACCAAAATACATGAGATTAAATAAAATTTAATATTTTACAAAGTCTTGTGTATTTTTTGAAAAGTGTAAGAAGGGTGTCTTAGGTCTTCAAACCCACAAATTACACCAATAAACAGCCTGTAGTAAAGTATAAGAAAGGCTAGTGATCCTTTACATTTTATAACAATGGTGTCTTAGGTCTTGAATCTTGCATATTACACTAATAAACATGCATAAACTTGCAAGGTTCCTTAAACAAGGCTTGATCAGTCTTCACAAAGTGTAACAATTGTGTATCTGGTCTTTAAGCCCCCAGATTACACCAGCAAATATGATCTTAAATAAAGCTCAGTGAAAAGTTTCTTTAAAAAGGCTTGCTGAATGTTCTTCAATGAAAATTTCTTAAAAAGGCTTCATTTCCCACAGAGTTTAACAAAGTTGCCTTAGGTTTTTAATCCGGTAGGTTACCACCAATAGACATAGTTTGATACATATCTTAAAGTAAAGCTGAAAAGTCTACAATGCAAGGCTCTTAAGAGAGATTTGTAGATCCTTTACAAATTGTAACAATGGTGTCTTAGGTCTTAAAGCTTAGAGATTACCACCAATAAACATTACATTGAATAAACTTCAATGTAGATTGTTTAAATAAAGGCTTCTCTTCACAGAGTGTAACAATGATCCTTTACAAATTGTAACAATGGTGTCTTAGGTCTTAAAGCTTAGAGATTACCACCAATAAACATTACATTGAATAAACTTCAATGTAGATTGTTTAAATAAAGGCTTCTCTTCACAGAGTGTAACAATGTTGTCTTAGGTCTTCAAACACGTAGACTATCACCAATAGACATAAAGGTAAATAAACCTGAATATTCTATAAATACAGTCTTGTGTATTTTTTGGAGAGTGAAACAAGAGTGTCTTGGGTCTTTAAACCCACAGAAAACACCAATAAACATAAAGTAAAGCTGGGTAGTCTACATTGCAAGACTCTAGTGATCATATATTGTAGCAATGGTGTTTTAGGTCTTGAAGGTTGTAGGTTACATCAATAAACAACCTAAAATAAAATTGAATATACTTAAAAGCAAGGTTTTTAAACAAGAATTGTAGATTCTTATTGAGAGTGTAATGTAGATCTTTAAGTTCAGAGATTACTTCAATAAACATTATCTAAAATAGAATTTTAAAAACAAATCTGATATTCGTAAATGTGCACTGATGTACCTACCCCGATCGTGAGACTCTGAGAACAAGATGCAATCTCTCTATAAGAAATTAATGACCCAAAGGGATTGCCAATTTCGGCAATTTTTTTAATATTTCTTTCGACGTATGCTTTATTAGATCTGCCCTGTCATCAGCTCTTTCATTGTCTAATGTTAACACATACAAAAAAATTCATTCCTGCCAATATTTTGATATACTGCGGTGGCCTATGATATCTGATCGAAATAATAGCTTCTAAATTGCCCCTAAAAAATTTAAATCTATTGAGATCATATCGTCTAAATACTTAATTACATCCGATGGCGATATAATAGAAGAAGGATAAAGAGGAGAGTTCCTTGAAACAATATTAGGGTCCGTACTCACCTATTATTTACAGTTAATATATCATTTAATCTAGAGTGTGGTGGAGTGGTTTTGTTTTTTTTTTTTTTGGCTGCGTGATCATTGGGCTGGTCTAGTTTTTTCAATGTACGTGTAGTCTGGATGTTGCCGATAAGGAAGGTAGCTGTAACGGTAGCAGAGCAACGAATCCTTCGTTAAGGTACTGAATGGGAAACATTTGAAATGGGGGAGTTTAATTGATGGTACCATTTTATTTCTTTATTTGTTTTCTGGCATTCGATGATCGTTCGATTTTTTAAAATTCCAATTTGTTTTATACATATACACGCCATGATTGTGACTAAATCGCTCGATTTTTCAAAGGTTTTAATTTTGGGATAGATAAAGGTCTATTTTAAAATTATTTTTGTAATATACAGGGTATCCCAAAAACGTAAAATATATCAAAGTTGCATTATTTTACATGGAATGCTCTGTATATTACTTCATTTTTGTTTTCTAGGGTAGATTGTAGATTGTAGGGGGGGGGGTCGTGAAGTCTATGCAACCTCTCAGTGCATAACCCTTAATCTATTCGAGGCCCGGGATTCCGAGACTTCGAGCAAAGTTTATCAGTTTTCTGGGGGTAAGTTTCTGACATCGAAGAGATTTAGGAAGGCCCCTTCCAGAACTTAAGCCTCTTGCAGAAAAGCGCTGAGCATTCGCAAAGGAAATGTTTCAGCGAAGTTCTCGCAGTAGCGGCAACTATTACTCTCTGTTTTGCCCATCTTTTTAAGGTGATACCTCGGAGGGCAGTGTCGAATGAAGAGCCCCGTCACCAGTTTCAAGTCTTTCTTGTCCTCGTGAAGCTGTTTAACTTTCCTTGGCGAAAGACTTACTAGCCTTTTTGCTTGTCTTTGTCCTGGCACTTTATGCCAGTGAGATTTCATTTCATCTGTTTTCCCCAGCGTTGAACATCTTCTTTCAAGTGGGCTTTGGAAAATCCACAGAAGGGTATATTTGCAGAGATCAAACGATTACAAAAACAGTGAAAGTTATGCTGGCCACTTCCTTGTTCTTCTCAATTATTGTTTACTCCGCTGAAACATGGACACTAAAGAAAACAGATCGAAAAAGAATTGAATTATGGGTGTCATGGGTGGAACATATAACAAACGCCTACAAGAACTAAAAATCAAAAAAAGTCTACTAAACCAAATCAATAGAGCATATATCAGTTACTTTGGCCACATAGCTAGAAGAACAGGTGAGATGGAAAACCTCGTAGTCGAGGGAAAAGTAATTTTTATCAACTATGCAAGAACTTATTTAAAGTAATCGTTAACTTTCCCAGTAAACATTTAAAAAAAATTATGGTGAACATTTTGTATCATTCACAATCGTTTCTTTTTATTTTGTTAATTTTCTGCAGGTGTAAATTGTAAGGGTCTCCGAATTAAAAGTGTATTCGTATGACTTATTCAAGCATATTATTATTCTCCGCAACATTTGAAAAACTAAAATTATATTTGCATCTCCACTATCAAAAGAGCTGTTCATTTTATTTACTTTTCCTGTTTTCACTGCGATTAAATACCGAAGGGATCCTGTCATGAAAGGGTAACTGTTGTACGTAACACCTTGCCAAAGCTAGATCAACAGGTCCCGAAGAAATCATTCTTTCACCCACGCTTTTAAGTAAATAAGGGGCGCGTGTCTCCTTCGACAAGTCGGTAACTCATACCTTTCACGAACATTCATAATTTAATATCTTATCAATTTTACTTTGACGCCTTGCCTGGCATTCTCGAAATTTTGTACGGAAATAATTTTGGGAGACGCAATCTAATCTTGTTGTCTTGTTTGCATTGTGCGAGTTATCTGGGGCAATGTTGAGCGTACAGGAAATATGAGTGTGACATCTTTTTGAATGGACGTATGTGTTTGGCCTTTGAGTCAATAAAATATTACTTATTTTAACAAATTTTATTTATATCAATATATTTATTTTGCTATTTTAATATAGCATAGTCTTTAATCTATAGCTATCTAGACAAAATAGTTTCTTGTTTAATTTACAAATCCTGATTATCATATTTTAAATAATATTACGTCATATTTAACTTAAACATAACTAAATTAATTCTTCTGGTGCCATCTCCTAGAGAGGTTTGCAATCCACCAGTGCTAATTAGACTTAATTTACTGCTGCCCTAAAACAGTGACTCAGATTAAACCATTGACGTTTAAACCTTTGTCCTTTATATTGCCTTTCATGCTTTGAATATAAAACATCAGGAAGGAGCGTAGTCTTAAATAAGTGGTGACCGGAATGGAGGTTGCATATGGCTGACTACTTCTTCCGTTTTGGCAGAGTCGTGGGGCTTTAAAGTAGAATAAAAAGAACAATATACTCGTGTAGCAAGGTAACAATAACAAAAAAAATTTATTAACTTGATTTTCTAATGTGGATGAAATTTTAATTCGTGTTATAGAGAATCCAGATATCAGTACTAGCCGATTAAGTCTGGCAACAGGGATAAGCCAATGGTCTGTTTTTAGAATATTAAAGAGGGAAAAACTGCATCCATATCCATATTACACTCCTGTTTAGAATTTATTACCTTAAGATTTACCTAAGCGTCTACAATTTGTCCACTTTTTGCAAGATAATCAAAATGTTAACCCAAATTTACTAATAAGGCAACATTTATCAGACGAGAAATATTTAATTGAAAAAATAATCATTTGTGGGATTCTGAAAATCCACATGATAAGAAAGAAACACATTTTCAGCACGAGTTTAAGGTTAACATTTGGTGTGGTGTAATATTTAATTATTTAATGGGTCTTTTTTAACTCGCAACCAATTTAAGTGGACTCTTTATGTGGATTTCATTCAAGAACATTTACACGAATTGCTAGAGGTTTCTGACAAAACATGTGGTTTTTGCACGACGGGGCACCACCACATTATTCTCTAAAAGTTCGTCAATACTTGAACCAACAATTTCCACATCGATGGATCGGTCGTGGAAGTGGAGTTTGCTTGGCCACCGAAAGTGTATTGAAGTAAATGGCGGGCATTTTGAACATTTTTGTTTTTTAATTTGTTATTGTTACACATTAACGGAATACAATCTTTTGTAAAATTAAAATAAAATGAACTTTTTTGAAGCAAATGACTCGTTAACCGATCGAGTTACATGAATGAAACAAGAGTAACTTTTTTTTGTAGAATTTAACCCTTTTTAATATTTTTTTATTATTTAACCTTAAAGTATAGCTGAAAAAAAAATTTGCTTAGATTTACTAAACACAACCAAGTGTAACGTAAAATTGCCAATTTTTAAACAAAAATTTTGAAAGTTTTAAAAATTATTGCGAAAATCAAAATCCATATTTAAACTTTAAACACCCGGTATCTCGAAAAAAAAAGCAATATTTGTATAAGGCATGTTGGGTAGAATTATTATATTTTAAGGTCTACAATTGAGAGTTTGGACATTCTTAATGAATAACCCTGTATGTGCAAAAATAAAATCTCGTGATCGTTTATTTTAATTTTTTGTGGCATTTAACTGTAGATGTTACCTAATACGTTATGTGGATCCTTTAAAAAACTATGTAATATATTTGACAGTTACAGTTTGAACTTTTTCGTTTGAAACATCAAATAAAAGAACTGAATATCATTGTTCAAGATACAACAGGAAACAAGATAAGGAAAAAGTCGGCACAAGCCAAAATTCTAAAATCCGAAAAAATAACAACTACTTGCAATAAACGGAGCACAATTAAATTTGTGTTGGAACAGTTTTGGTGACACGAGTTAAGGTGTGAAATATGGCCCATTGTCGACAGCATGCCTTCACTTATCTCTAATTATTAGGACTTTGTCATTTCTGGGAACAGATAAAATGGGAGTTTCGTTTGCTATTAACCGAAAGAGAGAATTGGCGAATACCTTTTTTTCAATGAACAATGTTGAATGCTGGCCGTTCTTCATTCAATTACACAATGCGGAACCGCGGGGCGTATGGGTAACAAATATCGCACAATACTTGTACATTCTATTTTATTTATTGCTTCAAGTCTATCTGTGGTAGCCACACGATATAATTTCATCGTTAATTATAATAATTTTATCGTTAGCAAAACGGTATTTACCTCTGTAGCATCAGCCTCGGCCTCCACCAGCAATTGCTAGTCGCGGCGACAAATCGCTGTCTTAAAAAATTAATAAGCGGTAAATTAAATCAATTTTCCGATGAATGTCACTGAAACAACTTCGAGCGAGAAATTAACATAGTTATTAGGTACAATAAATAACAATTGTGAAAGGGGAAGGAAGTTTTACAAGTTATTTGAAGGCCCTGAAAAGTTTTTTCAATAATCTTCTTCCTAATCATAACATCTTAGCAGATGTGTTGTGACCCATATTAACGAGGTTTAATGTTTTGGATGGCATCTCGCCATTTATCTCGATTAAATGACATGTGAGCCGCTTGTGGGAGAGTAGCATCTAATAATTTTTTGGTAACATCCACCCATCGATTTGGTGATCGGCCACGCCTTCTGTTTCCTTTAGGTTTTCCCTGTACAATAAGCCTTTCCGTATGCTCACTCCGACTGATGTGTCCGAAAAATTTGAGAATTCGAGAGTACACGATACTGGACGAACGTTTTGACGGACGTATTTCTTGTAAAACCGAAGCATTTGTTTTATGTGCGGTCCAGGACACTCTCAACATTCGTCGCCACGGCCACATCTCAAATGCATCAATCCGACGACGATCTACTTCTTTGACAGTCCAAGATTCTGAAGCATATAGAAAGACCGAAAAGACCAAGGTTCTCACTAGATTGATTTTAGTTTGTTTTGTGATATTCCGATCCCTCCATACTTTATTTAACTGTGTCATTGCTGACCTAGCAAGCTGAATACGCCGTCTAATCTGATCTGATCATAATTTTGGTTTTATTATAATTTATGTTTAGGCCGTTAAGAGCACTGACATTTTCAAGTCTCATCAGGAGTTCCAGAATTTCTCTCTGGGAGGCAGCTATCAAGGTTGTATCATCGGCAAACCTTAAGTTAGACAATTTTGCGCCAGCAATATTTACTCCACCCTGCCAGTCCTCTAGAACCTGTCTCATAATAAATTCGCTATAGATATTAAAAAGAAGCGGCGAGAGAACACAGCCCTGTCTCACACCCTTGCATGTGGCACCTTCATCAGACAAGCATTTATCAACCCTAACCCGTGCAGAATTGTTAGCATATAATTGTTGTATCATATAGACTAGATGGTCTGGAACACCCATTAACAACATAATAGACCAGAGCTTTTCCCATTTTACGTTATCAAAAGCTTTGCTATAATCGACAAAACATAAATACGTAGGATTATAGAACTCTCCCGACTTCTCAATAATTTGAATAATATTCAGAATTTGCTCCCTAGTGCCTCTTCCCCTTGTGAATCCAGCTTGTTCAGGAAATATCTGCCATAAAAGATAGTGTTCCAAACGGGATCGAAGAATATACAGGAAATACCCAATGATAAAAAGTACACTTATCAAAAATATATCTTCTTAGTCGTATCTCATGAAATCAGGTACATCCATTTACTCTAGTTCTTCATGTTTGTCGGTCCATTGTTTCAGTTAGTAGGGTTTGTAGTGATGTATTTGTGATTTTCTTTACTTGGTCTATCCATCGTAACAGGTGACCTGCCGCTCGGCCGATTACCTTTCACCTTTCCCTGTACTATCAATTTTTTTAGATCGTCTCCCTCTTCTCCTGTAGTGTGTCCAAAGTATTTTAGAGTTAGATAACATTTTGCGTACGGGACCTTTCACGAGATTGTTGGTTGGTTTGTGGCGAGTTGGAAATCGGAAAGGATCTGGAAGCGTGTATGATGTGTGCTTATCCCTTTCCGATCCCACACCGATTCGATTCTTATGGCAACATAGGTGTGTCCCGGCCATAACATGGGAACCCTCAATGTACGTCTGGCGTGCAGGACAACATCATGTTTATTTCTCAAAGTTTGGCCACACACATTAATGATTTTGTTAAATAAAGTGGAATAATATTCATGTTTATCAGACAACTAAAATACGTTTTAAAATTGAAAAATAAGACTGATCAAGTGCTACGTTTTTCCTGTTTCGCTCTACGGTGCAGAGGCTTGGACACTAACGGAAACACTAATGAAAAGGCTGGAAGCATTTGAGATGTGGGTGTACCGGCGCATTCTCAGAATATCGTACACTAAACATATCCCCAACTTGGAGGTCCTACGCCGAATAGGAAAGGAAAAAGAAATATCACTTACTGTTAAGAAGAGGAAACTTGAATATCTTGCTCATCTAATGAGACAGGGCAAATACCGTCTACTACAACTGACAGTCCAAGGAAAGATAGAGAGTAAACGCGGACCCGACAGACGAAGACATTCGTGGCTCCACAACTTACGCCAATGGTTTGGACTGACTTTAATCCAATTATTCAGAAATGTAGCTAACAACATTAAAATTGCTATGATGATAGCCAACGTTCGTAACGGACAAGGCACGTGAAGAAGAAGTTTATCGGGCATTGTTGTTGACTGTAGTTTTGACGAATTGTTGCTAATAATTGTTATGATAATGTTGTTGGTAAATACCTATTTAAATTAAAATTTCAAAAGCCATTATAATTAGGTATAAAAATTAAAACAATTATCAAGCAGCCGAGTCATCGCGTAATTTATAATGAACCTAATTTAATACAATTTTTTTTTGTTTATTAAAATCGATAATCACGACTCATGCATCCATAAAAAAATTCATCTAATTATCTAAACGTTCTAAATACACGATAATGACCTTAACCCAACAACTAATAACTGAATAATCACTTTGAGAAAATTTTAGTTAATTATCCGAACCGATCTGAGGCGAAGCGCCGATTATCGGCGTTTCAACCCTTTGAAAGGTCAAAATTTAATAAAAGATTTTTCAGCTTCCTCTTAATGAATGCCTTTGAAAATTTCTAAACTCGATTAAGATTTTTCGGAACAATGGAAGGGTAGCTTTATAGAAAAAGGGATGATCAGTACATCCTTTTAATTTTATTAAAGCCAGACAATGTTCCCATTACACGGTTATTTATAATGGCTAATCATCAGGTGGGTTTTAATGGAGTTCAGTTTCGGAATCTGAGGGTTGTTTTCCTTCTTATAATATAAATAATGACGCATTGTTAGCGGTGTACAGGTTCGAGTACGTACTATCTATTTCCACTATTCGATACCGAAAAAAGTTCGTCACCCGCTATGTAGAGCTAGTTGCATTTATTTACTTACCTTAACTTAATGATCGGAAATATACGAATTTTCATTTCCAAACAGCTGTAATCACTTTATTATGAGGATTCCAGTGTTTGTGTCAGGATAAATGGAGCTCCTACGAACTGTCTTAACATCGAAAAAGATGTAAGACAGGGATGTGTGGCTTCGCCATGACTTATTTATAGACAGTAGATGGGAAAAACATACAGTCAAAAACCCACCAAAAATAATCTTTTAATTTTAATAAGGCTTAATCACTAAGAAGAAGGCTTACAACAGAAGGCACATGTTTCGAAGGATTAATCCTTCATCTTCTGTTTTTGGTGGGTCCACTAATGTTAGGGACAACGGTTCATCTTTATAAACAACATTTGAGGAAGTTAAATTTAGTATTTATTTTAACAAAATTTTTTTTAAAACTCAACAAAACGTTGGAATGATAACTTATGACAATAAAGTATGACAGATGGAAGGTCAAGATTCAAAAGGCCTTTCTTACCTACCTCAATATTAACTCCACTGTATGTTATGGATCACCTCCGTTGGATTTTTTATGAACGGGTATTTTAAAGATTTGAAAGAGAGTGCGTATGATTTGATCATCCTTTACTCCTATAATCGGGTCATATTAGAATTATCTGAGGAGGATTTGCAGGAGATGGTTAACATTATGCATGATGCCCTAAAAATCAATGGGATGAAAAAGTAAATGTAAGCAAGATAAAAGTAATGGTTTTTAAAAGAAAAGAAAGCATGACAAACTGCGAGGTGCTGATTGAAGGAGAAAGAGTGAAACAAGTGAAATAGTTTGTATACTTGGGTTTAAAATTTACTGGAGACGAAAAGTATGACTCTGATATTGAGCGAAGGGTGTCGGTAGGAAAACAAATCAATAAGGCGGTGCATAATTTCATGAGTTTATTGTATTGCAAAAAGAAAGATTAGAATAAGTTATTTAGTTTTTATGCTGAGTGTTTTAAATTAACTAAGCCAAGACTAAATATCGTATTTATTGTTGGAAGATTTATGCGCTATCAATGTGTTTTTCGATATTTACCTTCGAAGAGGTTCAAAAATTATCCACCCGAAGCCAGTAATCGGGCCAAGCGTACTGCTTAGTCTACTCCGGTTCTTTGTCCAGAGTGCGTCTGCCCTCTTCTGGAGAGGTTTTTTCATCAGCTGTCTTGAGGTTCTGCAGCTAGTATTTGCATTCCACTGAAAGATATGTTCTTGCTCAAGGATTAGTTTCAATTCATGTTTCTCTTCGGCAATTGGCAATCCGACCAGCTGGCTTCTTGGTTCCACCAGGGTCCCATTTCTTGCCAGTTCATCGGCTACCTCGTTGCAAATTATCCCTGTGTGCCCAGGAACCCATGTAAGAGTGACCTTATTTGCATCGGTGATGTGGTGGTGCAACTCTTGAGGGCCCCAATGGCCGCGCGACTATCAGTGAGAATATCAATCTCACTGTTGGTCACTCTGTTCTCTATCAGGTGCGTGACATAACTGAGTATGGCATAAACCTCGGCCTAGAAGACCAAGGCGTATTTTCGCAGTGATATGCTTTCCCTGTGGTTGCAGGATGATTTTTGGTACAACATTTTATATTTTTGCTCAAATACCAAAAAAAATAATGCGTAACCATCACTACTCATTGGTATATTTTACACACAGCTTTAAATTATTTGTAAATGGTTATTTTATTAAGAGTAGAAAAAAAATCTTCAGTTAATGTCATTATTTTTTAAACTGATTTTAAAAAAATCACACTCCTGTGATGTTCAAGCGTAAATTGGAAGAAAATTTTTTAAATTAACAATCTTTTCTTGGGACCAGTAATGTTATGAGAAGATTCCATCACACGAATCGATATCAACGCCATTTTATATATATATATATATATATATATATATATATATATATATATATATATATAAGTCATAAATAATATAGCTAAAATTATCCTTTCGGATCATCGCATTTTCCAAATTAAATTTAAATTATTATCGAGTCCGTTTACCAGCACGCGAGCGCCACAAATCGAAAATTTTGATCTTAATTTTATACGGGCCGTCTCGTATCCAAGGATGTATCTGATAATTGAAATTACCGAATTCAACGTATAACGTATTCTTTTTCTAGATGGAAGTGCGATATGTATAAGGTAGGTAACTTTATTGTGAGATGGTTTTTGGGATGCACCCAAATGGTTTAAAATCATTTTTCCGACGCTTTTTACGCTGAACAATATTACTAACAATATTTAGTAAAAATATACATACAAGTTGTGATATTAGCTTGATGAGAAGCCATTATAATCGTTTTTATATTAGATAATAAATTAAGCTTCTCACCAAATTGTTTCATTTAAACAATTAAAAATAATTTCCTTGGCTTCGCCTCGGTCAACAAACATGTGCTCTGAGACATTTCTTAGTTTACTGCCTCAGGTGTGTAATAAACTATTCCGTATCTGTATATTTGTCTAATTTAAATGGTTTTTACCAAACAACCGACATTAAAAAATGTTAAATATAACAAAAAAGGCTTTATTGAATCGATTTGACCCTCCAGATGATTTTAAACTGTCATTGGTGGCGTCGTAGAAACAATTTTCAAATTATATTTGTTTGGTAGGATTGTTTATTACCGGTATACGATCGGGAAAATTTACTGTTGCTTATTTACAACGTATTAATAATCACCCTAACCATTAGTCAACAAAAGTATCCATCGTCGCTTTCGGTAAAGAAAAGAAGCGAATACATTAGAAGTGACAAGCACAAAATCGCGGCACTCGGATCTGTTCGGGCCGTTACAATGTTCATGCGTATCAAGATCACCCACATGATATGTTCCTAAACTTCTTGACCGGCTAGAGGAACTACATTTGCGGTCACCGAAAAATTTTGGTAGCACATCGATTTGACATTCCCAGAGCCGGCATTAAATATATTCTCTTTTGTAATCAACAATCATTACACTTAAGGACAATTTTTTTTTATGAAAATAGTCGCAAAATGGGTATACCTATCGTGTGGGCCGCGGACGGCCCGCACTGCGACTGTTAGAAGGGGAAGGGATTATCGGAAGGAAATGATTGTGGACACGCTTTTCAAAAAGTTGCAGGTCATAGTTCTCTGGAAAAACTGATTTTGGAAGCTTATTCCATTCCGTAGCAGCCCTGTAAAAGAAGGATTCTTGATGAAGATTGGTCCTTGTAGTGTCAAGCTTGAGAGTAAATGTGTGGGACTGATCAGCGTGCCGAGTTCTTCGGCCGAATGTTGCCAATGGTGGTACAAGAGTTTTTATTTCTCTGGAGCATCTGCCATGGAAATATCTGTGGAGCAATGACTGGTCTGCAACTCTTCTTCTATGTTCTAGAGGGTGAAGGGTATCTGTGAGAGTTGAGCTGTTTATCAAGCGAATGGCTCTTTTCTGAATGGAATCTAGAAGACGAATAGAATGCCTTGGTGCTTAACCCCAAATATGTGAGCAATACTCCAGTAGAGGTCGGATTTGAGCCTTGTACGTCGTCAACAGTTGATCAGGAGTAAAAAACTTTCTGGCTTTCCACAGAAAACCTAGCCTCTGGCTTGCCGACTTTGCGATGTTAGCAACATGGTCATGCCAAGACATATTATTGGACACCGTGACTCCCAAAATCGAGATGGAGGGACTTGGTTTAAGGGTATTTCCGGACATTGTGATGGGATGATTTGAGGAATTCACTTTCTTGGAAAACGTGGCACTTTGTGTTTTTTGGGCGTTTAACTGAAAAAGATTGTTGGTTCCCCACTCGACGATTGCTTTAAGATCTCTATTGATGGAATCAACCTGTTCCTGCCTGAGTCTATTTGTATCATTCACCGAAAGTGATCGATAGGATGTGAAAGTTGAGACAAGTGCGCTATCGTCTGCGAAACTGTAAATGGGGTTCGTGGTGGTTTTCAAGAGGTCGTTGATGTGTAAAAGAAATAAGGTGGGGGACAGGATGGAACCCTGGGGCACCCCGGCATTAGTTTTAAACGCATCAGAAGAAATACCGTCAACTGCCACATGTAAGGAGCGATCTTGCATGAAGCTCAAGAGCCATTGGCGCAGTTTGGTTGGAGGACCGTAGGCAGATAATTTACTTAACAATGCCTGGTGCCAAACGCGGTCAAAGGCTTTAGATATATCCAAGGCTATTGCACGGGATTCACCAAACTTTTCAATAAAACAAAACATCGTTCCTTATGTAAATAAATTATATTTTCGTTATTTCAAATATCAAAACATTTCAAATTCCTTTCCATAGTTATTGTTTTTAGTTTAAAATTATAAATGGTCGTTGTTTTTATTCGTTTTGAAATAAAATTGACAACAGTTTTATTATCTTTTGGAAAGTCACCACCGGACGGTTAATTTATAAAGCTAGTTTATAACTAAAAATAATTTGGAAAAGATAATTGTGCTTCGTTTGTTATTTTGTTGTACTGCAAAAAAGCATTGTGGCCAACAAACTTCTAAACATCTCGGTTTGTCAGAAAGTTATTGAACATGTGAACGAATCTTAGAAGACCAATCGACCAAATCGCAATTGTGGCGGAAAATAAACAAATCGAAGTTTACTGCAGACTGCGAGGGCAGGCAAAAGATATAATACCCCACCGACTTAGTTCTGAGTTGATGAAATCAAATATGTTGGACCTTATTCTTCCTAAGCAAGGGCATGAAGATAGTTTGTGTTCAGTTGTTTCGTCCTCCACGCAGCAAAATCGACAGTCCTTTTATTGGTTCAGACCTATCCTTCCGAGGTGTTATCTTAGACTACAATGTCCTGTAAGCAGTCTCGTTAAAATTCGCAAGTCGTTCCTACTATATTCCAGGATCTGCGTGGTTGTGTTTCCTGAGCGTTTAGGTAATAACACAAGTCTTTTCTCTACTCCCAGTCCAAAATAATGGTTTTGGCAACACTTGTGGTGATTCCAAGGAATGGTTTTGGTCCTGCGAACGCAGATTTTGCTCCCCTTTTTGTGAGGATACCAGATTTCTCGTTGACCTTTACCTCCTGGTTCCCAAGCACCCTGACGAGGTATCTGGTGAAAGGAAATTTTACAGGGAAGGCAGTGGCCCATTTCCCCTTCCTGCAGCAACCCCCTTAAACTCAAAGATAGAAAATTGTGGCTTGTATTCAAATTGACTTTATGTATGTATGTATGTATTCAAATTGCAAAAATAGGATTGTTGTCGAAGGAGTATTAAACCTCTCAGGTTGGTAAGGTAGGTATCTGATTACATAAGAATGGACTTATTGACCAATTACATTTTAACTTTTTTCATACACAACATGCATGACGGCTTTTGTATCTCCTAAAGATTAAAAACATAATGGCTTATGACATAATTTTAATCACTAAAATAGAAATTTTATTTCCAGTAATATGTGGGTTTTTCTTTTTCAAATACGATACCATCGGGTAATACCCTAGCTATGAATATTGCTGACAAATTATGAATCCAGATTTCACAATAATAAATAAAATATTTTTTTGTGTCCTTTTAATCATAATTTAAAAATGAGGCATAAAACTCACTAAACAATAAAACTAAATCATAACAAATCCCAAAGAAAGTAACTTGTAGATAAAATCAAAATAGCATGGCATAACTTACATTCCTCAATTTTCCCTTAACGGTATTTGAAAACATAAATATCGTGGGCCTTTAATAAAAAAAAAGTGTTTTAAAACATTGATACGAAAATACAACTTTGACAATGGGATGAACCATTTCACCAAGTACAGTCGTATAAATGGAGATATAGTAGTATAAACTGGAGAAGAGTTTCTTAGACTTGTTAGACTTCTGTAACTATATGTATGTATGGTCTGTATGTATGTATGTATATTTAATTTCAAAAGGAAGATGTTTATAATAAGTAAATTTGTACGTCGGTGGCAAAAACAGTGTTGTATTTATTTAAATAATAATATGCGCGTTTATTATTTACGAATAATATTTAATTCAAACTGTTACAGATTAACATTTAGTAATACGTGTGCTGTAGTTTAGTCGTAAGGACTAAATGTTCTTTTGAGAAATTATTATTCGGTTAAAAATGTAGGGCTGCAGTTTTATTTCAATCCGGATCTGATATTAGGAAAGTTAGACGTTTGGAATCGAAAAAATTCGCACTGTGGTCGCACATTGTATTTGTGAATGGAAGCAAGGTGTCACTAGGTATTCTTTCTACCTATCCGAAGAATGGTACCTCACGCCCCTGATAATAGACAAAGCAATTAAGTTTCATTCTTTATAATACCTTATTCCATTATTCTCGTACGCTCTTGTTCACTGTTTTCTTTGAGAAATTCTGTCGTTTATTCTTTAAAAATTGTCAATGGTCATACCAACTCGCAAGACAAATGTATCGCTTTATGGTAATCCTCTTAATGGAGGATTTATCGTCGAAATGAGTTTATGATTTTATGAAGTGGCTGCTTAATGCTTTTTAAATGAACTTGTTGAAATTTCTCACTTCGTCAAGAGTGAGCCGCTTGATTTATAGAATTGAGCATGAATATTAAAGATTAAGTATTCCAAAATATACTGTGAAGAAGTTGTAAAATGTAAGATCTTGGGATTAGTGATAATCTGGTTAAACTTGGGAACAGGTTTATGGATTTATCGTTACATTGTATTGGAATGTTTGTAGTATACTTAGCTTTCAAAAACATTAAAATTAATTAATTTTTGCGCATAAAATTATCTCCTAAAGAAAATTAACGCAACAATAGAAAATTATCCTAAAAATTATTTTATCTTTTCCTTCGGTCAGTTTTTGAAGTTTATCGATTATTTGAATAGTAGGCTATGCATATTATGTCTCGTTAATGGCAGCTATCAAAACAATTCGTTTAGATTAACAGTTTTAAAAAATTTGTTAAAAGATAAACAATTTTGTGCAGTGCTTGCGATAGATTTTGTGTAAAGTAAGCTTATAAATTGTTCCTTTCTTAAAAGTAATTCGTTTTTTGTGGTAGACTGTTTAATTTTTGACCCCGAAAAATTAGAAAAATGAATCGATCAAGAAATATCAGAAAATGGACCGGAATTAAATCAATTAGAGAGCTTGTCCACACTGCAAGAGATAAATTTGGACTTTAAGATATAGGACTGTCACTAGTTCTATGATCAGGAACGAATTCAAAGATGTCCGCATTGTCACAATTTTTTTTTAAAACTGTTTAAAGATGGTTAAATAATGTTGCATTAAACATTAGGAGACCACCAACTACACTCTTACTTAATAGAGAGTTGCCAGGTTACGGTTTACCCGAAATCATCAAAATTGGTCTCAGGATAATAAGAAAAAAGCCTATTTACCTGAGTTAGCCACGTTGTGAACGAGAGGTTTGATCATTGGAATATCTCTGCAAGAATTTCATTTGGCGGTAAATCTTTTATGTTCTGTGGTGGTATTTGCTTTGACGTTCGCACATAATTAGTTCCTGTCCGTAAGAGATCCAAAAATACTAACTACTATCTTGAGAATATTGTAATAAAACATGTGATGCCTTTTGGTTCTTTTGGAATACAATTTTCTCTTTATGCAAGACAAAAAGCCCGGATCAGAACCCGATCGAGCATTTATGGGATCTGATTTTTAATTTTTAATTTTAAATTAAAAATCAGACTAACACGCTGCTATATATTCTCCAAATTGCTCTATGGAGTAGAAAGTTGGACGCTGACCGACTCATTATTGAAGAGGCTGGTTGCTTTTAAAAGCTGGATGGACCGAATAAGAAATGAGGTGGTTCTACAACGAATGAGAAAAAACACAAAAATAATTAAAATAATAAAAAGCTGAAAACTCGAATACTTCGGCCACGTGATGAGGCATCCAGAGAAATATTACCTCCTTTATTTAGTGATGCAGGGTAAGATTGCCGGAAGTAGAGGTCCAGGACGAAGAAGAACATCTTGGCTCCGAAATCTTCGAGAGTGGTATCGCAAATCATCCGTTGGAACTATTCCGAGCTGCGATAAACAAAGTTATTATAGCCAATATGATTGCCAACGTTCGATAATCGGACAGGGTAAGATTTATGGGATCAGAAAAATGTCAAATACCTGCACCTAGAATCCTGAGGAAGTTTAAAAATGCGGTTATCACAACATGGTAACGGAGATTTTATCCAAAATTTAATTAGAAGCATGCCCAGACGCATAAACGCTGTGATTCGAAGTAGAGCAGGCAACACACGTTACTAGTGTCCCATTTACACCATATTTTTTTTAATTTTAACATTAAAATTTTGTTAATGAGACAAGAATAATTTTAATTCCAATCTTATAGAGAAATATTCAAGCTAATTTACTTTAAAGTATTCGAATACGCTTGTCTAACTTTGAATGTAACCAATGTCCATATAAAATTATTATAGCTAATTTATTATGGTAATTTGTGTGATTTAATGTGTTTAATTTTGTCCAGTAGTTTATTATTACCTACTTTAAAAAAATTTGTTACTTAATATTAAATCTCAAATTTATTGGTAATAAATCGAGAAACTTTTCTTATATTTTCTTTTTTTACGATAGCATCATTAGTTACCAACGAAAATCATTATGCAGTATTTCTGAACAAAAATTTGTAGTTTATATTAAGCCTAACGCATTTTTAATGGGACCTAAAACTCGTAAATCGTTCTCTAACTGGCAGAAATAACGTTTCCAATTTGTAGAATACCACAAAATCTTTTTAGAAGCTCTTTTACCGTCACAAATTTGCCCACAACACATAAAACATATATTTGTGTTATTACTTTTTTTAAAACACATGCCGAATATGAAAATTGTGCTGTCCCCTTTTTAAGAATAACCATCTTATTAAAGTAACAAATAGAGAGCATTAAGTTTTTTGTAATTAAAATCAGTTGGTTAATGCGATGAATGAAAATAATGGATCAAATTATTAATAATAATTTTTTACCCGCGTTTTTTTTAATCATCCTAGCGAAATTTGCAACATTGAGTTCTAGACATTTTTGTAATCAGCGAATTTTTCTCTATCGTTTGAGCTATATTTTAAATTTTTATGAGCATTTTTTTAAATAAAGCGACACAAAGTTTGACCATTTAGCTTTTTCCATATGTAATATTAAACTAGGAATGAAAGGTACATTTTAAACATCCCTGCTTCTTCGCGACAGCAGCACCGATTAAAACCGAATCGGGTACTAGTGGCATAACCCAAATATTTTGTAATGGTTACCAAATATTTTATATCCCAAAAAGTGTATTGTAATTAAAAAAAAAATGTGTGTGTTCAGTTCACATGCAGTAGAAGTAAAAACAGAGCAGAACAATTTAAAATATTTAACCATTTATTCCTTACGTGACAATACATGTTCAAACTGTCCATCATTTTGTTCAATACATACAGTACAATGTTTCAAAACTGAATTACATAATTGTATCTGGAACGCGCATTCAACGCGTTCTTTTAACTCGTCTATGTTGTTTGGCTTATGCTTAAACACTTCATTTTTGATTATACTGCACATGGAAACCATACATAATGCAACTATTCAATTACGAGAGAGAAAATGAACCAGATACGAGTGAAGAAGTAGAACAATATCTACAAATTTTACCATCGGAAGTAAGGCATGCAAAAGGGACGACCGAATTAAAAAAAAAAACAGCGGGGTAAATCATGTCAGTATCTCGTTAGCAGAAGATTATATAAACGCCACTTAAAGCCTCTAAATTCCCTATTAACCTTCATGTTTATTCATAAAAGTGCCCGCAATACAATAGTTTTAGAGCCTCGGACACTGTCAAAAGCGGAATTTGATGTCTTCATTAAATCACAGTAGGCGCGGCAACGATTGATTACGAAATTAAGAAGGCTGGGTACTTTGCGTTGACTTAAGCCCAATTTAAAGCGTAGCTTCTTTTTTTTCAACGGGGAAAACTATGATTTAAGAAATACAGCTAAGAAATAAGCTATACAAGAGGCTGTTAGCTTAGACACAATGCCCAGAACGTCAGACAATCAAACACTCCTGGAAAATAACATGAATAATATATATAACAGTTCTATTTTTCAAAGATCTTACAACAAAATATGAATAAAAATCGGGAAAATGACATTGATACAAAAAAGTACTTAAATTAACATTAAAAAAAAAAGAAGTGAAATGCTAATGAACCTAGCAGTCGATGCCTCAACACAAAAAAAATAAGATAAAGAAAGATGTTATAACAGAATTTTGTCAAAGAAGAAAGCGACAATGAAAAATCTGTAGAAAATAAAATTTAGAGAAATAAAATAACTAGCAGTTGACATCCTGAATTAGTAAAAAAAAGAAGCAGCAAATAAAATTTGGTACTTTAAACAAAAGAAGTTAAAAAAATTAACACAAAGTGAAGGAGTAGCTAATGAAATAAAAGAGAATACGGTTCAAAAGTAAAATTGTTATTACATTTACCTATACAAAAAAGCAAATATTATTACAAACAAGAAAATAAATATCTTAAATTTCTTTAATACGTAAAAAAATGGTAAGATTCTATTTTCTGTTTACTACTGCAATGACAGCAAACTCGTAAAGATTTGTAGATTTTATTGGTAAAATTTAAAGAGCACTTTTTATTGTCACAGTTAAAAATGAGCGATGTTGTGCCTCATTTAGTTAAAAGTAACATTTTTACTGCTCGATAGTTGATTGAATGTTTTATTTGATCATTTATGGAGCGGCATCCTAAAATTGGTAATTAATTGGAATATAGCGGGTGCTTTAAAGACAAATTCGTCGTCGTCATCGTCGATAATTTTTACTGCCCACTTAAAGTTTCGAATTTAAATTTATAGTTTTTATTTGACTCTAATCTCCTTTCGTGATACAAACTGTATGCAGTTGATTTATTATTGTTAGTTGTTCAGTTAACTGTAAACTGCTGAACATACTTTGTAAAAATAATGATTAAATTTATTAAAATTAAAATGATAATTATTGTAACATAAGTCTTATAATCATTCTATTTTATTCTGATAGTTCAGCCATATTATATATATATATATATATATATATATATATATATATATATATATATAATGTGTTTTGTTATAGTAGCGATGGTTTAGGCATAATCCACCGTTACTATAACAAAACACATTAAACTTAAAAAATGCCAATATGATGATAAAATAAAATAGATATTTATGATATAAGGATCATTATGGTACTATATAGCTGGGAAGATTACACGGCGTGTACCATAAGTCGGTAGAGGTCGACCTCGGAGAACATATCTTAATCAGATCAACATTGTTTTGAGGAAAGGCCAGGTCAAGAGTACCAACAACCGACGAGCATGTATGAGAGCACTGATGAAAGTAGAGGAAGCAAAAGATGTGTGTAAGAACCGTGGCAAGTGGAAGGAAGTGGTCTCTGCCTACCCCTATGAAAAAAAGGCGTGACTTTATGTATGTATGTATATATATATATATATATATATATATATATATATATATATATATATATATATATATATATATATGTGTGTGTGTGTAAGAAAAATCAAATTACAAAATATATACTTACTAACATAAAATTATTAAAAAATTATCGCAAAGAGGAACATAATATGTTTTTTTAAATGAAATTTGATATAAGTCAGTGTCATTTTTTGTCTTACAAAAATAAATATTTCCAATCCCGATTTCCAATCTTTATACTAAATTAAAAACCCCGATTCCAAAGGAATTTTAATCAAATATTGTTTATCAAATTCCGTGCATGGATTGTGACAAAATTTATATTGGTCAAACAAAACAACTTTTGAAAGATCGAATCACAGGTCATAAAATTGATTGTTGAAGGCACATAAAATCATGTGCCCTAGCCACTCATGCTATTGATGAGAAACATTGTATTGATCATAAGAATACGAAAATTTTAGATATGGAAAGTATTTTAACAAAAAGGCTATTTTTAGAAATGGTACATATCAATAAAAATAAGTATAACACCATTAATAAAAGAAAAGATATTGATGAACTGAGTGCTCTTTATACAAATATTCTTAATAAAAAAAAACAATTAAATTTCAGATAACCATAATACACATACATAATACATAATACATTTACATTTCTCATCTGTATTAATATTTTTGACATTCAGTAAGACAAAAAGTGACACTGACTATATCAAATTTCTTTCATAAAAACATCTTATGTTCCTCTTTGCAATAATTTTTTAATTTCATGTTAGTAAGTATATATTTTGTAATTTGATTTTTCTTATATTAATTAAAAATATTATAGAGAATCTTGAAAAATAAAATAAACATTTTTAAAAGCTTGACTGAAAAAACGAAGAATTTTTATTGAATTGGTTACTCCTAACTGCTACCCAAATAAATTAAAAAAAATCTCTAACGTAAATTAACAGTTAATATATTTTCATACCTATATATATATATTTATAGATTATTTAAAAAAAAATTATTTACATGCATCCACCTCAAATAAATGTATAAAAAGTATTTATAAAATAATATCGAATTCGATATATTTTTTTTCTTAAATCTTTACTATTTTGTCAAATTAGACTTGAATTTATCAACGGATTTATTGTTTACATTGGACAGACAATTCACGAACCAATTGTTTCAATAAGCGATGTTGTAAAATGTACTTTTTATAACGCAACCTTTGCAAAATCTAAGACACAGTATTAAAATAAATATTTTCTTGGTAAAATTATTGGTAAGATGCTTAAACAAACTTAACAAATTGTTACTAAAAAGACAATTTAACGTTATAATATAACTTTTTTAAAATAATATTTTTCAAAAGTACCAAGTACTATTAAACACTATTTTTAAATTTAACTAATACGTTTTTTTAAGATTAGTAAATATATAGATACCTAAAGTAATAATAAAATAAATTTTGTATGGTTCTTGACCCCTTGCATAATAAAATTACGGAATTTGTTGTGACTAACTACAATCTTGAATATTTCAGACAATGTTCTGCTTCATCGATTGCACTATATACCTTCGCAGTTTTCTTTGAAAATCGGTTTCGAGTAATCTTTAAATCTTAAGTAATTTTTGGCAGAATAAATTCTCGAAATTTCCGCTCTGACGCCCTCGCAGTGATTTTAAAATGTTTGGTGTTAACTATACGCTTCCTTGCTCGTAATCATTACGAAAGACTATTTTCTGTATTGTAACAACGATGATCCTATGGTCCATGGTCCAGTAGGCTCTCTCTTTATAGTGGTCATCGATGGTACTCAGCTGCCTTTCGTGCCTCTGCGGTTTTTTACTTCGATGAATCTAAGAAAAAATGTCGAGTTGATATTTTTAAATAAAATTTCATGATTGTTTTAGCTTTTTTTGTGAATAAATAAAGTTTTTAATTAATACTGTGAATTTTATTTCAATTTCCTTGCTAAAAATTTTTTTGCTACGAATTATGATTATGGTAAAAAAATTTTAATAGCTAATTTTCAAAAAGGCATAATTTATGTTCTGATTCATCCAAGTTGACCACTTTTTTTTAATAGCAAATTTACATATAGACCAGTTCTATCCACGTTTTTCGCATCTTCTACATTTATCAGAGCATTCATACATCCTCGTCGGTTTCTGGTGTTCTTGACCTACCCTTTCTTCAAAACAATTTCGATCTGATCGAGATAAGTCCTCTAGAAAGACCTCTAATGACTTGCATAATCACACTCGCCTTATGAATATGTTTCGTCAATCTTCTTTCAGCCATCATCTCTTCTTCTTCTTTAGGTGCACTGTCCTCCTCGGACGTTGGCAATCATCAGCGCTATCTGAACCTTGTCTACAGCTCGGCGGAACAATGTTGTAGTGCTCACTCCATACCATTGTCTTAAGTTTTTTAGTCAGGATATCTTTCTTTTACCCGGGCCTCTTTGTCCTTCGATCTTCCCTTCTATAATAAGCTTTAAAAGTCGATACTTGTCATTCCTTAAGATGTGACCAAAATACTCCAGTTGACGCTTTTTTAGTGTAAACGGAACTTCCAGCTGCTTGTCGAGGCGTTGAAGAACCTCGGTGTTACGCACCCTTTCTATCCAGAAGATTCTTAATAGCCTTCTGTACGTCCACATTTCAAAGGCCTCCAATTTTTTGCACATCACATCTGTCAAAGTCCAAGCTTCCATTCATAAAACAGTATGCTGAACACGTAACAGCGAAGCGAAACATCTAAGCATTCCTTTATCTATCTTTGTTACTAAATCTTCTTTCATCTCCACAGCATTAATTTTACTTTCATGCTTCTTACGCCAAACCCAAGATTCACTACCATACATAATTATAGGGACCAGCACTTCTCTATGCATAGCAAGTCGTGCCTTTTTGGCACACCCCTAAAATTATGCAATTATCAAAGCGAATAAATGTTTGTTTGATTTGAAATAAAAAAAAATCCCACTCCTCTTATTTATTTAAATTTTGCGTTAGTTATTTTTGAACGTTTATTTACCCAATCGAATAAATTTTCGAAAATAAACGCGACAAATAACACTTGTATTAGCATTTCTAGGAATCATGCTAAATACATATCGAATAAATGATAACCGTTTTTGACATACCTACAATTTTGTTACGATATTTACTCATTGGGTTCGATGATTCTAAACACTCAGTACAATAACTAAACAATATTATTTCTAACATTTCTACACAATAAATTTTACTTTACAAATCACTTAGATATTCACAACTGTATACAATTTTTTTATAACACTTTATAAATATCAGTGGTCTAGGTGCGATCCAAAAGGTCCACACGACTAACTTCCCAGTGGAAAGAATGAAAAAATACCATATGTTTTGTTGTTATAATTATTATTATAAATACGATTTCAAATTGTTTATAACAAATTATAATTGTCATTAACAATATTCTGTTTATGTCAACCGTATTCTTTCAAACTTTTTCTAATTATTTCATAAGCGGGAGCTATTTTCAATTGTTTATAACAATTAAAAAAAAAATTTATTATTATGATCAATAATCATTTGTTTTATAAACAATGCTTGATTATTACTAACAATAATTTTTCACTGTTATAGCGTCTACAATGCCATTTTCTTAATACTGACAAAAGTTAAAAATTCTCCAATTCCTATTTTTGTTTTCTAAAACTATCTCTTTTTAAGAAATATTTTTATCATATTTTTCATACAAATATTCGTACATACACACACACACAGACGTCCACTTAAAAACTATTGTATTCGACTCTGGGGAGTTTGAAATGTGGATTTATGTCAAAATTCGGGATTCGCAAAATCGGACCCATTACTATAACTTCCCACTGGGAAGTTAATTACTTTAAAAACTTAACTTCAAACTAAAACGCGACCGCTGCCTCTTTATATTCCTTCAAATTATTACTAGAAGGAGCGCGAATTTTCTTTCGTTATTCCGACGTTACCTCGACATGATTGCACTTTCTAGGAGGCCTTCAATCGCACCGCAGCTTTAAATCATGCATTTTTTCCCCTTATTGTGGTCGACGCACTGTTGCCTCAAGGCAACAATCGACAGGGACGGGCTTGCAAATCGTAACAATTACCATTGATTAAAAAACATAATTATTATGTTCCCTTTTGCCCGATTTTTGTTAATGTTAATGTTGTTTAAAAATGTTTTGTTGAGTGATATTACCAACAGCACATTTAAAATTATTTACCTAAAACGGGATGAACCTTAATTTGATTCATTAGTAAAATACAGAACAGTAAAAACGAAATTACACGGTCAAGGTCAATGAAATAATTTCAGATTTTTTTTTACCTTCTGTTTGGGAAAGATCAGATCTAGGCATCTCGGAAAGTAGTATTTTAAATTTTTGGTAATTAACTTTCTGAGAAAATGCAGAGTTTCGGGTAAATTTGCCATTTTTTTCTCACAAATTATTAATTTTTTTGAAAAGTACCTCAAGAGGTGCCTCAGTCATACTTTCATCTACGCTAAAAAAAATTGGCAAAATCCAACCAAAATTACGCCGGCGCCGTTAAAATTACATTTGTCAAACCTCTGCAGAACCGATTTTGGAGCATTTTTCTTTAATGATTCAAGAGCCCTCGCACAAATGAGTTGTTTCACATAATAGAAACTATAAATTATTGAATGGGGTGTAGTTCCAATCATGATTATGAAGAAAAACACTGGAGCTTTTAAAAAAAAATTAGAAAAAATTGCAGATAAATTATTTTAATTAAAATTCGAAAAATTACATACTCTTTTTAGAATGAATCTGTTCCATTTTCAAGTAATATTCGAAGCAATTATAAATTTTGTTTTCATTTTATTATTTTATTTGATTTTATTATCAACAAAATAAAATCAATGGATTCATAAAAATAAATATCATAATTATCATCGGAGTCAAAGGCAAACACAATCTTCTTCTTTTCTGCAGCTCTACAACCCTTGGTGGGTCTTGCCTGAATACACGATCATTCTCCACATGAAAGTACAATGTATCTCACAAGTAATACATATTATATTAAATTTAATTGTTTAGTGTTAATTTATGTGTTAATTTATGTAAAACATTTTTTAATATTGATATGGTTACTATAAGATGTTGTTAGGTTAGCTAATTACGTAATAACTTAAGACAGAAGGACCCTTAAGTAGGGACTGAATAAATTAACCGACTTGGTATTACTTGGATCTCACAACTTTTTACGGTAGAAGAATTTAGTTGCAAAACTTGGTGTTTTTTACGAGTTATGTTTTTAATGGCATCTGGTAGATGGTCCTATTTTTTTTTTATTTTACCTATACAGGTACACTGATTCACTATATTCACTATATATTTATATGGGATTACAAAATTATTTATGCAGTTGGTGTATCCAGAAAACTAGATCGACATTGCAAAATATTTTAGTTTTTTTTTTATTTATACACTAAACACTAATTGTATTCTACATTTGAAGCTTCTATGTCTGCTAGAAGTGCCTTAGAGTTTTGATGATCGGTCAGTGAGTGAGTGACAAAATTAAGAAACTTTGACTAATTATAATTCTTAAACTGCTGGTTTAAAATTAAATGAAATTTGAAATATAGCGTGTTTATACAATACCTTCTTGGTTACTGAAAATTCAGGCTTTTAGTTTTATCCACAACGAAGTTATAGGGGGTCGAAAATAGCCTGAACTGCTTCGAGAAAAGGATGGTGTACGGCCGTGCCGCTTTTTTGCTCGACTGTTTTGAAAAATTAAACAGGGGCTCAGTTAAACCCAAAATTATACATAAGGGCAATAAAATATGTAGTAGCGATTTTAGAATATACCCTTTCAGGTCAAAAATTAAACCCAAAATTTACAAGGGCTCATTGGCGATTTTTGTCTACCGCCAAATAATGCATTTTTTCATCAAATTCAAACATTTTAGTGGATAATTAATAACAAATTTAAAATCCCAAAATATAGACCAAAACGAGTTGGAAGGTTTCCTTCTACTCTCTAGATTGATTACGAAAAAAAAAATGTCTTCTTCGCTAATGCTGATGCGGTACTTATACAAAATTGATTGGTTTAGGTTTTGATGATATCGGTTTTAATAGCTCAAGTAACACTTTCAAAAGGTTAAATTAATTTAATTTGCATTATCGTAAACACCTCCTCACACCTAAAAATAAAAGGGGTAATAATAACAATAAAATCACATGGTTTCAATTTATATTTATCTCGAAGAAGCATCACAACATTTAGGAAAATTTTCCTTTAAAATGCCCTCATTAGTAGCTTATTTGGCGTTATCTTTCATCTTTATTGTTTTTTCTTTCTTTTTCGGTTCTTTATCTAACTGTAATTAATTGTCAATTAGTAAAATCGTATGAAAAAAAATTAAATAATAAATTCCTAGATAAAAATAAAAAATCATACAAATTGTTGTAATAAATTAATTTTAATAATTTTTATGTTCATTGGTTACATTAAATGTTAGAAAAAACTTATTCGGATACTTTAAAAGTAAATTAGCTTAAATATTTCTTTATAAGATTGGAACATATAAAGAACAATAATTTAAAAAAATTAAAAGTAAAATTATGTTGCAGATAAAATATTTCTATTGTTGCAAATTTTAATGAATCATTGTCGTGAGGATGAATTATTAACTCGTAACTGGTTGATGTCAATCTGTCATGGAATATCGTTGTCTTGTGTTAAATATATTTAATGTTTTCGAAGTAACAGGATATTTTTCAATAAATAATAACTGAATTTCGTCGAGATTGGGGTCTGGATTCTGGATGGATGTCAGGAAGTATTTTTCTGATGAGAATTGCTATCGCATGAAAAGTTTGACTGACGGACATTGTTACCAAGAATAATGTAAAAGATTAACCCCTTCTTGCACGTTAAACTGTTCTATTGTTCTCTTGAGAAACGAAATTCGGTTACTTTGGTGCCACCTCCGAATAATGGTTCTAAATGTCTTGGGAAAACAACATTTTTGCAAAGGGTTCGGGATGAATTTAATTGTGTTAATTTGTATCATTTAATTTAAAAGATACCCATTGTGATATTGTGCTTTTTTACATTCTATTCATAGACATTTTATGCAATAACTAACTAACCTTTTTGTTTTCATTAGAAAAGCGTTTGATGCTAATCAATTTTTTGAAACATTTTTACATTGACAGTAATCTAAAATAAATGAATATTTTACTTTATACATTTTTGAAGTAAAAACTTGGATGGGGGTAATTTTAAAGCATGCGGCAGAACGGTAAAAGGTGGTCAAAATATTATGAAAATAAAATAAATAAGTTGCATTGTACAATTCTGTAGATTAGCGGCTTGTTTAAATATTTATTATTATTGTATTTGTATATTTACGGGAATATTATCTGTCAAAGAAACAGTGTTAATTTTTATCGCGAAAAAGTGCATAGGGAAAAATCACGTAACGCGAGATGGCGTTGTCAATGACAAAATGTCGGATCGAGCTGTGAACAACATATATTCTGTTATTTGATAATTTATAAAACCACATTTTTTTTGAAGGGAATTTTCGTAATCTCAGAGATTTGAGTTGATTTTTGTGTGTTAATTCTTGTTAAATGCACGAAAATATATAGACGTTATATTTCAGTGGTTAAATGCCAGTAAAGATTAGGTGTGTCCAGGTATCAATTTTGGTTTGCTTTCGAAGTTTTTTAGTTCTGTTGTCCCTGGAATTTTTGTTGCAATGCCTATGAAAGTTGAAATATCAATTTCGGACATAGTGTATTATAAGGGTAAACGTGTTCGACCAACTAAGGATTATATATTATAATCCAATTAACTTTGGTCACTTCCATCTTTCTTAATTATGGAATGTTGTTACTTTAACACTGGAAGGTTCTAGCAAGGAAAGGATTTTTCTTTCAAACGCTTTCTCTGTGTTGTTGAACTCACTATGAATAATCACAAATAAAATGCTAGATCATTGGACAACAATATCAAACTTACTACTGAAAAAATCTTCTTTCAAAAAGTGCTTGCTGCAAACAAACATAACCGTTAAGATTGCTTTTCCTATCATTAAGATCTTTTATTTCTGATCTGCCTTAGGATTTGAAGGAAATTTATGCAAAGATATAATCGAATTGCCATATGTAGATCATTGTGAAACAGAGCATATTTTTCGCGACTTTATATCCATATCACCTTTTTTAATCCTTTGCATATTCGGATTTTGTGGTTTATTAATACCAATTCTTTACAAAATATCGTTCAAATATAACACTTTCAATGCTTAAATTGCTCAAAATAATACATAAACTTTACTTTTTACCCATATAAACAAATGGAGGTTAGTTTGTTGTTCACACCTCGAGAAGTTCATACGATCAATAATAGATGTCGCCCATTCCGTGATTCTTCCCTATACATTTTTGAAAGACGTCAAACTAACCTATCTTTCATTAAGGGAGTTTTAAAGATAAATAAATTTAGGTATAGTACCTTCTTGTTATAAGTAGTTATTTATTATTAAGTAAGCACTTCAAAAAGTTGAAAATATTCAGGGTTGTTTTATTTAAAATGCCGAAATTGATGTCAATAATAAGCTATGAAAATTATTACTTGTCACAATGTAACGCTTGTTGCATTTTGGGTACCTACTTAGTTTATCTGAAAATACCTTCAACAGAAATACCTTACTAAAAAAATCTAGTACCAGTAGAATTTTTAAAAATCTAATTACTCATTCTTACGTACCTAAATTTAAAAAAAAAAGGTTGTGCATCTGGGCATCCTGCAAATACAATTGTCAAAAAGCGTAGCTTATCTTTCATGGAGTTACAGTTGACTTTCTTGCATTGACTGTTGCCCTAAAAGCCAACGTTTCATCAAAAAAATATTTGCTACTTATTTAATAAGTATATTTTTTCTAATATTTCTTTTAATAGTTTATTAACTAAGCAAATTATTTGATATGTCACTTAGGAAATTTTCAAAATTATATTAAAAAATTATTAAATACCCACATTTACTCACAATTTAATTTTTTTTAAATACTAAAAAATTGCAATAATAAATAAAACACAAATAATTATCTTAAATGAAATTTTACTTTATATATATATAAAAATTTATTTAAATAATTGATAATATGTTTAATGCAGTAATTTTTTTAGTCACACTGAAAATATTAATTTCCCACTTTATGTTACTAAAGTCTCACGTAAATTATTAATTGCTTTCACTATCGCATTTCCATGTTTTTTAAATTATGGTCGTTGATGTATCGGTGAGTCGAAAATAATTGGTAAGCCTTATTGGTAAGCGATTAAGAGATCCATAATTCTATGAGATTTTAGCACTTTTTAAACATTTTAAATGAAGACATTTCACTGCGTCCATTAATATTGATTTATCTGACGTTGTTGTTCTTCACAGAGATTAAAAATATCATCATTAATTTTAGGTTATGTCGATAACTTGTCAAAATTTTATTAGTATAATATATTACGTGGTTATGTATATTAATGAGCACTTATTGAAATATCAACTGTGTAAAAATTGTTAATACCGACCCAGGAGTTTTGTATTTACAAATATGGTTTTTACATTTACATACAAATTACTTGTTTAAATTTAAAAGAGCTTAAGAATTAAAAAAACCATGTACCTAAACTTAAATGGGGGTGAACTTAAAAAAAAAATTAACGCAAGAAAATGGATTCGAATAGTGGGCTATGCATATTTTATGATAAACAATTTTGTGCATTACTTACGCCAGATTTTCGTTAAAAGTAAACTTATAATTTGCTTTTTTTTTAAATAATACGTTTTTTGTGGTAGTCTGTTTTATTTTTACCCCGAAATATGAATGGAGTAAGGAATTTAACTGGGAATTAGTTGCTATATGAGTTTTTCTAACATTCGTAGATTCATGTACAGGGTGTTTCAAAAAAAAGGTATGCAGTGCCCCATTTATTTGTTTTCCTGCCAATACCCTTCGCTCAATGTCACTGTCATATTTTCCATCTCTCGTAAACTTTAAACCCAAGTTTACAAACTCATTTACTTGTTTCACTCTTTCTCCCTTAATTAAAACTTCACAGTTTGTCATGCGACATTGACATTGATTTGTTTTCCTGGTTACACCCTTCGCACAATATCACATTATATTACTTCCATGTTTGTAGATCTGGTCCTACTGATAAATTTCCAACGCTACAATTTATCTCGAACAATAATTATTTTATCTATTTAGCAAAAATATCTTTAAATCCTAACAACGCATATGTATTATTAAAAGCTACATTTAAAAATTTTGCTGTCTACTTTCTTTAATTTGCCAAAAAGAAACGAAATCTGTTTTGTAAATTTATACCATGAATAATTCGGGAAATTTTTTCCAGAAAAGAATTTCTAATGCATGTAGTTGAAATGGATATTTTTAACAAAAAATTTAAGATATCTCGAAAAAAGGCTTCCATAAATAAGTTGTCATTAGTCCCTTATCTAACATCAAGGTGGTCCGAATCAAATAATTGTTAAAAATCCATCAAGGGCAGATGGTATTTTCATCTTTTGTGGAAGCTTCGATCTAGACTACTTTGACACGAGTCTCGATAATATCAATTTTAAACCCGCTTGTTTTGAAAATTTCTCGTTGAAACAAAAATGTCTAGTCACAGTCTAATGCCTCTTTATACACGACATATTCAAATGTTGAACAGTCGACTGGTAGTTTTTGCCAGATTCTTCACCATATATTTTTAAAATGATGCGTTCCTTCGGATTTGTTTTCGTTGCATTTCGCAGGTCTCGTTAGTTAGAAAAGGGTTACCAACTTGATTGTGTAAATAATCTGTGAAATCTCTGCACGCGTCTTGTTGTCAGATTTTGTTTAGACAATGTCTGGACTTCTGGGTATTCGCTTCCATAAACACTCAATTCTCGAGACCAAATTTAAATCGATTTAACCACTACTTTTGTTTATTTAAAAAAAGAGAACAAAATTTAATTTTCACTAATTTTAAATAAACTCCCAGACAAAATAAACAAATATTAAATCATTCAAATTACTGCAATGAATTAATTTTAATAATTTTTGCTTACATTAAAAGTTACAAAAAACGTATTTGGATACTTCAAAAATGAATTAGCTTTAATACTTTTTACAAGATTAAAATTAAAATTATTTCTAAAGTTCATAAAATGTTTCCCTTATCGCGGAATTACTTTTTTTTAATCTCTTCCTTTTCATTTTTTTTTCAAAATATCTCGGTTTGACAGCACAAAAGTTGACCAAAATATCTGTCCACACCACTTTATATTATAGCTTCAACCCTTAAAAATCATGAAAATGGAGCATATTGAAATTCTTTTTTTTCTATCCTGTTTTTAATTTTCGACACAAAATACAGTCATCTATGATTCATTTTCTTTTTACTTTTAACTTTTGAATTGAGCTTTCCTTACTAAGTATAATATATTATACGTGAGTTACCCTAAAAGCCTTGAAAATGTTTAGCTTATCTTTGTCCAGTTCAGTTGGTTGCTTTAAAGCCCTGTTGAACGTTACATTTCGATCAGTGTGCTTGTTCATTTTTTATTTTAAAAATATCTGTTGTTTGAACGATTCAAATCGTTGTTGCATTTTTTATCTTTATTCTAAGATTATCATTTCCTATTAACCGTCAAAGAAGAAGGAATTAAACAGAAATTGAAATTTATAGAGGAATGTGCTATCGATGAGAAAAAAATCTAAGGAATAAAAATGAATAAAATATTAAATTTTTTTAGTGAATCACTACATACAACGCAAAGAACAAAAGACGGTCAATGTGCAATAATTCGTATGGAACACGATATTTTCGGAAGATTACTAGGAATATCTTTAAAGAAAAAAAAAGATATGGAAACCTGCTTATTATATCAATTGTCACCATTTTCACCTGCACTGACTTATGTTACCGGAGAAATGTTCAAAACAGAGAAATCGGCACATGCAAAGTGGGTGTGACAGACTTTTCTGCCACGATAAGAGTTGTCACACCAAATTTTTTCCAAAAAACAAAATTTACTACAAAATGGTCTATAAGAAATTTATTTCCATAAAAGTGCAAATTACCTACTTATGATTATTATAACAATAAAAATTTATAAAAAATATTTCTGCCAGGATAAACCTATGTTGTACCTAAGATTAAATACTATTAATTTCTATGCTAAATTTCAGAAACCATATAAGTGCATTTTTAGTGTCACTGGCTCCCGGACTAATAACGAATTGTTTTTGATAGCTGTCATGAATAACAAGACAAAATTTGCTTAACCTACAATTTAAATGGTTGATAAACTTTAAATTTGGACAAAAGAAAAACATAAATTAATTTTTTGGGATAATTTTATATTGTTTCGTTGATGTCCAGAAGTTGGTAATACTGTGTGGCGATTTTTTTAAAATTTTGATTCCTTCCCTGATTAATGTTTAATCAAATGCCACTTACGTTTGGTTTAATTCTGGGATTTATTTAATTTTTAAAATTCAAGTTAGGGAAAAATCACGTTACGCGAGATGGCGCTGTCAATGAAAAAATATCGGATCGAGGTGTGAACAACAATACAACAATATTCTATCATTTGATCACTTTATTAAAGAAATTTTAGTTATCTCAGATATTTGAGTTGATTTTTTGTGTTAAACTATTGGATTGAAGCTGGATTTAAAGTTTGTTTTCGACGTTTCAGTTTTATTGTCGTTGGATTCTTGTAAAGTGCTAGTAAAGACCAGGTGTGTCCAGGTATCAATTTTGATTTATTTTCGAAATTTTTTAGTTCTGTTGCCTATAGAAGTCGAAATATCAATTTAGAACATACTGTATTATGTGGGTAAACGTGTTCTACCAATTTAGGAAGGTGAAGAGGTTTTCAAGGTTTTCATTTTATGTGAAACTGACGGTCTCAATGAAAAATTACAAAAAGTTTATGCATGAGATCCTCAAACAAACCCCTTATGAAATCTCCATTAAGCTAGATAAGACATGGATTTGTGAATGTTCCTGTAAAGCAGATTCAGGAGGATATCAAACTTAACACTAAAAAAATCATCTTTCAAAAAGTGTTTGCTGCAAACAAACATAAACTTTGAGATTGCTTTTCCCATCTTTATGATTATCTTCCATTTCTGAGCTGCCTTAGGATTTGAAGGAAATTTATGCAAAGATACAATCGTATTGCCATAATATGTAAAACATTGTGAAACAGAGCATATTTTTCGCAATTTTATCTTCATATCACCTTTTTTAATCCTTTGCATTTTCGGATTTTGTGGTTTATTAATACCAATTCTTCACAAAATATCGTTCAAACAAGACACTTTCAATGCTTGAATTACTCAAAATAATATATGAAGTTCTCTCTTGACCCATATAAACCAATGGAGGTTACTTTGTTGTTTACACCTCGAGAAGTTTATACGATCAATAATAGATGTCGCCCACTCCGTGCTTTTTACTTGTTGTTTTGCATATTTATTTGACCAAAAAGTATTTTTATGAACAGAGTATTATTTCCTTTTACGATCTTTTAAAATACCCATGTTCGTGGATGATAACTTTAAAAAAATAAAAGTTATTAAATTGGGCTATATTTTATCACCTTTGATGTTTATTAGTTTAAATTTTTTCTTGGGAGGTATTGACAATAAATTTCGAATATTATATTAATGCGATAAACAAAAAAAAAGGTTCATTTTTGTATAATGTATATCCTTTTATCGTTTTTTGAGAATTCTAATTTAAAAATCTGTCACCGTTGAAAATTTTAATAACTTTCTGTCTTCGTTGACGAATTTACAATATCCCACAATTAAAATGGTAGATACCCTTCAGTTTTCCCATGATAATAACAACATAGGTACATTTTTACAATATTCTAAGACAGTAAATTAATTTTTATGACTGCTACTGAAGGTAAATTGTCGGTAATTTATGATCATCTATAAAACACAAAATGTTCGGTAGTAAAAGAACACAGCATTAAATACATTACAAATATATAATCGTTTAAAAGAAATCTTTCCACTGTTTCTCACATTTTATCGGGTACATCTCATCTTTCTGCCGCCGATACATTTTTTACATTGACTAAGCTCGCAGTGACGTCTCTAGATAGATTTAAAAATATTAATATTAAAAATTTGTAGTTAACCAACAAAAACCAAAATTAAAACAATATACATTGGTTAATAAAACAAACGAATAGAACCAGACCAAATCTACAACGAAAGAAGATTAAATCAATTAAATCAATGTAAGTATGTTTGTCCTCTATCGACAATCGATTTGATGAAATTTTCGGGCAATCATCATATTAGCCCGGCGGGTGTTTTTATAAAGTTTGGTTACGATCAGATCTACGGAAGGGGGTGGGAAGGAGATGAAATATAAAAACAAATAACGGCAGATATTGGTGTCGAATTTATAGTCCGATTTTAATGAAATTTTGTAAATATGTATTGATTGCTCCAACTTGAGAGATTTAATAGTTTTTATCCCGATAAGTCACTACGAAAGGGGTGAGAGGAGGTTGAAATATAAAAACTATCATAAAAGGCCGATATTAGTTTTGAACTCTTAGTTTTTGGGGTCGCTGGGTTCTATAGTAACATTAACAACTTTTTTAGCATCCATACGTAAGGGGTAGTAAGGGAATGGGACATAAAACTATTAATAACGGCTAATATTAGTCTCGAATTCGTAGTCTTCGGGGACGCTGTGTTTAATAGTGACAAACAATCCCATTTATGTTTGCACATATACAAGAGTGGTGGGAAAAGGATGGAATATAAAAACTATTAAAATGGAAATTACTAAAATGAACGTAAAAAATTTTGGTTTAATTATTGCTAACTTGATAAAATCAAAAACCAAATAAAAAACTGAATTTTGTTATTAAAATAAAATTACTTCTGAAACCGTTTGAGTTACATCTAAGAAATTGTTAAAAAAAAACGAAATGTTTATTAAGTGGCTTTCCACCGATCACAAAAAATATGGGGCGTACTATTTAAGTTAAGTCAGATAAGTACATATTCTCGTTTTAACTCACCCTGTGTATAGAGTACAATAATAGCTAAACATAATTAAGTTTATTAACTTCGCTTACCTTAGAATAATCATAAATAAAGAAAAATGATTATACAGTGCTTTTATTCCAAAACCAGCCAGTCCAAAGAACTTGATTTTGCGTAAATGTAAGAAAAACAAAAATTACGTCAAATTTTAAATCAAGAGGGAAAATTAAAATTTTATTCCGCTATTTTCAAGTGGCACCCCATTAACATCCCCTACTTCTTCTTTAAAATGTCAAATAGTAACCCCTTCCTTAAGATACATTAAATGAAAACCCAAGAAAAATGCAAATTAGCCATATAAACAACAATTTATCCCATCGATTTATTTTGCAGATAACAATAAACATAGCGAAAGTACAATAGCAACTAAAATGAAGTTAATTACAAACAGCTCATTAAATTTATTTACAGTAACTATTCAAAGTGTGCTTCGTAATTTTGTAGGCAATAATATAACCTATTTTCAAATTAAATCGAACTCTTTGCGCAAAGTTTCGCTAGTAATTCGTCTACATTCTTCAGTTATTCTAAGCTTTAAATCTTCAATGTCTTTTGAAGGAGTTTGTAAATTTATGTTTTTAAATAGCCCCCACAAAAAAAAGACAATTGGTTTTAGATCTGGAGATCTTGCCGGCCATTTTATAAAATCCCTTTTGTCAATCCAATTTTTTGAAAATCATTCGTCTAGCCATTGTCTTATAACTGGTGGAGCCTTGTCCTGGACCAAATTTGCGTCTCCTTGTATTTTTTGGGACATCGTTTCACAAAATTCAATTCTGCAGTTATAGTCGTCTTTACTAAGCTGATGATGGATTTGTATTTTATATGAAAAAAAATTATGCAATTTTAACCAACAGAAATATTTGTAAGTTTTGATACTTTTGGAATAGGAATAGGTAGGATCTATAGCATAATAATCCAGTACTAGCTTCGTCGAGAAGTCTGAGATTATAATTTTTTTTTCTAAAAAAGGGATCCAGTTTTTTTTAAATTTCAGTACTAACTCTATGATGGTCTATATTTCTATCAGGATGCCATTCATTAAAAACTCGAGCTGTTTCTCGAGCGCACTTGTTTTGATGACCGTAAATAAATATTATTTCTATTTGTTCTTGCAGAGAATACACCATTTAAAAATAAGATGCTACAGCTACAAATAATGGCTAATTAAACGTCACGAATAACTAAATAAATTAACTTTTAATATTTTTGAAACAAAGAAATAAAATCACAAAAAATGTCGAAAAAGGTGAGACATGTATTCAGAAGTAATTGATCCTTAATTAGACCTACCTATCGAACAGTCGTTTTTGTTATGGTCTCATGTTTTTTCACAAAATTTAGTGTTATCAGCAAAATAAATCAATGAAATAATTTGTTTATATGGCTGATTTGCATTTTTCTTGGGTCTTCACTTGATGTATTACAAGGTAGTGGTTGCTATTTGACATTTAAAAGAAGGGGTGGGGGATGTTAAACGGGTGCCACTTGGAAACAGCCGAATAACATTTTTAAACCTCCCCCTTCATTTAAAATGTATTTTTTGTTTTTCTTACCGTTTATGCAAAATCAAAAGTTATTTGGACTGGCTGGTTTTGAAATAAAAGCACTGTATTTAAAAAGATACAGGGTCCTGAAGTCATGACGATTTTAACATTAAAGTAACTATAACTTTTATAATCCTTGGTATGCTTTAAGAAAACATAAGATAAGTTTAAAGTTTTAGAGTACCCTGTATATTAATACATAATTTTGGAGTAGGCATCTTAAAATGCTTAACAATTTTACTTTTATAATGTTTTTGTATTTATTATAATAATAGAATACTAGAACATTACCGCACTGTTGGTTTTTTTAATTGGTGCTGGATTATTCAATTCAAAACTATCTTTTAGTCTTAAGTCTTTTTCATTACAAGTTTTATTTCCCACTTTGGTGAATTTTTTTGTTTATCGGCGACCATTCATATTTCTTTTTGTCCGATGTCCTTATGTCTTATGACAGTTATAATTTTTAATGTTTTTATTATTGAAGCCAAACCTAACTGTATTCGTTTTACGTGTTGATTACAATTAAATGATTGAATCCACATTAAATATCTTCAAGGTAATTGGAAGGTAATACACGATTTCTCACTAAAATCCACATCAAGTTTCCATAACCAGGCAGAAGAAGACATTCGTAAAATTATTAAAAATCCATCGATAAACATACAGTTGTCGGTATATAACAACCAACAATTCAACCACTCGAAGTTGAGATACTCGTTATAAGTGACATAAATTTTTTGATAAAACCATTAAAGTGCATTTTATCTGTATCCAAACTGAGGCGTTAACATTTTCATGACGACTGTAAAAATTTTAATTACTGCGTAGATTAATGTTCCAGTGGCGTTGGCGACAATCATTTTCATCTATCAAATTGTTTTTTTTAAGGAAACTTCTTTAGCAAAATTTGGTAGCGGACAAATTCATGGTTTCGCGTCAGCGACAGATGGGTGACGTGATGGCTTTTTATTCTTCTTTGTGTCTGTCAAAAAGTGGCCTCGAGCTGACAACCCAATTTTATTAGATTATTTATTATTCATTGATTTTAAAATATGAAAAGGAAGTACGAAAACAAGTAGCTAAAGCAAGTAAAGTAGCAGGAAGTCTAAACGATATAATTTGGCGTTACCAATATCTCTTAGACAAAAAACAAAAGCACGAATATACAAGACGACAATAAGACCTATTGTAACATATACAGCAGAAACAAGATCAGAAGGCAGAGACCACTTGCTTCCACTTGCTACGGTTCTTACACACCTCTTTTGCTTCCTCTACTATTATCAGTGCTCTCATACATGCCCGTCGTTTGCTGGTGCTCTTGACCTGGCCTTTCTTCAAAACAATGTGATCCTTAAAGTAAATTCTTTCTAATAAAAAAAGAATAATCGAAATCGGTTTGCGTAATATTGAGTTATTCGTCCATTTGTTACGAACATACTTAATGCAAATTTAAGACATATGGTTTTCTCATGGATGCAATTGTCAGAACTGGACCAAATTAAAATTGGACCACACGGGAACATGGAACACGGGAAATAACGGCAGTTTTTTATAAAAATATCCCATTATATTGGGACAAGGAACTTATTTAAAAATTCCTGCTAGATAAATTGTGATGGATCTTTCCCATATTTAATTTATTTAATATCAAATATTTTTTTCGAGATTTAGTTTTGTAAAATAAAAATATTACTTAAAATTCTTATTTATTTAAAAATAATAATTCTAAAGTTTTTTCCTAGAACCGATAGATTCGGTGAAAAAAAATAAAAGACAATATCATGATTTTTATTCTTTATCAAATAATAAACTACGTATTGAGAGTGAAAAACAATAAAGATAGAAAATGCAAAAAAATACAATTTATAATAAATGTTGGAAATGACCGCCCCCAGCCAAAATCAATACTTAATTTTACTCGCTACTTTTTGGGGTGATATCTCGAAAGGGGGTGAGCTGAAGAAATTTTGTTATAAGAAAGATCCATCATAATTTCATACGGGCAATCTTTCCTGATATTTTTTTGCATGAATTTAGAAGGTGGTTGCCAGCAACACAGTTCACCAATAAAATGATGAAACGAACAGAAAGAATTAGGCAAGAGCTACAGCTTACCGAAGTGAGTCTGAGATTGTTATATGTATCATTTTCAGATTTGCCGTAGGTGATTTAATTAAAATACAGTTGACTTAATTTGTTTTTCAACCAAAGCTACTTTTTATTATTAAATATCTAATATAAAAGAAAAATATCACAAAACAAAATCCGATGCACAACGTTGACAAATTGTTATTATTATTATTATTATAGGAGTGTCTAAAAATTGAAGGAAATTTAAGATTATGTTTTCACTTTTAATAAATTCCAAATTTTTTTTTTTAATTATACTACTTAAAACTAAAAGTAGTTGCATCGGAATTTGTTTTGTATTTACTATAAGAGTGAATACATAAATTTTAATACACTTAAAAAATTATTTTTAAAGAGAAAACTGACCCAAATCCAAAGATAACTAAAATAACGTTTGATTTATTGTTGCTTGTATAAAAGATCGAAGAAGAATAAGATAACAATCATATGTTTGGCGTGTCAGTCAAAATTTGTTCAAATTGTATCAATCAGGGTAGGACTAGAAAAACTTATAATTTTTAGTATTGTGTGAATATGCCAAATCTTTTAGAACCATTTTGGTGACCGAAAAACATCAAAATGTTCGAAATTTTTCGCTTATATCTCGAATACGGTCCGGAATTGCAAAATATGAACAATTTTTGAGTTATAAGCGACAAAATGGAAAAAATCATAGAAAAAAAAAGGTTGTGCGTCTCGGACGCCCGATAGAAGTGATAACTTCAAATGATTTGCGTAAAAACTATTAAATATTAACAAATACTTAGTTTATTATTAGAATTAAAATGATCATTTGGGTGAGGATTATGAATGAATACAAATTTGTTGGTAAATTAGTGTCATAATCAAAACCTTTAAAGTAAACAGCTTATTTATTTAATATAAAATATATTTTGTATATAATATTTAACATTCTTCAAAAACATGACGTCACAATTATATATAATTTGTATATTTAAACTTGGACGTTTGAAGTAAGAGTGCGTAGTGGCTAAATGGTACAGGTATCTGTTTAGCACGTCAGTGTTTCCAGGTTCAAATCCCCGAGTAACCAAAATTTTTTTAAAAAATAATAAAATTTCGTTACGCTCTTGGGAACGCGGTAGCGCGCCCGAAAAGTTCACAGTGTGCCATAAGAAGTTATCACTTCAAACATCTTTTGCCGCAATTAATCTAAGTTGAACCTCCTTTTATCCTCTATATACTGGGCTATAAACCTATAAAACAAAACGAACATTTATCGCATTTCTCTTTTTAGTATTTTTTTTTATTTCTGATCGACGAAACAACGGAATGAAGGTTTTTTACTAGAAAAAAGTCCATGCAAGTAAATAAATATTTTTTTAATTTACGATTTCAAACTTTTTAAATTTGTGTATATCAAAATAAACCGCATTTCATAATTGCTTGCGTGATGTTGTGCAAACCCGTCCCTGAAAACGTACCAAAGTACAAAGTCATCACAGATAAAGGGTTGCTCTTAAATGAAACGTGAAAAATTTTTCGACGAAATTTTTGAATAGAACGATTAGATATCCTTTGTTAACATGTGCATGTGGTCTAGAATTCTGCTAGAAAAGCAACTTAATCTTGAGATGAGAGTGTTGTTGGTATATTGGCAAAATAACGGGATTGAATTGCATTCATAGAAATGTCACTTTTGACATTTATAAATATAAAATTTGAAAATCTTAATTTGAAACTGTTTGTTGCGAGAAATGGGGTCGTTCGAGTGAAAATTAAGGTCTCTTTAAATTAAATAGGGTCAACAAAAATGTGTCTTTTAATTTTTACATCAAATTTTTATTGTCAGGACCCAAAAATTAATACAAATTTTTAAAGTTGTATTTTTTACTTCGCAGTGGGAAGTTATGGTAATGGGTCCGATTTTGTGAATCCCAAATTTTGACATATCTCCACATTTTAAGGTCCCCAGAGTCGAATACAATAGTTTTTAAGTAGTCCATTGAAAAGTTACATTTGGGGTTGCGTTTTTTAGAGGACGCAATTTTATTTTTTTGATGTGTAGGGGGGGTCAGTGTAAAGCTAAAACCAAGTTTGTGGGGTCGCCACCCTTGTCCCACGGTAGCCATCCTGAAAATAGGGGTTGAAATGGTTTTTACGATATATCTCTTAAACTATTTATTTGATAAAAAAAATTTATTAACATTTTTTGTTGCAAATTAAATTCTCTACAACTTTGGTTCAGTAATTTTTTGTCGTAGAACTATAAATAAAAAAGTTATAAGCGAAAATCTTCAGAAATTCGAGAAAAAATTTTTTATGTATTTTTCGATATAACTTTTTTTTTATAATCATGATGATGAACTGCCGACATTAACACCCTTTCCTTCTCCAGTTCTCCCACTGGTATTTAATTCAGAAAGCCGATCAGATGCTGAGCCGCAGCCTGGTCCATCGAAACGACTGAGGACGGAGTAGTTCTAATTTAGAAAATCACCGTGGATTATGCCTATTGGGGATAACACGTAAAAAAAAACGCGCCTCTAGACTCTACCTCGTGGTTGGTGGGGAAAAGAGGCAATAATTAATTATTAATAATTTTGCAAAATTTGTAATTAAAAAAGTTATAATAACAAAATAAAAAAAAAAACAATAACTGATGACATATATACACACGTATAATATAGGTATAGTTAAGAATATTGAAAAATAGTACTCACTTCGGAGCGCTGTAAAATCTTAGCTATTGACTTAATGAAAAAATGATGCAGATAAAAGTTGTTCCTCCAAAAACGATCTACAAAAATGGTCGGATATCATTTTTTCGTAAAATGATAAAAAAAAAAGTTATATCGAAAAATATAAATTTTTTTCTCGAATCTCTGAAAATTTTCGCTTATAACTTTTTTATTTATAGTTCTACGACAAAAAATTACTGGACCAAAGTTGTAGAGAATTTAGTTTGCAATAAAAAATGTTAATAAATTTTTTTTATCAAATAAATAGTTTAAGAGATATATCGTAAAAACAATTTCAACCCCTATTTTCAAGATGGCGGCCGTGGGACAAGGGTGGCGACCCCACAAACTTGGTTTTAGCTTTACACTGACCCCCCCTACACATCAAAAAAATAAAATTGTGTCCTCTAAAAAACGCAAGGTAAGGCCAAAAAAATGTAACATTTCAATGGACTAAAGTGGATGTCTGTGTGTGTGTCTGTGCGTATGTTCGTATGTGCGTTCGGAATTATTTTTTGTCTCGATTATCTCCAGAACAAAAACTGATATCGACGTGGGACCAATTGCATTCGACGCATAATTACGCAACTTGAAACTGATTTTCAGCAAAATCGGTCGTCAAGTTGTTGACGAATAAAAAAACTGAAAAAAATGGTAAACTACCTGAATTTTGCAATATATAAATTATACTATTTTGAATACAGAATTTGAAGATCTTGTGAATAATATGATTATTGCATGTTAGAAATATTTGTATGAAAAATATGATGACAATATTTCATAAAAAGAGATAGTTTTAGAAAACAAAAATAGGAATTGAAAAATTTTAAACTTGTGTCAGTATTGAGGGAATAGCATTGAAGACGCTTTAACAGTGAAAAATTATTTTTCAGTAATAATCAAGCAATGTTTATAACAATTGAATATTGTTACTAATAAATGATTATTAAGCATAATAATTAATAATTGTTATAAACAATTGAAAATAGCTCCCGCTTGTGAAATGATAAGAAAAAGTTTGAAAAAATACGGTTGACATTAACAGAATATTGTTAATGATATTGCATTGTCGTCGGTCTTTGGCAAGTGTGCAAAGTTTAAATTAAATCTGATCGCTTAAAGTAGGGCAAAATGACAAACATACATACAAGCAAACAAGATGCAGGTGAAACTACATAATATAAGCGTGTTACAAAGATATTTCGGTAGAAGTAAAGCAGTAAAATCTGCAATTTTGTCATCTGACCACGAAAAATATTAAATAAATATTAAAACTCTGAATCTATTGTTGTGTACGTACTAGCTTTTCCAGTCAAATTAAGCTTTTGAGGAGCAGAATACTAGAATAATATAACCGCTGTTAACTTGGTTATTAAAAATTAATTTATTTTTTTTTTAAATATCTAACAGATTTATCTATTAAATGAAATAATAATGTTAAATGTTTCAATTTTCTATTATTTATTCAATTGTACTGCCGTATGGGTGAATATTTACAATTTTATTTTCGGTTATAAAAAGATATTTTCTGTTTAATTCCCATTTCAATGAAGACTCATACGGTCTATGTAGTATTTAAGAAAATAAGTTTTAGAAGATTCACGAACGAAATTTCATCCCCACGACACACAACAGTGGCAAAGCTTCGAAAAATGTTTGAAAAGATTGGTAATCTATCAAAAAACTATTGTCGATCAGGTGGGCTTGACGCGATTCGAAAATAATTTAGCAAAAATGGACTTTAAAAGCGTGCCAAATACGAGCGAAATGGTCCAATAGACGTCGACATATGGATGGCTGGAAATGGCAACAGTTTAGGGGATATTTAAAGCCACAACAAAAGGTTAAATGTATATAGTACAATAATGACCGAGGTAAACAGAGACTTTATGGCCCCACTGCGGTTTGCTTGTCTTTCATGTTAAAAATTTGATGCACTGGTGGTCTACCTGTGGTACCAAATACAACCTCGCAAACCAAACATCTCATCATTTTATTTAATTTTCACTACAGCGAACAAATTTATTTTCATCAAATAAATTATGCCAACTCTGTTAATTTAAGCCATACGATTATAGAGCATTACTCAAAGAAGAAGAATAAATACCTACCTGACAAAATAACTTTCTATTTAATGGATTAAGGTATTAATTTATTTTACAAAAGGAAAATGTAATTTTTATTGAGTTACCGATTTTTAAACATGATTTTTTCTTTATGAATAATTTTTTGAATATAATTTAAAACTACAAAAACATTTGTTAAATTATAAAATTTATCTATAATAAAAAAATTAATATTTTTGCTTCAATACTTATGTAATTTTTTACTGTGGTAATACGCTTAAATGAGGTAGGATGTTTGTTACTCTAGAAGGCCAGGGCAATGGAGAAAACGATTCAGTAACGACCGAGATGAACGGTTTTATTACGTTTTTTCTCGAAATCATTAAAATTGGTGTGTGGATAAATGAAAAAAAGTTTTATTTTGCGATAACACTAGTTTCAGCCTAGAACATTTGGATAGTCGTAAACAAGAAGAGAGAGGTTTGTTCTTTGCACTATCTCTGCAAGGATTCCATTCGACGGTGGATCTATTTTGTTCTGGAGTGATGTATGCTTTGACGCTCGCACAAAATTAGTTCCTGTTCGTACAAGATTCATAAATGCTAATTACTATTTTGAGAATAAAGAACATGTGATACCTTTTGGTCCTTTTTTGGAACCCAATGCTCGGAAGGTACTCGATTATTATGTTGTTGCGCAGTGGCGGCTGTTCAGGGAAAGCAATTTTAAGAAAAACTTTTCGGCATACGTATCTTAAAAATGTATTTATTTTATTAAATACCATTTTCGGATATAACAGATATTTATGATGTAAGGATCATAATGAATGAATTTAACACAAAATTTTGTATTCTGACGATTTTTTAAAAATTGATGCATTACAGTAAGTAATATAAACGTAGTTTAATTTTAGTAATTTGCGTAGCAACGTAAAGTAACAATGAAATTGTTTGTTTGTAATCTCACGTCATTTTCAAAGTTACATTTATTGAAAAGTTCATCAAGCATTGTAAAATGAATAATTTACCTTTAGAAATTGAAAATTTAGCTAATAATAGCTTTATGTACAGCCAGAAAATGTAAAAAGAGGCACGTCTGGTTGTGCATAGAGGAGTGCTGGTTCCTACACTTATGTATGGTAGTGAATGTTGGGTTTGGCAAAAAAAGCATGAAAATAGGATTAATGCTGCGGAGATGAGCAGTCTGAGAAGTATAACCGAAGTGAATAAAGTGAAGAATAGTGAGATAAGGGAACGCTGTGGTGTAAAAGAAGATGTTGTTACAAAAATAGATAAAGGTATGCCTATATGGTTTGGACACGTAGAAAGGATCGATGAAGGAAGATTGACGAAACAAATTTATTAGGCTAGTGTGAATGGACAAGTCGGTAGAGGTCGACCTTGGCGAACATATCTTCATCAGATCAACATTGTTTTAAAAAAAGACCAGGTCAAGAGTACCAACAACAGACGAGCATGCATGAGAGCCCTGATGAAAGTAGAGGAAGCAAAAGATGTGTGTAAGAACCGTAGCGGAAGTGGAAGGAAGTGGTATCTGCCTACCCTTGCAGGAAAAAGGCGTGACTATATGTACGTATGTAATGTAGTTTCTGGATAAATGCCTGAAAAGTCTAAAAGTGTAGACGAAAAAACTTATGCCACTTATGAAAGCTGGTGTCACTCGAAAAATGTTGAGAATCTTGCGCACAAAAAGGTACCTTTAGCATATTTTAAAACCCAATCAATGACGAAAAAGTCTTTAAGTTTATGGTGTTATTACTCAATGTTACGAAGCACGTTGTTAATTAAAAAATATATTGACATAAATAAGTTTTTTTTTTAAAACGAAATTTCGATTCTTGCAAACGCAAAAAGTCCAGAGTTTTGACTAAAGAAAATACATTAAGTTTTTACAAGCGGCGGAGTATGAAAAATATTTGCTAGTGAAAGTGTCAATGATAATAGGTATAAGTGGAGCATGCAGAAGAAAGGAGCTAAAAAACTTAAGAACGGAACATGTGCACGAATAAGGGACTGTTTTTAAAATTATAATACTTAGTAAAAAAACAAGTGTTTCCCAAGAATTCTACGTAACGTCTGGTGATGTCGAATGAGTACAATTGAAGTACATTTGGTGCAAACCTATGCACCAACCATTCTTTAGAAACAATAAACGTTCGAAGCAGTCAGCAGACAATTTTTTTTTTAAAGTTGCCTTCTTCTATCGAATAAAAGAGTCACTGTTTTCAAAGATCTTAGGCTTCATTGTTGGCTGATCTCGAAGTAGATCTTCACACTGTTAAACGTCATGGTGGCTGGAAAATTGATCCATTTGGTGAAGAATATATAGAAAATTCACGCGAAAATAAAAAATAATTTCGGTATCCATTCTTGGACAAAAATATTTATCGTTTGTTTCATCGATTGTCTTCTCTGCTCAAGAAACCGAAAGAAACAAATAAACAACCAGAACAATAGACAATTTCCATAATAATATCGTTATGACAGGTCGAAATATAAATATTATAATTTTTGTGTCTTAGTTTGAAGCTCTAATTTTATTTTTGCTGTTTTCAACACAAAAATTAAATTAATAGGGCTAGTGGTGAACAACCCACAACAAAAAAGTAACGCGCCGTTGCACTTAAGGGTGGTGGAGAAATGTGCTTATTGTCCTCTTAATGTCAATTTCAAGTTAAGTTAGTTATACATTTTTAAGCCTTCTCTGTTGAAAATACCAGGAACCGCCACTGTTGTTGCGTGAATTTCGTCTGGGAGTTTATTTACTAATAAATATCTAAAAAGACAATTTCCTTGCACCTTTACAAATAGTTTAAAAGTTAATAAGAAAAACTTTTTTAAAAAATATACAAAATTATTAATTTCTAAGTAAATTGTTGTTCGAGCTGCTTAACTCCTTTTTTAACTCAACTACTACATTTTAGATCCGTTATGTTAAAAGCGTCTGCGGTTAATAATAACAATACTTAGGTAGCTATTCTTCACCATTACGAATTTTTTTATTTCGTATCCACAATTATTTATGCAAATTCAAGTTAAATTTACTGTTACCCTTTCATTTTCCAGGTGAAGTAATCGTTTTTTATTAAAAATATAATCATCAACTTCGTAAACTGGAACCTCATTCATAAATCCACATGTTCTTTATAATGGAAGCCTCGTTTTATTAAAGTCGTTGGAAAATCGTATTATTTATTGAATAAACAAAAACATTTTAATCAGTTTAATAGTTTGACAATTTTATTATTTAATGGTAGTTGTTTAAAAAAAGTCTTAAGTTTATTTGTGCGACCATTTTAATGGTGTCCCCCAATAATCAATGATAAACAATTTCGATTTAATATAAGTTTACATTTATTTTAGATAAATTTTCATTTCTTTTTACAATTATTTGTCGATTCAACACAAATAATATTAGGACCATATTCTTAATTTAATTAGGTATAAATTATGTACGAAAGTTTTATTTTTATAGCAATTACACATTTAATTTTCGATGCAACTCAATGAATTTAGCAAAGACTTTCTTTTATTTATCTTGTTTTATTTGGAAAATATTATTTGTTGACGAAAAATAATTAAAAACTTTTTTTTTGCCTGGCCCTTTCCCATTTTATGTGGAGTCGGCCCTCCGTATCATGTGTCTCCAGGCAGCTCGGTCCTGGGTCGTCGTCTCTTTGTTGACTTGGGCTTCTTTGAGGTTCTTCCTCGTCCTCGGGGTTTAGTTTCGATATCTAGTACTTTTCTGGTCATGTGGTCGGATGGTCACCTCATAACGAATCCGTACCAACGCAGACGGCTCTCCTGTAATTTATCTGGGATAGGTCTTATTTTAAAGGTGCCCTTTATGTGTGTGTTTTTGATATGATCCAGCCTAGTTACACCACCTGCCCACCTGAGCATCTTCATCTCTGCGCAGTGTAATTGATTTTCGTACTGCTTTTTGAGTGGCCAACATTCGGCTCCGTATGTCTGGCCGGTCGGACGGCTGCTCTGTATACTCGTCCCTTTATGCGTACGGGTAATCGGCTGTCGTTGACCCCGTTAATGTTAATTCCTTCAGTGGCATCAGTAAGAGCCTCATTGAATATTTCTTCTAAATAGAGGTTGAAAAGCAGGGGTGATAGAATGCAGCCTTATCGTAGTCCTCGCTTAATGTTAATTTCATCTGATAGTTGGTGTTCCACTCGTACTGCAGCTGTCTGATGCCAGTACAAATTGGCAATTATACGCATATCCTTGTCATCTATCCCTGTCGTTTGTAGAATTTTGTCATGGAGTACTTTGTCAAAAGCTTTTTCAAAGTCGATTAAACAAAGGAAAACAGTACGGTTAACATCATGACATCTTTGGATCATTACATTAACACCGAACAACGCCTCCCTAGTTCCTAGGCCGCTTCGAAAACCGAACTGACTGTTTCCAATTTTTTCCTCGAGCTTATTATATATCCTGCTATGCATAACTTGCAAAAATATATTTAAAACATGGCTAGACTAATTGTTCGATGGTCATTGCATTTAGTTGCTTTTTTCTTCTTAGGGATCATGACAAATGTTGATTTTAGCTAATCCGTCGGTATTATTCCGGTCTCGTAGATGAAGTTAAAAAGTTTTGTGAGGGTTGTTATTCCTTTATCGCCTAATAGTTTCAAGATTTCAGTGCTCACTTAATCAGGCCCAGTTGCTTCCCATTTTTGGCCAGTTTTATTGCTTGTTCTACTTCGCTTCTAGTAATTGGCGCTCCTGATGAAGCATCAATGCTATCACATTCAGATGTTTTGTTAATCAATAAATATTTTCTTAAATTTAAATTTTTTTTTTAAATGCCAAGTTTAAAGTTATATTTGTTGATATATAAACCCGATGTACAGCAATACTTATTAATTTTTATTTTTTGTCATTTTGAAAATGTACGTATTTTTTATATTTGTATTTTGAAACAGCGACACTATTCCAAACTTTTGGGTACTTCTGATGCCACCCACATACGATGATCATAGATATATACTTCTCGAATTCAGACATCAACTTTTGACACAAAAATATCGTCACAGATAACGCCGTCACAAAACATTTAATTGTCAAATAACAAAAGAAAGTGAACCACATTCGAGGTAATATCAGTAGGCTAGACAATTCACGGGACAAAGAAAATGCCAAAACACGGTAGTTTCCCGTTGAGAGCAATAGCAAAAATATTGGAACACACGCAGAATGCCAATTGCAGGGGGCGATTTTTCCATTTACAGCAAACTTACTGTCGTTTTGTACCCCAGATGGGTTTAAGCAAAGACAATTAAAGACGATACATATCCAGACACTTGAGACTTTTCAATCAAGATAAATCATTTGTATAACCCAAAACAGTGGAGCTATCGAATAAACAATCATTCAACGCATGATCCGTTAAATTTTAAAATAACTAGCCAGCGTAAGTCGCAACACTTGAAATTCTTCAAAAAGGATCTCATATTTAACTTAAGAAATAACAAATTTACAGATTATAAATAAATTGTATTGTTAAAAAAATTAATACCAAATCTAACTAATTGTGAAATAGAATTTTACCAACACCGACACTAACTACATAGTATATCCCTTTGATTTCGAGAAAAATTTTGTTTAAATTAATTTATATTTAATCATATTTCTATTGGTTTTTTTAATTACATGTATTGTAGGAGTAGATATACCATACCCACTTTAAATGAACTTTGTTTTGTTTACAACAATAGATTATGTTTTATTTGTGCAAAATTGTTTTAGTTTCATTTGAACTTTTATGCAATCAGCACAAAAATTCATAAATTTGCAAGCTTTTCTGTTTTGAATATTAGGAATCATAACTTTAGCTCATTTGGCACTCTTGGAAGTATTTTTGTCATCAAAAAGAGATCTCTCTCTATTCAAGGCGCTACAGTCTTACTGGACCCAAGCCTTTCCTATATTCCTCCTCCAATCGTCTCTGCTCATGGCTACTCTCTCCCAGTTTCTCACTCGTAGGAGTTCGGCTGCATCTTTCGCGACGATCTCCGCCCATCGACGTCGAGGTCTTCCCTTGGTCCTCGTTCCTTCGAAATGTGCATTATATATCCTTCATGGCGCTCTTTAATTTGGCCATCAAAAAAAGATGTAAAAAAAACGACCGAGATAGCCAGCTGCTCTGTAAAACTGACTACATACAGTGGACACGGTTTTGTAGTGCCATTAGCCAGGAAAAAGCCTAATGAACTCAGTTGACCGTTCACGGGAATTACTTTGGACTCACTTAGAACGTGCCGCTAGACGCATGTATTGTTTATTAATCGTTCGTATTTATTTCACTACCAAGCGTCTAGAAAACAGATTCGGTGTTGATGTTTTACTTTAATCGGTCGATACGCTGTTCTACTTTAGGCAGCAGCGGTTAAGTTCACGACAGAAATGTTGAATCGCACAAACTAAATTAAACGTATTTTAAGTTCAACGTTCTTTTACTTAACGAGAGTTTTTCCGAAACTTCAAAGTACCTACGAGCAAGGGATCTAACAAAATCATGGCGATCCTGGCAATGATTAATAAACAATACGTGCGTCTAGCGGCACGTTCTAAGTGAGTTCAAAGTAATTCCCGTGAACGGTCAACTGAGTTTATTGGGCATTTATTAAACCTTTTTTGCATGTTTTCCTGACTAAGGGCACTACAGTTTTCATGTATGAGCAAAAATAGTTGGTTCTCTAGATAGTTCGTCGCAAACATTTCTCCAATTTTCACCGTACGTTTCATTTAAATATTGTTGGACAAAATTCTTGCTTTATGCGGTGAAGTTCCATCATGCTGGAAACACATGTTTGCTCGCAGCATAACTGTTGCTTTCTTTCAGGTCCACGTCGCCCCTCTATTTTCCCCTTCATTATTATTTGGAGTAGTAGATATTTATCTCCTCTTAGTATGCAATTTTGCGGCATTTTATGGTGGTCACAAATTGCCTGTTAGTTTTAGCCCTTCTGAGGGCTTCCTCATTTGTTACATGGCCCGTCCAAGGTATGCGCACTTTCCTTCCGTGCAGCCATATCTCAAATGCCTCGAATCGGTTCATTGTACTGATCTTGAGTGTCCACGTCACCGTACCATACAACAGTATTGACCATATTTAACATTCAGTCATCGTTGTCTTAGCTTAAGGTTCAAATCATCATTGAAAAGAAGCCGTCTCATTTTATTGAACGCTGCGCGCGCCATCTCTATTCTGCTTTTTATTTCTGTATCAGGGTCCAGTGTTTTCGTTATGATGCTTCATGATATTTAAACTTTGTGACACGTTTTAATGGGGTACCATCGTGGTTTAGATTGACGTTATTCTGTACCGTACGACTCACTACCATGAATTTTGTTTTATTAGCGTTGATATTCAAGCCGAATCTTTTTCCAACTGTGTTAATTCTATCTAGCAATGTTTGCAGATTTTCTATTGTGTCTGATATTACCGTTTCATCAGCACATCTAATTGTTGTTGTGGGTAAGTCATTAATTTTAATTTCGCAGTGTCCCAGTTTTTCAAAATCTTTTTTAAATATTCGGTCGGAATAGAGGTTGAAAAACAGTGGAGAAAGTATACATCCCTGTCTTACTCCTTTTTGTATTGCGATATAGTCTGTTGTTATATTACCTACTCTTGCACTTGCTCTTTGACCCCAATACAGATTCTTTATCAACTGGATATCCTGTATATCTAATCCCTTTTGTTTTAACATTACCAGAAGTTTATCATGGTGAATTCGGTCGAACGCTTTTTCATAGTCCAGAAAGCATATGAACACATCACTACGTTGGTCTCGGCATTTCTATAGCATTACGTTGATTCCGAACAGTGCCTCCCTTGTACCAAACGCATTTTTAAAGCCGAACTGTGATTGGTCTAGACCTTCTTCGCATTTACTTCCAATACCACACCAATCATTTATTTCGAAGTGTCCGTGTTTTTTAATTGGATTGACAAAATGTGGATTTTGAGTAGCCCAAAAATGTTCATTTTTTCTGTTGGGCTTACCGTTACTAACAAAACGGCTTTCGTCCTTCCACAATACATGCTGAAAAAAACGATTGTCATTGTTCTGTAAGTTTACCATCACTTGGGCAACATAATTAATTCTTCGTTGTTGATGTTGATCTGACAAGTTTTCTAAGTTATGAAGTTTATAGTCGTGATAACCATTTACTTTTAAAATTTTTCCTATCAATCTATACTTTAAATTCAACTCACGATAGGCTTGCCGAATCGAGTTCCTTGAATGGTCTTCAAAATACTGCAAAACATTGGCAACAGTATTGTCAGAATTGACACTATTAACAATTTTTATCCCTGTCGATAAGAAAATGCCTCGTTAATTGCACGTAAATTGCGTTTCAGTCTTGCAAACATTTTTAAGCTTTGAATAATACGTTCGAAGTATCTCTGGGCGTATAACTGAACTGCTCCCTTTTAGGGTACTTTTAAGATTTCCCATAAACTAATAACATATGTCGACTTTTTTGTTGTGCTTGAGCATTTTTTTAAGTCAAATCACAACAAAACAATATTTGCAATATTTGCATTAGTTTAATTATTGACAGATGCGACTTTGCTATTTTCCAAACACTATTTTTTTAAATCGTGATGATTGCGAATTTTTGATAATACTTTTTTTACAAATTTGCTTATAATTTTAAAACAGAAAAAGATAGCAAATTTTTTTTACAAAATTTTAGGAAATAATGGCTCCTTTAAAATATGCCAAAATATAGGTAGATATGTTTCTGGCAACAAAAATTGATGACGTCAATACGTCAGCAAATATGGAGAAATATGCAAATTAGGCTTAAAATAGACCTTACTTAATCCCGTTTAAGAACATCTTTTCAGATTTTTTCCATCGTTTCTATTTTTCTTATAATAGAGCTGAGACATCGAGTTTCGCTCACCCTGTACACATCCCAAGTTATTAAACAAAAGATTAACATACCACAGAGAGTAAATTCAAAAAAAAAAGTATATTACGTGCCAGTAATTGCAAAATACAGCGATTTTTGTTGAAATATAATAAATCTAAAGTTCATACACGTAATCTCAAAATAATATTTCAAAGTCCGGCAAAAATTATAGATTTTTGATTATTTTGAAGCTGTTTCTAATGGTATAATAAAAAAAATTGCAGAGTCAAGAGACTGTTCGTTAGGATAATGTTTACTTTGAAATATTGCTATTTACGTTAGTGTTCATTGTGTTGATATAATATTTATTTATAGTAGTCATTACTAATAAAAAATAAACTCACTATAGTTCTTTTTTTTCATTTCACTCTAGTAGTTCCAAATTACAACTGGTACAGTCTAAGGTACATCAGGTCTGTTGTACCATGGACAGTTTTCACTTTTTTTTCTACTTACTTTTGTTCTCAGCTTTATAGGAAATCCACAGATTTTATTATCAAATTATATAGTTGTATAATTAATCCAACCATATATGCATATTTGACAGGTTTGTGTCATTTTTTATTTTAAACAGAATTTTCTATACGCGCGCTGTGAGTAACAATTCAAGGCCGTGTCACACGAGCTAGCGAGACGAGAATGTATAACGATTCATAACGCGCATGCGCGTTCTGTTGTAGTGGAGAGGAGACGTGTAGCATAGAAATACGTAGCAACGGGACGTCTATTTGTGTTGTCCACGAATTTGTCAAAAAATATTTCAAAAAAACTACACAAGATGTACAGGCTATTAAAGCACCCAGTAATGTACAGATTACAGAAATAAATTAGAAATTATATTCATATGCAACCACTAGTGTATGTCGTTCTATAAATAATTCATTTCATTCCCTATAATATTCCTTATATATTCAGTATAATTATTGAATTTAGTCCTAGCCGTTTCAACGTTAAAAGTTTCACTTCTAATAAGCGCACATATACATACATCTTTTTTTTTTTAAGGAAACGTAAGAAATTGGCCCAAACTGGTACAATAGATTTCCCTACTTTTAATTATTAAATAATATATTATTTCGAAAATTATCATTTATGTAATCAAATAAACTAATCAAGCGATTAATGTTCATGAAACGTATTTATAAAACAGGTATGTGAGCATGTATCGTTTGAGACTACCTGTTTAAACTGTCCTTTTAAGCACTTTTGAATATAAAAATTCCAGGAAACTTTGACCATATCTGTTTTGTGCAATTTGAGTGTGAAAAACGCAGAGAGAAGCAACAATGAAACTGCCTCGACTATAAAAGTCTCTTTATATTTCCTTATTCATTGGTTTATTTGAATTATTACCTTCCTATATTCGAAATCACAGCAATCTCACCCTTATACAACAATTCCGTAACGGTATTTCTTTCCTGCATCCCTTAACTCAGCATGACATGAACCTTATTAGATTTATTGACATTCTACTTCCACTTTTATATTATAAGATCCTAACGAACTTCTAGATCGAAAACCCAGAGGAATAATTGAATTTTCGTCGAAAATCATTAAGGGCCCTTTATTTGTTTTTTCAAATGTGATGTCTCACTTAAAAACTAATTGATTTTTCAATTATGAATGTGCATAAATATCCACAAACAATGGATACATCTTAAGATTCTATTAATTTTTGCATAATATATTGCCAGGTGATACTTAACAAATACGTTTTTTTAAAGACATTTTTTGTGAGAATGCATATTTTAAAAAAATGATAGGATCATTTGTTTTTATTTCTTTGAAAATTATCACTACTGTTATAAAACTGCAACAAATTAAAGATATTTACAAAACAAAATGTTATTAAATAAAATAAAATCTTCAAGTGTTGAGTACACGAGTTATCAATGAAATAAAAAAAAAAGTGTATTTCGTATATATTTACTATTACCAAAATGAATAGACTCTATTTGCTTCCCTTCATGGAAATCATTAGTGAATGATGTAAAAGTTGTTTTGGTAATAAAAATATAATGTGTCTCTTTTTATTTAGTCTAATTATTTATTATGTTAACGACAGTGAGCTTATTTTATGATATACATATACATATTATTAAATGTTTAATATTTTTGTCGCATATTTTTGGTCGAGGGGTTTTCTGTACTGTATTTTATATCACGGGGATATTTTGTCGCGGGGATATTATTTTGATTAATAAATGAAACCTTAAAAAAGTTATGTTCAATGCCACTTGGTACGAACCGTGTTACTAGCGCCCTCTATGAGAGTCAGATATAAAAACAAATTTATGGGATGTATCAACTTCCAAAACATATTCGTAAAAAATTTCATTACAATGTTTCCAGTAGTTTCGGCAAAATCATACTAAATGTGTATACATTTTTATCTTCAACATTTTTTACTAAGCAAATCCCAATTATTTTTCAGTTTTCTACCTATCCTAATAAACAAGTCACCTTTTTTTGAAACACTTTGTATTTTTTTTATAAAAGAACAAATAATTTTTAGTGTCGACTACTTCCTTAAAAAGTAATTCGAAGTCTCAAATTGATTAAGTGTGGTTTTGGAAATTTGTTAAGTATTTTTTGATGCATGCATTATCATACAAAATAATGGCAAAGGCGTACATAAACTGGTCTTTATAAAGGTTGCTTGGTAACGGCCTTAAACAAGATCTATGTCAAATTTTATTATGAATTGTCAAATTAATCAAATTGTGTACATTATATAAATTTACCTTAAAACAATCAAAATGGACGGAAAATGTTTAAATAATTATTGTTTATAATAATTCCGTTTTTAATAAAAAAATTATATTCCCAGGGTTCTCGACGAAGCTGCACAAATTAAAGTACTGGGTCATTTTGCTATAGATCCTACCTATTTTATTTCAACAGTATCAAAACTTACAAATATTTCTGTTGGTTCCATACACGAAGTGTTAAAATTGCATAAGTTTTTTCCTTATAAAATACAAATTTATCATCAGCTTAGTGAAGCCGACTATATAACCGCAGAATTAAATTTTGTGAAACAATGTCACAAAAAATACAAGAAGACGCAAATTTGTTTAAAAATATTTGTCACAGTGATGAATCAACATTTTATTTAAATAGCTTTGTTAACAAACATACGTAACAGCAGGTCCTGAAAAGACGGGTTTTATAGAATGGACGGCAAGATCTCCAGATCTAACACCACTTGACTTTTTTCTGTGGGGCTATTAAAAAACATTCGTTTACAAAATTCCAAAGGCCAAAGGCAGCTTAAATAGCTGAAGAATGTACTAGCGAAACTTTGCAAAGTATTCAAAAAAAAATTTGAAAATAATAATAATAATAAATTATTGTTTTTATGGCTGGTTTACATTTTTTTTTGGGTTTTGATTTGATGTTTCACAAGGTAGGAGTTGCTATTTGAAATTTTAAAGAAAAGTGGGGTATGATAAAGGGGTGCCACTTAAAAACAACAGAATAACATTTTTAAACCTTCCCCGTGATTAAAAATTCGACGTGTGTTTGGTTTTTTTTACATTAACGCAAAATCAAAAGTTATTTAGACTGGCCAGTTTTAAAATTGATATGTATATTGTATAATACAGTTGATTAAATATATGGATTGTTAACAATCTTGTATTGATAAAATAAACATTTTTTATCTTTTTGGTCTTATTCCTGTTATCCATTTACAATCAAAGACCCTATTTACGCAGACGAAGTCGCGGGTAATCATTTTTTCTTTTATTTTGTTTGTATTATATCGAACATAAATTGTATATTTTCTTACTCTATATATTCTATTTATAGTCCCGTATAAAATTACCATTAATAATTTCGTCCAATCGCCATTATTGTAAAAAAGAGTCGAATCATTACTTTGAATTACTAGGTAAATTACATGTGAAATTAATATCATTATTATTGTTAATATCATTATTATGTTCTCACGCCGTCCACGTTTTTATTCGTTCCCTTTCTCTGATTAACTGCAATTTGGGCGCAATTATAAGAAGAACTGCATGTATTTTTCATCCAGAACGATTGGTATAATTGTAAATTAGTTTTGAAGACTTGCAAAAGGCTGTATTGTGCTGCAAAAGAGCTTAATTGTATTTAAAAATAATGTCTTTATATGTGCCGAAGACAAATTGTTTTTAATTTATTTTAAAATTTATTACAACATTTTTTTATACACTTTAACAAATCTATTTTTGTGTATTTTACTTTGCAAGAATACCATCCGTCAGTTTGTTGTACCTATATCAAACAATTTATGTTTTAATCATCTATTGTAATGAGGAGGTGATAACAGATTGACAACTGCGATAAATATACAGAAATTAATCTCGAATAGAATGTTTGGAATGACAAGAGCATGACGTAGACATTAAATACCTGCTACATAAAAAATGGTATATTTCAATTTGATAAAATTTAAATTTACAATTAATTTTAATTATGTTTTTTATAATATTTATTTTTTTTGTAAGAGAAGAAAGCATAAACTGCAAGATTCTGATTGAAGGAAAAAGAGTAGAACAAGTCAATAAGTTTGCATACTTGGGTTCAAAGTTTACGAGGGACGAAAAGTATAACTGTAACAAGTAAGCGAACGGTGCGGGCAGGGAAACAAATAAATGAGGCCACGAATAACTTTATGAGCAGCCATAACGCTACATAGCTAGTGTTTAATACAGAACAATCAACAAACGAAAATTTTAAAAATCTAACCTTTCACAATTGTTCCTTTCCCTTTTTGAAGATATTTTTATGAAAGCTACCAAAAGTTTATATCCATTGTTCTTTTTCGACAAAACCTAAATAAAATCATACTAAACTTATTCATACATTATTTTTTTGACCATTTATTGCTCTCACAATATACTTTTGCTCACAATACATATAAAAACTGTTTTTTTATTTATACCTCATTCAGCAACCATAATATGCTCGGTAATTTTTTTTTCATCATCAGTACGGCGTTACAGCTCTTCGTGGGCATTAGCCTTCTCAAATATTTCCTTCCAGGCGTCCCCTGTACAGCGCCCATCTTCTCCAGGTCCTTATTCCAACATTTCATAAATCGACCTCTACGTTATCTAATAGCCTCATTCGAGGTCTTTCCCTTCTACGTTGTCCTACGGGCTTATCCTGTAAGACCTTTCGGGCGGGGTCATCTGACTCCATCCTCATAACATGGCCTACCAGCGCAGCCGGCATAACTTTATATTCTTGACTGTCAGGTCCCTGAAATAGCATATACAGCTCAAAGTTTTACCTTTTTCTCCATATCCCATTTTCCTCAATGGCCTCGTAAATTCTTCTTAGTACTTTCCTCTCAAAGCACCCCAAGATGGTCTCGTCACTCTTAGTGAGTGTCCATGTTTCGGCGCCGTACCATTAAAACCAGTATTCTCAGTGTTTTGTAGAGTTAACACTTTGTGCTTCTGGAGATGTTATGGGATTTGAGTTGGGCGGCGGCGTTGGGCTACGTTTAATTTGGGATGTTCTGTCATTATGAATGTTTATCAGAAAGCCAAGGTACACGAACTCGTCGCCATCTATTTTTAGGTTTCTGCCGGAGTTTACTTCTTGGTATTTCCGGTGTTGCTAGCATGTACTTGGTTTTATTGATGTTAATTACTAGGCCCATATCCTCTGCTGTCCCTTTCAGTGCTCTGTATGCTTCTTTAACTGCTGCATCTGATCTGTGGTAATTTTTTTATGAAGCCTTATTTGATTAGATTATGTGTACCGCTGCAACTTTAATTACTTAAATGTGTTGAGTATTTGCCAAAAATAAGTAAAGTATTTTTAAAAATGGAACTCACGATGTTGAAACAATAATAAACTCAAAATCTGCCACCCAATCTGATACACATTTTTAATTATTTCCAACTCCATGCATAACATAGCATTTTATATTTCCACTGTGCAGCTTCTTCTCGTCTCTTAATAAATCCTTGGCCCATTATTTTGAAGCTTTGATTTTCCAAGACTGGTCACTGAGACAGCTGATGTTTATTTGTTATTCCTCCGTACATTTTTTAAAAATAGTAGAAATATAAAAAATTCAATATATTACCATTTAAAAAGTTTGGTTGCCAACCATTCCGAATATTTTACTTAATTTGAAACGCAGGTAAATTTTATGTCAATATTGTAATTGTGATTAATATTTAATCCAGTTTTTATAGGTTAACCAAAAATGATAAATGTTGCGCCGCAATGAATTATTTATATTTTAAAAATTATTATCCCAACTAATGTTAAAAAAATTTCACACCCACTTAATAAACTAGAAATTTACATTCACGCGGTGTGAAACATTCTTGCATTTCTCACCTCTCGAAAGGAGCTTACATCGCTAGAATCGATATATCAAATAGAAAGTGTTATAAATAATTTACTATGTTTCTTTAAAACAAACACTGAATACGAGATTTTACATTTATCAAAATTTGACCAGTCGGGGTCTTCTTTAATTAAATTTGATACGGTAAGAATCATAAAATATTAACCGGAAAAAATGCTACTTTTTAAAGATGATATAATATTTCAGAAAAAAAAATATCACGCATGCTTTTTAAAAATATGTTCCTTTAAATTATTTATTGTAAATAAACTGATCAAAATTACCGCAACAATATGAAATTATCCAAAAAATTTATTTATCTTTTTCCTATGTCCGTTTTTAAAGTTGTTATAAAGTAAGCTTATAAATCCTCACGGGACACTGATGGGCAAAACAGCGAGTGATAGTTGCCGCTACTGCGAGAACTTCGCTGAAACTACAGAACATTGTTTTGCGAATGCCCAGCGCTTTTCTGCAAAAGGCAAAGTCCCTGAAAGGGGCCTTCTTAAAGCCCTCTAGTGTCAGAAATTTAGCCCCAAGGAAACTGATAAACTGTACGAAGTCTTGGAATCCCGGACCTTAAATCGATTAAGGGTTGTATACAAAAGATTTGATAGGTCGAGGTGCTTGAGAGGCTTCATGGTCTTCACGACCCTTCCCTACAATTTACAATTTAAGCTTATACATACACTGGGGATATGGAAAAAAAGAATAGATCCCAGGTATCGTCCGCTTGTCGTAAAAGGCGGCAAAAAGATTCATGCGACCCGTGCTGATGGATGCATGGCGGTGGGGGAGCACCGTCGCTAACGTAACCTACAGGAAACTGGGCAAAATTCTGTAGTAGACAGCCTTAGTCCTGTGCAGTGGGCACCACAGGACCGAAACACTCCTTCCGCGGGACACAACAACGGTTAGAGATTGCATGCAACAGACTCTCAACCTGGTTACAAGATGGACGGACTTGCAGGGACTAACCGTCAAGCCTAACAAGGCAACCGTAGTAACATTCACCCGAAGACGGAAAATAGAGGGCCTAGGACCCATACGACTTCGAGCAGGGGACATACAGATAAAGAGGGAAGTCAAATATCTTGGAGTAACTCTTGACTCCAAGCTGACCTGGAACCAACATTTAGAAAAAACAATAAAAAAAGCAGTGACCTCACTAGTGAGGCTAAAACCATGTATTCTGAACTGGCTGTATAACACGGTAGTTACGCCGTCCATTAAATATGCCTCTATAATATAGTGGCCCAAATCACAACAAAGAGGGGCAATAACAAGATTGGGTAGGGTGCAAAGGCTTGCCTGTATTGGAATTACAGGGGCATTTAAATCAAAAAATGTATACACATTTATTACGATTTTGCCTAAACTACTGGACACATTGTAATGAAATTTTTTACGAATATGTTTTAGAAGCTGATACATCCCATGAGTTTGTTTTTATATCATACTAAGCAAACCACAATTATTTTTTAGTTTTCTACCTATCCTAAAGACAGGTTACCTATTTTTGAAATACCCTGTAGAGAAATATTGAAGCTACACTTTTAAAGTGTCCGAATACGTTTTAATCTAACCAATGTCCATACAAAATTATTCAAATTAATTCATTATAGCAGTTTGTATGATTTAATTTTGTCTGGGAGTTTATTTTAATTGTTGTTTAAAAAAAAATTTTAAATAAAGAAAATATAACATTTTCGTGGCATTAACAGTAAATTCTGTTCAATTGAAAGTTACTGACTTAACGTATAGAACAAAAATCATGAATTGCCTAATAATTTTTGGCGTTAATAATAAATAAATAAGTGCCAATGAAAACCAGCGTTAGTTTTTTTTTTATTTACAATCAGTAACGTTATTATATCACGTATATCTTTAAAAATATCGGGGTGTGTGTATCAACATGCCAGAAAGGTGTCACAACAATAACGGTAAAACCGTAAATGCTAGATAGGCGTATAAATTAACAAAGTTTTTTTCAACTGTCAGTTAACTAGGGAGTTTCGTCTTTTAGAAAAAATTATTGCGGGAAAAAGCTGATGTAATGTCGTATCTTTGGTTGGTATCTCTCCTACGAAAGTATCATTTTACAATGACTGTATCAGAGGTTTTTATGCAAAATTTTTGTACATAAATCTATAAAGGTAAAGGTTAGCGACACTTTTATGGACATTTTAGCGAATTCTTTAAAAATTTATTATTTTCTTAATACTAATTACGAGTTCAGATTAAATCTTCACAAAGTACGTACGTTGTTTCAGTTTTTACAGCGATTATTAATTTATTAAAAATAATTTATTTTTAACTTCCCAGTGGAAAGATATAGTAATGGATCCGATTTTGCGAATCCTGAATTTTGACATATCTCCACATTTCAAGGTGCCCACAGTCAAATACAATAGTTTTTAAGAGGACGTCTGTGTGTGTATGTGTGTATGTACGTATATGCGTATGTTCGTATGTGCGTTCGAAATTCTTTTTCGTCTTGATTATCTCGAGATATATTGTATCTCGGAGGATATTGTTTCTGGTTATTAGTTTTCTTTTAAATTTCAGACAATGATCTTTGAATGACAACCGATCCAGGGTAACTCCGAGGTATTTGGGAGCAGCACAGTGTTTCGCCACACCATTGAATATTTGGTTTTTTGAGTGCATCTCTGTTTCAAAGGTGGAATGAGAATTTTTCCTGGATTTTGTTTAATGTAGTTTTATATTCATTGTAATAAGTATTTACTGATGGTGTTTTATAACCAAATGAATCGATTAAAGGAATCGTTATTATTTATTTAATTTTCATTTTCAACTATCTCTGTTAATAACCCAGTAAGCCAATGTCAAATGTTAATAGTGGTCTTAAAAACCTTAAAAATAGTCCTCTCTTACTTTAAATGTATGTGCATATTTTATGTATTAATCTTATAGTTAACTTCCCAGTGGGAAGTTATAGTAATGGGTCCGATTTTGCGAATCCCGAATTTTGACATATATCCACATTTCAAGGTCCCCAGAGTCGAATACAATAGTTTTTAAGTGGACGTCTGTGTGTGTATGTGCGTTCGGAATTATTTTTCGTCTCGATTATCTCGAGAACAAATAATGATATCGACGTGGGACCAACTGCATTCGACGCATAATTACGCAACTTAGAACTGATTAGATTTGGTCTAGTTTTTTTTTATGGAGAATAAAAAAACTGACAAAAAAGGTAAACTACCTAAATTTTGCAATTTATAAATTTTACTATTTTTAGTACAAAATTTTAAGATCTTTTGAATAATATGATCATTGCATGTTAGAAATATTTGTATGAAAAATATGATGACAATACTTCACAAAAAAAAAATAGTTTTAGAATACAAAAATAAAAATGGGAGAATTTTAAAATTGTCAGTATTAAGAAAATAGCATTGAAGACGCTATAACAGTGAAAAATTATTATTAGTAATAATCAAGAATTGTTTATAACAATTGAATATTGTTACTAACAAATAATTATTGATCATAAAAAAAAATTCAATTGTTATAAACAATTGAAATAACTCCCGCTTATGAAATGATCGAAAAAAGTTTAAAAGAATACGGTTGACATAAATAGAATTTTGTTAATGATAATCATAATTTGTTATAAATAATTTAAAATCGTTTTTTATAATAATTTTGATAATAATAATTATAACAACAAAACATTTGGTATTTTTCCATTCTTTCCACTGGGAAGTTAGTCGTGTGGACCTGTCGGGTCGCACTCAGGCCACTGATTTATTTTTTTAAAAACGAATTTTATGAAAATTTTCGTCCAAAAATATTTTTTTCTCAAACTACTCCACTGCAAGCCGCAAAGAACACGCGACCTCGTCGGCCACGCTTCGGTCGTCATGAAACAATTTTTTGTTCGGTTAACTGTTTTTTCTGGAGCTTTTTTTTTCGAGTACCGATTCGTTTAAATTACATTGATTTCTTATTGGTATCTGATTGTTTACGCCTGGCTGTAGGTAGCCGGTGTCTAATTCCTGTAACCAGTGATTTACTTGCCACTTCAAACAAAATCGATTTGCTATTAGCGGTTTTTATCGGATTTCTTCTTCGTCTATCGACAATTGACTCTATTAGGTGTAATCGGTGTTTTAAGTTGAATAGAATCATTTGTGTGCGTTTGGACGCAATGACATTATTAAATAGAAAAATTAAATTACAATGCTGAGCAAAAAAATTAGGTTACTTTAAGTAACTTATAAAATTGCAAACAATTTTAAAAATAAAATGCATCAGCTTATGTCTGCATATTATAAATTTATCTACTGTATTTTCGTAATATTCAAATATGAAATCAAACAACAAAACTTATTTTTTTATGATTTATTCTGCAAAAACAGTGCATTCTAAACGAAACTCGACTATTGGGCATACACTGAATTAAATTAAGGATTAAATTCTGATTCGTGTTATTCCAATCCTGCAATAGCAACTAACTAACACACACACAGTATTACGACATAAATCAGCTGAAGCCAAACCCCAGCAAAACCCAGGTATGTGCATTTCGCCTGAGAAATAAAGATGCTCGTAGGAAACTGCAAATCACATGGAGGAAACAAGAACTCGAAGCATGCGACACTCCAAAGTACCTAGACGTGACACTGGACCGGACATTATCTTTCCAAATGCACTGTCACAAAATCCAAAGTTTGTGCTAGGAACAATATTATCCGGAAACTCACAGGCACAGCATGGGGAGCACAGCCTGACGTACTACGTACGTCGGCTCTTGCTCTCTGGAGTAACTCGGTTCACGCAATGCATGCTGCCGTGGCCTTAAACGAAACGTGCAGGATTATAATTGGCTGCCTGAGACACCTGTCGAGAAGCTGCACCATCCATCTGGAATCGCCCCAGCACATGTCAGACGCAAAGTTACATCTGAAGCAGAGCGGCAGAAGCAGATCGGAGATAGGCGCCCAGAAAGGCGCAGAACAAAGCCGCATAGAACTGTGGAAAGAACAACACCCAAATCTGAGGACCGAACTCAGTGAAGAGCTGCCATCGGGAAAACTTCTACCATACGCCACATGGAAAACACTGAACAGACAAAGGTCAGGAGTGACGTGCTGCAAATCAAATAGGATAAGATGGAGACTGCCTGTGGAAGTGCGAGTGCGGGGAGCTTCAGAACGACAGCCACCTTCTCAGATGTCCCAATATGGAAGAGGCATGTACGATGGAGGACCTTATCGTGACAAATGACAAAGCGATAAACGCTGCCAATTATTGGAAAGGAAGGGTCTGATTGTAAACATTGGTGTATCGGACTCGAAAAGTAAGTAACTAACTTAGCTCCTGTGCAGTTCTTTAGGCTAGTGTATGCCATTGAATACGTTACCCTAACTCATCCCAGACATGTTTTATGGGATTCATATCTGAACTGCATGCTGGTCAATCAAACCACGTAATTTTTGCTTCATCTAGGTATCCACTAAACAATCCTGGCAGCTTGTCGTTTTGCATTATCATATATGAAAATGCTATGCTCGCCCATAGTAACCATGAAAAGCGTAACATGATCTTCCAGGACCTTCGTTATGTATTTGTAAGCCATTCTCTTCGAAAGCCAACTCTGTACGTGCTTCTGAAGTGATACCTGCCTAAACCATAACAGACCCACTACTAAATTTACGTCTTTCTTAATACAAATGGAGGCGTATCTTTCTCCGGGTCTTCTCCATACTCGTCGATGACCGTATGGTCCATTGAAAAAAGAGTAAAAAGAGTACCTTGCTCCAGTCATCATCGTTTCATGCCAAGTGATTTCGAGCACAATCCAATCTTGCTATTCGATGCTGGCGGTTCAATGTTGACCCTGTATCTATCCTTCTGCAAGACAATTCGCTGACATTTAACGAATCTAACCTCTTGAAGTTACTGTCGCAGCCAAACCGTAGAAGATGTTCCATTCCACAAGCTTCACATTAACAAAAACTATTCTGGACTAAATTGAGGTTTTAAAATCCTATTTATTAATAAGTAATATTTATAAAACAAAAAATAGTAACACCGTACAAAAGAAAATACAAAACGATACGCGTCCCGCAGCCGGAAAACGAATAGACTGCACAATCGGAGCAAGATCGGGATACGGTGAGAGTGGGAGTGGGATCGGACACTTGTCAAAAAGGTGTGAAATAAGGCGTTTAGGGTCCAGTACCATATTTTCCTCTCAGACACACGTCCAGCTGTATAATCGGAGGTGGATCGGAAGGGTGTACGAGAGGTGTGTCTCGGCAATTACACGTCTTAAATCAGGATGTATTTCAAGTCCCAACTCGTTCTTGTCTGAAAAACAAATAGGTTATGTATTATGCCATTACACGTGTTCATCGCCTGAGTTAACTAAATAACGCAATTTCCACTCTTTAAAGACTGTCATCTCAGTCATTTTTTCATTTTTTTTGCAAAACAATTTATGATGGTTTTGGTGTTTCACGTGTTTACAGCAGCTGCATTCGTAACCGAGGTGCTGTTACAGTAGCGTTGTCGAGCACCATTATCGATGGGTCTCAGCATTTGTTCGCGGTTTAAATTGTGTCTTTTTACGTTTAATTTAAAAATGTTAGTAGTTTGCTTAAACTTAAACTAGTCCCTACTATCTAATACATATTCTTTAATGTTTAAAACTGACAAAATATTGCGAAAAAACGAACACATATTTTTTTAATTGTTTTTGTTCGGATTTTATTAAAATACAATGTTGGTAGCTTCTCCATTATCGGAGGTTTGCTAACATCATGGCAATCCTGACCTTGGAAACTGCTGCTCTGAATAGATCTGCAGAAGACATGTTGAACCATTCTCGCAGATTCCGTAGCCAAGATATTCTTCTTCTTCCAATAAACCATTTGACCTTAATCTTCCCCTGGATTATCGACTGGAGTATCTCATATTTTGAATCTCGCATTATGTGACCCAGAAAGGTGATCTTTCTTTTCTTCACTTCCTTTAACACCTCCAACTCTTTATTTATTCTGGTAAGCACTTCTGCGTTGGTAGTGTGCTCCACCTACGATATTCTGAGCATTCTTTGTGTAAGTCCACATCTTAAATGCTTCTATTTTTCTTTCGTACATTCTGTTAAGGGTCCAAGTTTCTACTCCATAATACAGTATCGGGAATACATACAAATTAAGGAATTAATTTTAATAATGTTTTTAAATTCGTTTTTAAACGAGTAAATAATATTAAAAAATTAAAAATCTTTGTAAAAAACCAAACGCTCGTATTTCGTGGGGATTTAATTCTTTAAACTCGTACTTAATTATTATTAAGAACAATTAAAAATTTTCAAGGAATTCGCTAAAATGTCCATAAAAGTCTAACTAACCTTTATCTTTATAGATTTATGTACAAAATTTTTGCATAAAAACCTCTGATACAGTCGATGTAAAATGATATTTTCGTAGGAGAGATACCAACCGAAGATACGACATTACATCAGCTTCTTTCCGCAATAACTTTTTCTTAAAGGCGAAACTCCCGGGTTAACTGACAGTTAACATTTACGGGTTTACCGGTATTGTGAACACCTTTGTGGCATTTCGATACAGCTCGATTTCTGTAAAGATAGCTATAATATTGTTGCTGATTGAAAATAAAAAAATTATCACTGGTTTCCATTGACACTTATTTATTTATTATTAACGCCAAAAAATAGTGTTCTTAACGTTTAGTCAGTAACTAATAGCCAATTTTATTTAAAATCTGCTACGATATAACAATAAGTAACAATTACAATAAGTATTAATGCGTCTAGACATCCTGAGGAATTTTTTCCCACGCTGTGATAACTGCATTTTCAAGTGCCCTTAGGCTCCTAGGTCCAGGTATTTGTTGGTTAACATTTTTCATCAGGTGATCCCCATAAATGCTTAATTGGTATACGTACTTGATTAAGATAACCTAGTACCTCTCCAGCTAGTGAGGTCAAGCGTTGTCTTACATAAACCGAAAATTGGGTTCCAAAAAGGAACCAAAATGCATCACATATTCTATTACAGTATTCTCAAGATAGTAGTTAGCATTCATGGATCTTATACGGATAGGAACTAATTCCGTGCGAGCTTCAAAGCATATACTACCCCAGAACGTAACGGAGCCACCGCCAAATGGAATCCTAGCAGAGATATTGCAAGGAGCAAAACCTCTCTTCTGGTCTTGGCAGACTCGTTCATGATCATCTGGATGTTTTATGTTAACCCTAGTTTTTCCAGTAATCCATAGACCAATTTTAATTATTTCGACAAAACGTAATCAGGCAACTTTGTTTTCTTTAGTAAGCAAGGGTGCAGAGCTGGTCTGCTACTGTTTAATCCAGCTTTATTTAACCGTCTTCTTACTGTTTTAAAAGAACTTGCGGACAGTTTTCAGTTTGTTTCTGATTACAGAACTAGTGACAGTGCTATTTCTAAAACGTATTGTTTAATAAAACGTTGATCTCAGTCGTTCTGTTAAATTCCTTGTTTGATTAATTTTTCGAGGTCAAAAATTAAACAGTTTACCGCAAAAAACGTATTACTTTGAAAAGAGGAACAATTTATAAGCTTTGTATAGGGGGGGGGGTCAAGAAGGCTATGCACTTTGACCTATTAAATCTTTTGTGCATCAATTTATGGGGTTACATCCCGTCAGAATTTTCGATTATTCATTTTTGACGGATTTCAAAAATATAAGCAGGTTTTTCTCGAAACAGCTTTTTCAAAATTGGTGACCACGATATCTCAAAAACGAGGAACCGATTTACTTGAAATTTTGCATACTTTTTTAATATCAGAAAGCAGTCTTTCATCGATGCATACTTTTTTATATCAAGAAAAATTAAGTGACTTTTCCACAAAAATCTAGACTTTCACTTTAAATCGCCGATCATTTTTTCAAAAATTGATAATTTTTCAAATCCTTCGGTTAAAGACTAAATAATAAAATACAAAGACTTAATTCATTTTGTTGGAAATCAGTACTTCTAACGGTACAATTTCTCTTTGAGAAATTACTTGATTTTTTTAAAACTACTCAGTACGGCCCTGACGCCGACAAAAATCAACTAAAAGAAACACGTGCAGTTTGTGATCTACCATGTTTTGATCACGCATTCATTACGTGAAAATTAGCATTCGGCTATAAACAAAGGGTCCCGTGCAATTTAGAACACGTGCATTTATTATACCAGAACATTCCCAAATCGTCGTGCGCAACTTTTAGCAACAGATTATACGGTCACGTGATCATGCAGTGACCAATCAAAAACGCTAAATTTAACGCGAGAAGAAGCCACATTCGAAACAGTTTCCGGCTTCTCGTTCTCTTTCGCATATCATCAGCCGAGGTATGCACACCTCTACCGTTCAGAGCACTGCTTTAAAACACCACGTGGTAAAATGTACATCAATATAATCAAATAAAATACATCAAATTCAAAGCTAACAACCAGTGAAATTATTCCGAAGATACAGGTGGCTTTAAACTGTAAGCTCCATTTATTAAAGTTATACAATATATTCTCGATGACAAGTGTGTTGTTTCATTTACTGTGATAACAAAATTCACGACGATAAAAAGCAGTAAACCCTTTGGCCTATAGTAGTAAAAAAAAAGATCGAGCCAGCTTTACTAAGTTATCAAAGGATCCAAACATCTACGCAGCGAAAGACGTCGTCGAAGAGCAAGTGAGTTGAGGCAACAGAGGTTCCGGCGGTGAAGCTGCCCACACCTCAGAGCATTCTAAACCTTACCACGCCCAATCTACTTCTCGTCGTTGGCGCCGTCGCGCACATTTGGTTTTTTAAATTCAGATGATCGGTAGAGTAGAGTTACAGAGGTCACCGCGGAAGGTCTTTTTTTAACAGCAGTCCGGGAAATATATTATATCTGCTACATTTGTAAATTTGTTACAATAAAAAAATTATGAAACCTAATAAAAAATATACCCTTTACTATGAAAAAAAAAAACAGTTTGAAACCTGCAATCATTTTCCCAAAAAAAAAATCACAAAAACACGCTTTTTTTCGGCTGCTAACTAGATGCAACCTCTTATATATATATATATATATATATATATATATATATATATATATATATATATATATATATATATATATATATATATATATATATATATATATATATATATATATATATATATATATATATATATATATATATAAATATATATAATCCAGGATATCTACAGCTGTCGCTGCCTTCCTGCTTTCAGCCCTTGTCTCCAGTTGTCCTTGTTCTGCCAGTCTCCGTCCTGCAGGTTTCTTAATTCCATCGCCTCATCCACTTCGTCTCTCCATGATCGCCTTGGTCGACCTCTCTTTCGTCTGCCTAATGGACTCCACTCAGTTACCCGGTGTATCCAGCGATCCTCCGGAGTTCTTCTAACATGTCCGTACCACGTTAGTTTCTTTTCCTCTATGTGTTCTAGTATGTCTTTTTTTACCTCCATTCTTTTCCTGATCTCCTCATTTCTTATTCGATCTAACCTGTTCACTCCACAACTCCTTCTCCAAAAGTCCATTTCTGTGGCTACAATCTTCCCTTTGTTTTTTTTGTTGATCACCCACATTTCAGCTCCATAAGTCATTATGCTGCGAACTATTGAATTGAATATTCTCGTTTTATTAGTCTTGGTTATGTGGCGGTCCCATAATATTGGGTTTAATTGATTAATACATGCCCTAGTTTGACCTAGTCTATTTTTTATTTCTTCCTCTGTTGTTCCACTTTTTGATATTATAAACCCTAGGTACTTAAATTTGTCTGTTCCTGAGATCTGTCGGTTATCATCTATTTCTAGGTGATATATCCTGTCTTGTGCCGTTGACATATATTGGGTCTTTTCGAGGTTGATTTCCACTCCATTTTTCCCATATTCCTCCTCTAGTTTCCGCATCATAAAACCTAAATCCTCCTCATCTTGAGCTATGATTACTTGATCATCGGCAAAGCTTAGAGTATACAGATGATCATTTCTAATTGGTATTCCCATTCCTGCACATTTTCTCTTCCATGGTCTTAGTGTCTGTTGTAGAAATATTTTGAATAGTGTGGGTGATGTTGAGCATCCTTGGAGGAGAACCTTAGTTGTTTTGAAGGCATTTGATAGTTTATTTCCCTCTTTAATCCTTACGATATTTTTTTTGTACATATTTTGGACTGTTCTGATAATTCTCTGCGTTATACCCATTTCTAACATGGCTTCCCAGATTTTAGACCGAGGGACAGAATCATAGGCCTTTCGGATATCCACAAATGCAAAATGTACCTCTCTGTTCTTGGCCATTTTTTTCTCTATGAATTGTTGAATTGTATATATATGGTCCATACATGATCTTCCAGCCGTAAATCCTGCCTGATCTTCATCAACTTTTCCTTGTATCTGTTCTTCTAATTTTTGTTTGACGACTTTTCCAAATAGTCGGCCCATCGAAGCTATTACGCTGATTCCCCTGTAGTTTTCGCACTTTTTTTCTCTCCTTTTTTATGGATAGACGTTATGTAGGCTTCCGTCCATTCATCTGGTAGTTCTTCTCCATTTAGTGCTCGGAGGAACATTGCGTGTATCATTCGCCCCAACTTCTCAGTTCCGTATTTAATTAATTCCGGTGGTATTCCTCCTGGACCGCTAGATTTCCTGTTCTTCATAGATTTTATAGCAACCTCTTATAAGCTTACTTTTAACGAAAATATATCGCAAGTACTGCAAGAAATTGTTCATCTTCTAACAAAGAAAAAGATAAAAATTTTCGCATAATTTCATACTGTTGCTTTAATTTTGTCGAGGAATTATTTAATTAATCATATTTATAATATTTAAACATAAGTTAATATCCTTAGATAATTTCCATACGTTTAGATTGCATTAACTATTAAGATGGTACCATATTGTTGTAGAACCGTTCGAGATTCCCAAGAAGTTTTGAGGATAAAATATCATGTGGCATACGGTAACCACAGAAAGGCACTTTTAGGATGTAAACAATGCCATCGATGACAGGAAAGAGTTATAAATTTATTTTACGAAAACAATACAAAGCGACGATGACAGAAGATTTAAACGGCTAAATTTATGGATGGTAAAATTAAGATGAGGGAATCTGTGAGAACTCTAGGGTTGGAAATGCTAATTTGGCAGTAAAACAACAAAAAACAGGTGAATTTGAAGCACCAACCGTTTCTCTTATTGTCCGCGCATAAATTATCGTGAAAGGTTTGATGATACAAGGCATTGACGGTTAGTAATTACATCGGGGATCTCTTGATAAAATTTCGGTATTTAGTAAAAACATTTTTAAAATTCATCAAAGTTAAAGAGTCAATTTGCTGAATATTTGTGTTAAATAATAATACAGAAACAAGCATTGTTTCTTGTCTTTATTTTACTATATTCTTTAACTAAACTACTTGTTTTTTTTTGCCTATGTACAACGAAGGCAAGCGGTAAGTTTCAAAATTAATATATAAACTTTTGGACAAAATTAACGCAACAACACATTAAATCATACAAATTGCTATAATTAATTTTCATTTTTTTTTACGAACATTGGTTTCATTAAAAGTTATAAAAACAATTAGAAAGAGACGTATTTGTATCTTAATAACCTTTGGGTAGCATAAAAAATTAGTGTGAATTAAAAGTTTTAAATTTCCAAGTTATTGACAGTATACATATTTTTATTTTATCGAGTGTAGCTAATGTATAATTATATTAGACAATTGTTTTTATAAATAACCGTGCTTTCTCATCTGCCAATTCACTTTTTAAAACACTTTCTTTGATCTTCATTACATTAATTTCCTTTTTTTTTTTGGTTTTCGTTCAGAAAAAATGGAAAGCTGCGCGTATCAACCTCTCAGCGGAGTATTCATAAAAAAATTATTTACGATTAATGGTTTCGCCGACGTCCACCCGACATAATATTATATTTTACAACGCCGGGTTATGAATATAGTAGCAATTTAATATTGCACGCATACATGCAAATCGTTAATATCGTATCAATACAAATTTATAGGCGTGAACTTTTTTAATCGATAACTGGTCCCATACATATTTTTTTTTTTTATTATTATAATGCTGGCACTGGCGGTGAGCGCGGTAAATGTAGAAAGTGATTGTCGGAAATTTTTTGGTAAACGGCTATGGTCGGTTCAAATTTTTCGGATCGGTGATAATCTACAAAAAAAAAGCATTTGCTTGGGGTGACGGTTTGTTTTCCTTTAAAAAATTAATATTGGTTCAATGTCGCGATAATCACTCAATTATGAACACTTTTTTTCGTAAAATAAACATTAATTTTTTTTATTAAATTATTACCTAATTAAACTCGTGGACGAAATTTACGCACCATTTTAATTAATCTAAATATTTACAATATAAACACAAAATAAAACCAAGTTACATTGAAATAATAAATACCTACAAATAAATCCAACGAGACCTTAATTTGCCTTACTGTTTTTTTAAGATTTGTTTTTGCTGGAAATGCAAAACAAATGAATGGGGCACTGCATAGCTTTATGAATAGCCAGAAAGTGTCAAAAGGCCCGTCTGGCTGTGCATACAGGTGTGTTGATTCCTACACTTATGTATGGTAGTGAATGTTGGGTTTGGCAGAAGAAGCATGAAAATAGGATTAATGCTGCGGAGATGAGTAGTCTGAGAATTGTATAGCCGGAGTGACTCGGTTGGATAAAGTTAAGAATAGTGAGATAAGAGAACGCTGTGGTGTAAAACAAGTTGTGGTAACAAAGATAGACAAAGGAATGCTTAGATGGTTTGAACACGTAGAAAGGATGGATGATGGAAGATTGACAAAGTGTGAATGGACAGGTCGACCTCTGAGAACAAATCTCGATCAGATCAACATTGATTTGAAGAAAGGCCAGGTCAAGATTACCAACAACCGACGAGCATTTATGAGAGCACTGATGAAAGTAGAGGAAGCAAAAGATGTATCTAAGAACCGTAGCAAGTGGTCTTTGCCTACCCCTATGGGAAAAAGGCGTGACTGTATGTATGTAAATGCATACACGAGCTAGCAAATCTCCAAATTGAAAAAAAAAAATCAGTAAAACGGGATAAATACACCATCTGGGTCAACATTAATACCGTGTAGGCCTTCCTCTACTTCTTATCACTGCATTCATGCGTCGAGGCATGCTTAATATCTTCTTTAATAACGGCCTTTATGAGTTGGTTGTGATTAGCAAGAGGGGGTCTACGACTTCGATTTTTTTTTTAGAGATGCTCTATAGGATTCATGTCCGGACTGTTAGGTAGCCACTCTAATAAAAGAATATTAACATCATTTAGGTAGCTAATAACCTGTCTAGCCACATGGGGACAAGCTTTGTCTTGCATTAATAAAAAATTAGGTGCATCAAAAGAAGCAAAAGGCATTACATGTTCGACAATAATTTTGTCTACGTAATATTCGGCATTTATAGATCTCGTACGTATAGGGACTAACTATATCCGAGCTTCGAAGCAAATTCCCCCCAAAATATTTTAGAGCCACCACCAAAAGGTACTTTAGGAGAGATATTGCATCTGGCAAACTTTCTCCTCGCCTTCGATGATTCCAAACACTCACTAGTACAATTACTAAACAATTTTTATTCTAATATTATTTACGCAGTAACTACTTGACAAATCAGTTAGATATTTACAACTGTATACAATATTTTTATAACACTTTATAATTACTTTAAAAACTTAACTTTAAACTAAACTCCAAAATTTCGATCAGTTATTTTATCTATATATCTGTAAACCAATATCTGTAAACTTATTACAGATCAAAACCTGATACTGGAAAGATGGACACAGTATGCTTCGGAAGTGTTTTTAGTCTTTTTTGACTTGCTCATAAAATTTGTAATTTGTAATAAATACATAGTCTGTAGCGAGCTTAAGAAAAAAATGTTGTTTTCTCTTGCTACTCTCAAGTAGCGGAAGTTCTTTTTAAGAAATATTGGCAAAATTTTTAGTCTTATTTACTTGCTCATAAAATTTATAATTTTAATAGCGGCAGAAATTGGAGAGTATATGGTTTAGGTAATTTTGTTTTTCCAGCATACCAGGATTAAGGTTACAGTCGCACGTTGTCACTCAATTTTGGTTTGAAAACTTCAAGTCTCATGCGGTTTAGTAACTTTAGTGTTACACCAAAGTTGTACATCATTTGCAGGTACCTATTTGTGTGTGAGCCACTTTATTTTTCTAGTATTCTCGCATATCTAATCAATCAATCAAGCTGCCTATCCACCTAATGGATGTTGGCGACCACATGTTGAAATTGATCCCTGTTTCTGGCTGTGCTGGCAAGTTCTTCTATCGTTCTTAATCCGGTCCACTGTCTTATATTTCTTGCCCATGACATTTGCTTTCTTCCAGTTCCACTTCTGCCGTCTATTTTCCCTTCCAAAATTAGTTGCAGCCACTGGTATCTGTCGTGTCTTAAAATGTGACCAAGGTAAGCCGTTTTTCGTCGTTTAATAGTTATTAACAATTCTCGGTTTGTGTGGACTCTTCTTAATATTTCTTCATTGGTTACCCTGTCTGTTTTAATAGGCGTCGGTAAGTCCACATTTCGAAAGCCTCTACTTTATTGATCATATTTGCCTTCATAGACCTCGACTCCACTCCGTACGGAAGTACTGACCAGACATAGCATTTCGCATATCGAATTCGAAGGAATATATTTTGATCCCGATTTCTAAGAATTTTCTCATAACTCATGAACACCGTACGTGCCATCGCAATTCTACATCTAATATATTTTTCCAAATTCCAGTCTGTGTGTAGCATATCTAATAACTAAAGCCAAATAAATCCATGTTAAACTAGAAAATATCTCCATATCTGGTAATTATCCACATAAAACAGTGATCGGTGATAGTTTCAGTTTTTAAGGTTGCCAAATCGTGAGCATCGTTTTTACGAATGTTAGTATCGAATGGTTATTTTTTCTGAGATTAAAGTTGTTCATCTGGAAAATGTAGACGACGACACACCTCGATAACGAAAACCAATCAGAAACAAAAACGTTTTGTGTAAAAGCCGCTAATACCATACGAAATTGAAAAGAGTGATAATTGTAGTAATCTTTATATAGCCTTGTTTGCGGCTGATGGAACCGAAAGGACAATAATGACGCTTAGATTTGGGTAATCAATAGAAAAATCAGTAGCGGCTACCTGTGAGTGGGTTTTATCAACTTAACTGAAATTGGGGGTAATTATTTAAAAAATAATAATTTTTTTTGTTTGTTTTAGATCTTAAATAACTCTTTTTTCTTCGAGGACCATTGGAGATTGAATAGATTAAAAGAAATCCGTTATAAAATTATTCTTCTTTAACATTTTTTACCTCTTTTAGGCCTCAAATAAAAAAAATACATTTTACATATTATACACACTAGAGTGAATCGTTTAAAACGAAATGGCTATTAGAGAAGGGCAGTAAAAACCTAAGGGAGAAAAAAGCACTTTACCTCCGTGTAATGCATATAATTTTTTCTTCTACCCACTTATTAAACCTTTTTCTTAGAGTCACTACAGCTATACTTCGCAGACTACTCATCTCCGCAGCAATAATCCTATTTTCATGCTTTTTCTGCTAAACCCAACATTCACTACCATTCACAAGTGTAGGAACCAACACACCTCTATGCACAGCCAGACGTGCCTTTTTTGACACGTTCTGGCTGTTCATAAAGCTATGGAGTGCCTCATTCATTTGTTTTCCTGCCAATACCCTTTGCTTAATGTTACTGTCATACTTTTCATCTCTCGTATACTTTGAACCCAAGTATACAAATTCATTTACTTGTTCCACTGTTTCTCACTTAATCAGAACTTCACAGTTTATCATTATTTCTTCTCTTTCAAAAACCATTACTTTCGTTTTGCTTACATTTATTTTCACCCCTTTGATTTTCAGGGCATCATGCATAACATTAACCATCGCCTGCAACTCCTCTTCAGATGACTCTAATATGACTTGATCATTGGCGTAAAGAAGGCATTTGACGATCAAATCATTCATTTTCAATCCATATGCACTCTCTTTCAAATATTTTAAACAATCGTCTATGTATAAGTTAAACAGCCATGGTGAAGCCACACATCCCTGTCTCACACCCTTTTCGATGTTAAATCAGTCCGTGCCAGCTCCGTTTATCCTGACTCAAGCAGTGGAATCCTCGTAAAGTGATTTCAGTGCTCGCATTAAACTACCGCTTACCCCATACATAAACAATATCGACCACTCCTCAACACTCTGTCATAGGTCTTTTCCAAGTCTATAAAAATAAATTTTTTATATTCCTACCAGAGTTAGTTTTTTTATAAAAATGGTCGATTTTATCTTGTTGTCATGTATTTGATTATTGAAACAATAAATTTGTTAAAATGTGTCGAATCAAAATCTTTGGATATTTTATACATAAAAACCATTTTTAAAAAAACAATTGATTTGGAATCGACATATTTAACATTATTTAATGGAAGTATAATGACTGCATCTCAAAATGATTCTCATGCCTCGATTTTGTAGTTTTTAAAAATGAGATACTCTGTTTTGATTTATTTAGTGAAGTAAAGTTTAGTAAAATTGGACAGTACTCAAAATGAGGCAAAATTATACAATTAAGTGTTAAACGACTGTTTAAACTCAGAGTATTGTCTGTATTTAAGATACAAATTCGAGCAGTGTTATCAATATCAAATTTCATTTCGTTATAATTAATAAAATTTATGTAGTTTATGTTATCATAACTTTTGTTTAATGTGCATTCAATTTAAATTTAATTTTATGTAAATATTTTCTAATATTTTTTATGAAACCTTTAAATCTAGAGCATTATCCAATTCGGTATTTGATGAATAAAATAATGTATCATCTACGAACAGGTTTATGTGCCCGGGAAATAATAAATATCATTTAAGAATAATGTAAATAAAAGTGGCTCCAGTACACTTTCTTGGGGAGCACCAATATTAATATCTTTCTGATCATATATTGTTGAACTGATTTTTGTTTTTTGTTTTTTTTTTTACTAAGGAAACTTAGTAAGTCAACGGAGTTGATATAAGTAATTGTTTGTTACTTTCTTCTTCATCTGCCTACCCACACTATTGGATGATGGCGATCACACTTCTGTACGCTTCACGGTCTGTTGCTGTGTGTACCAGGACTTCTTTAATTCTTAAACCTGCCCATTCCCTTAGATTTCTTAACCAGGACATTTGCTTTCTTCCCACTTTTCTTCTGCCTTTAATCTTGCCCTCAACTATCAGTTGTAGCAGTTGGTATTTTGTATTTCTCATTAGGTGCCCAAAATAAGTGGTTTTCATTCTCTTTATGTTAAGTAACATTTCTTTGTTTTTCCCCATTCGTCTCAAGATTTCCTCATTCGTTACTCGGTCGGTCCATGGTACTCTCAGCATTCTTCTGTAAGTCCACATTTCAAAACTTTCAATCATATTTATGGATGATACTTTTAGCGTCCATGTCTCCGCGCCGTACAGCAGAACAGACCGCACATAACACCTAGCAATAAATTAAATATTGGATTTGCCTAAAGGAAACTAAAAAATAACATTGCAGTAAAATTATTAAAAATCTCGGATCGTTGTTTTGTTTCTCTCGATGTTACAATAAAAAAAAATTATTAAATATAACCGACAGGTGTATTAATGGGCATGTCTGTTTCTTTAAATAATAATGTCAATTAAAAATCTGGACAGAAAATTTGACAAAAACACGATGTAGATTGTAAAATAAGTTGATAGCACTGTCGATAATTACACCGACCTAATCTTATATTTATTTTCAAACAATAAAACCGAAGATAACATACTATGACGCCGCCTAACAAAGATGAGAATACAAACAATGTCGGCGAGATACAAAAGGCACCTATCGAAAGGTACCCAATATCAAAAGGTACCCAAAATCAAGCCTAGACATCTAGATTAAATCCAAAATCTATCACACTCATAATTTTGAGATAAATCACATCAAGTGTGCACCAGTCTGTGCAGAGACGAAGAGTTGCTGCCAATTATACACTCAGAAAAATAGCATTATTAAAAATGCCCATAATCATTATTACTAATGCCCTTTAACATCTTAATAAAAAGATTTGTATGTACCAAAAAGAGGGATTTAAAAATACTGTGTTTGACAGGACTTTCATTGATTGTAAGACAACTTAAAACTTTTTTTTTAAAAATAATTTTTGTATTGTGGATTTATGACACTTTTTATAAGAAATTGGTTGTCTGTAAAGTCGGTTTACGGATGAAAATTTTACGTAATAACGTCATAAGAAAACATTTTATTAATTGTATTGAATTATTATTACTGACTTATCATTATTTTGTATAATACAAAGGAGTTTATTGAAAATTACCATTTTTTTGCCACAATTGTTGTAATAAACAATGGAAACTACAATAACTTTTTACTTCACTTTATAAACAGTTCACGTGTAGGTTATGTGCTGCCGCATCGGCCGATGGAGTGGACGAGAGATAGATGCGTCACAAGCCGAACGCTTACGCCGATCGTGCGCTCTCGCTTGCACGCTTGGCTCATGCGGAACGTGACAATGATTCATGTTTTTTAGTACGTACAGCTGGTGTTCATCGATTTATAAGACGTTATCACGTAAAAAAAAATACCGGCGGTCAGTTCAATATTCAACTGAGTATAGCATCGTAAAAAATAACATATTATTAAATGACAAGTAGACGTCAAAATTAAAAGGTACGTTCAGAATTCAAAATTGTATGACTTTTTCGAATTGTTAAGAATTTTGGGATTTAACTGATTCTTTCTGAAATTAAGATTATCGTCTTTGCCATGCATATAAATTTTTATAATTAATATATATCATTTCATTTACACCAGCGGTCGATTTAATATTCAATTTAATATAGCATCAGTTGTTTCGGATGTACTTTTAAAAATAAATAAATAAGAGCTTAATCCACAGAAACAATGATTTTTACGGTAAGTTTTAATCCTATTTTCTCTTTATTTCCATTAACTCTCACCTTTAAGCAATAGCTAATATGTTTTATGTCTTAGTTATTTAAACTATTTATTTTTTGTGGTAAGATATTTTAAGAGCTTCAATACGAACAAATGCCTGCGACAAGAAGATAGTCTAACACCTATACTATTCAACATATGGCCAGAAAAAGCTATAAAAGAAACAAAAATACAAACGAATGGTAACTTAGCAAATAAGTCCCAAGAAATTGAGGAATACGCAGACGACCTGAATCTCATGGCAAGATCTGTATTAGATCTAAAAGACGCGTACAACAAACTAGAGACCAAGGCACAAGAAATTGGCTTAGAAGTAAACGAAGGAAGAAATGCTTAGCCATAAAACCAAAAAAACCATAAAACTTTACTGTGAAAAATAATGAAAAAATTCAAGGAGTTTTGTTGGGTACTGTAAGTATAACACTATGTTTAAATTTCACAAATATCTGTTCATAATTTTGTAACAATTGATTATCCTTAAAATACAATTTTTTTCAGTGTTGTTTGTCTAGTCGTACGGTATCAGAAATACCCCGGGGTTTGAATTTTTTGCATATTTAGATATAAAAGCTATATTCTGATAATATATATCTATTCTTCCCAAAAAAATTCTACCTACACTTTACGCATTCTTTAACCCAGAAACGAATAGACAATTAGTACCCATGGATTCATAACTATTATTAAGATAAAAGTAGTTTTAGATTTTTTTACTTTATCTATGGTTAAAAGATTACGATGGCAATTTGGATATATTTGTTTGACATACCAAGTTTGTTACACTTCTGATTATATCCGGCAGTAATTTGTATCCCACTACTACTATAAACGCGAAAGTTTGTTAGTATGTATGTATGTATGGTAAATTAGTCACTCTTTAATATTTTTACTTTATTATATACGTAACTGATCGCTATCGGTGCGAAGTATTCGCACGGGTCACCTTCTAGTCTTTTAATATTTTTTACTAACTATTTGGGTGATATTTGCTTTTTTATTATATCAAGAAAGTTAAAATTGCGCTTAGGAACTTTGTTGCATTTGCCACCTGTGTAAACTAGACAAGAATTAATAGAAAAGATTAGTTTTTCCTTTTAACGCCATTAAAACTAATCATAGTTTGCTGTTTCAGGCATGTGGAAATGATTTAATTTTTAAACTTTTGTCACTAGCGGTACCATAGTTATTTGTGTAATAAGTGCGACCATTTTAATTTTAAATATAAAAAATATCAGTTTTTTTTAATCGCTTTTTAACTCTGACAATCTCTTTAGTTTTATTAGCAAATTAATTTCAAACGTGTCAGTTCTTTTCTAAAAAATTTTAAACGATATCTTTGCTACTGCTTTAGCTTTTTTATCTAATCGAAAAAGATAAGGTGTCAATTATAAGCAAAAAAGGCGATATTTAAAAACATTCGGTGATCTTTATTTTTCCGTTCGCATTCTTCTTAGGCGACAACGAAATAAAAAATAGGTTTCGTCTTGTCGGCGACTTTTTACAATTTCAACGCCTATCTGCGGAGACTACCGAATTTTTAAAGGTCAGTTTATTGTTTCGTGTCTTTAATTTCTTCGCCAATTAGATGGCACAATTTGGAACGTCTCTTTGTGTGGTCCGATTTTTTCATTATGAGGTGCTACTTTCGTGATGAAGTAATTGCATATTTAACCAGAGCACAGAAATACAGAAATGCGTCCAATTAGTATGCTTAAAAACTGCTAAGTTATTAAAAATTTATATCCGTGATAAAAACCATTAAAATATTAATTAACGCAATGAAATAATTTATGTGTAGGAATATTTATTAATATTAGAACATTATCAAGTTGGTATAGTTCAAGTAAGGAATAATTTTTTTCTGTTTAACGAACTCGGCACCTCAAAGAATTTAGCTGACGCCAGGTCCAGGACCGTAATTTAATTGGATGAACATACATACATTTAGTCACGCCTTTTTCCCGCAGGGGTAGGCAGAGACCACTTCCGCTACGGTTCTTACACACATTTTTGCTTCCTCTAGTTTCATCAGTGCTCTCATACATGCTCGTCGGTTGTTGGTACTCTTTACCAGGCCACAGCGTTCTCTTATCTCACTATCCTTTACTTAATCCAACCGAGTCACTCGGGCTATACTTCTCAGACTACTCATCTCCGCAGCATTAATCCTATTTTCATGCTTCTTTTGCCAAACCCAACATTCACTACCATACATAAGTGTAGGAACCAACAAACCTCTATGCTCAGCCAGAAAGTGTCAAAAAAATTAGTAAAAACTAGAGATATATCTGACACAAAGGACGCACGAGATCTGCAACACATAATGAAGATCGTTATTTTTAATTATAAGCAAGAGGAAATTCTATGGTGCTTGATAATGTACGACCACATGTTGCTGCAACAGTGGCTAGCTGAGGTAGCAGGAATTTACAGAACCACCAACAATTATTTTAGGCTTTGCAGGTTGCTATACCTCAACAAGAATTTGATTTATTTAAAGAGGATGTCGAGCTGTTATAAATAATCAAGAAAACACCACTTGTTAATTTATTTTATTCCAGAATAATATAGAATTTAAATTTGGGTTTTATATTCGACTTGTCAAAATTAACTTATTTTAATTTATCAATTGTCAGTTCGGTTAAAGTATTTTAGCTTAGAATAGATATCCTTGGATAATTTCCATGTTTGTATTTGTCGCACTTTTATACGGGGTGTCCAAAAATCTGGAAATGTTTATGTTCTTCTTAAAGTAACTTATCATAAATCAGGTTTGACCTTGAAGGTCATTTAAAGGTTATTTAATTGAGAATTGGATATCTCCGAAGGACGAAATTGATAAAAATAGTACAAAGCTTACTTTACTTATTTCGTTTAATTGCAATGTGGTGATCTCAAACGCGACCTGCATGGTATCCTTAGAGGTCAGTTCAAAGTCAATTTTTTTTTCTGGTTACCTCCCTATTTGACGTCGGCAATCATAAAGAGTGAATGTTTCCATACTTTTAGCGTTACCCAGGAACAAAGACTTGGATGCAGTAATTTCTGTTCCCTTTCGGGTGCTTTATTATCGTGAGTCCCGTTAAAAGAATAAGATGATCTTGAGAAAACCTTCAAGGTCATAGTCAAGGTAAAATTGAAGGTCACCATTAAATTCCTCATTAAAAGTTACTCCAAGACAGACCTTAACATTTTTTAAAAATAACTTACCTGTGAAATTATTAAGGTATTTCCAGACTTGTTGGACACCCAGTATAATACTTACCTAATATCTATCAAAAAAAAAGTCGGAGGACGCTGCCGCTGGTTAAATGATTAAATGCAACGGATTTGTCTGAACGTCACAGGTAATTGTTTATAACAAGGTTTGATTATGGCTTCTCACAGTTAAATTTACAAAATTAAAAAATAACTTATATTGAAAATTATACACCGTAGGTGCGAAGTACTTGAATTTGTTGTAAATGTTTGTGGTCAAAAAATAATAATTTGACGTGTTTAAGTGTTGCTTGGAGATAATTTTGTGAATATTATGATGTAACATTTAGAGATACATAGTTTTATATTGCAGCTGGAACTTTAATATTTAATTCATATTTTAATTTACATAAATACTGTTTATTAAAAATATTATATACGAAAGACTTTCACTCGACTAAATTCCGTGCCTTGAGACTGTTTTTTTATAAATTAGTAAAAAATTATGCTTTTTTACGCTTCTCGAGGCTTCCTAAATTTTTTTAATGATAAAAAATAAAATTTGCTACCAAAAATTTAAATTTATGAACAGTTTTTTTCGATTATAATTTTTTAAAATTGTACATAATTTTTTTTCCCCGTGGGTTAAATTTGCTACTGTTATTTCAAAAATTTTCTCCATTCTTTTAGTCAATCTTTTGTTTCATTCCAGCTTTTCTCATTTATTGGTATCTCTGCCATTAATTTATCTCATGCCCTTTAAAATCTTCATCATTTGTATTTTTACTTTGTGGTGTAAATTTCACAATTTTTTTTCATTCTCTTCTGTTATGGAGTCAATCCTTTGCTTCGTTCCAGCTTTCCTCTCATTCATTCGTGTCTCTTCCATATATTTATCCCATGTCTTTCTTGGTCTTCATCATTTGTATTTTTACTTTATGGTGTAAATTTCACAAATTTTTTTCATTTTGAGTCAATCGTTTGCTTTATTCCAGCTTTCCTCCAATTCATTCATGTCTCTACCATTTATTTATCCCATGTTTTAATTCTAGTGACTTCTTATAAACAAAGAAGAATAAATATGTAATAGAATTTTACGTAAAACTAAATATGCAGCATTCATTACAGATAGAATATATTGCATTTTTGGTAACACAAATAATAATATTAATATAATCTTTATATTAAATATAAATTAAACACAGCATATAAGAAAACAGAAATTTCCACTGTGATTTCACGTATCAATCTATACTGTACATCGATTCTAAGCGACGTTGCCGGTTAGAATTTTTAAAAGTATGTGTAAGTATTAGTGTATGCATACATATAAAAACTTTTACCGCTCGTATAATCTAAAAATTTTTGACAATATTGTACCACGACAACCTCGTTAAATTGTATAACATCATTTACAATTTCACCCAAATTATTTTATTCCCTCCCTCTGAATGTGGATTTAAAGATTTAATCCTTATTTATAATTTTTGGTTGTATTGTTAATGTACCCAATAAAGAACAGGCTTTTGAGGAAACAAGGTGGTCAAACAAAATTAAATAAAACTGTATAAATTACATTTATTTTACAAATCACAATTTTTTTTAAAAATAAATTTTCTTGGTAACGTTTTATACACGCCATGCGAACGGAGTATATTAAGTTATGTTTTAAATTGGAATGAGGTGGAATACGGGTTTCTTATAAAGTACCATATCGCAAAATAACACAATTATTATACCTTTAGAATGTTCGTGCTCCATAGACTTTGAACTGCTGAATAATGTTTAAAATAATTAAGTAAATTTTCTAATGTCGCCAATCGCACCAACCCGATAAACACTCGAATAATTAACCCAATCAACAACAAATAATCGATTTCTTTGTGAAGGGCCGCAAACCGATCAAAAAAAATCTTTTTCCAGTAGTCCACCTAATTTAGAAATACTCCAAGCATTTCTTCGCATTCCGCGCGTTTGACTTTTCCGATTCGAATATCGACGTTTCGAGACGTAAATAATACACTTTGGCTGTCCAATTAAAGATGTCGACAATTTGTTGCGTGTCTTTTTTTTATTCCTTTTACTCGTTTCGTGCGATGCGGGATATTTATTATTTTTAAACGAGGTCGGTCCAGTCGACAAAGAGCTAATTCTGGATTTGTATTACTTTTATAAAACTGCTGCTTTATTATCTCGTACTCGATATCGATGATTATGGAATAGATGGAATCGTGTTTAGGTTTTTAAAAATATCGCTCGTATAACTTTGCATTTGCTAACAATTTTAGACAATGCGTAGGATAGCACAGGAAAATTGTGATCAAAAAGAGGGTTACCGCACGATTTTAAAATATTTTATTTTAATAACGACACAAACAATCCTTTTTTTAAGAATTAAAATCGGTATTATTTTCATTATCCAATTTAAATTAAAATCACCCATAAAGCTCATACAATACAAATGTGCGTGCACGTCATCAATGCTCTGTTCGTTTCAAAATTAAATACCAACAATAATAAAAATCACCGTTCGTTTCATATAATCTCGAACACATCGGGTCAGTCTGTTCGTAATATTTTATTGCATTAATCAAGTCAATGTCTTGTTAAATATTACAATTTCTAAATTGTTTTAGAAGGTATAAAAAATTGCAGATATTATACATAAATATTTCATTAAATATTACACACAGTTCAAGTTTTATTATGTATTAATAAAAACGGTTTTTCCGATTGAAGATCTATTAGTGCCAGCTGGCAGTTGACAGTTAATTTATAGGTTGGCAATTTTATACACATTTTTAAGACGTTGTCAAATTGTTTATGTTTATAATTTAATTTCGACTTTGTTAAATTCTTTTGATGTACCGACAATGTTCGGATCGGCAGCCGCACGTTTTGAGCGTGCTCAGCGCGTTCGTGCGTCCCGTCCACATCTGAATACACATGCTGTGAAAAGTGCTCATTCGGTGCGTTTGCGCAGATGTGGACGAGGCTTAACATTTTGGCAATCGCAGTCTCAGGCCTAACGTCAAATCCCTGCTACATAGTACTGTTACAATCCGGCCCTGTAACTTGTCGGCGACCGAGAATCAACCACATCTAGGGTGCATATTAATGACCGCTTTGTCGGTCGCCGCCTCAGTCTAGCAAGGTCTCGAACGCCACGTCGTGAAGGTAGAAAGACATTTTTATAAAGTTGGTACGAACGAGCCATTTCAATTCTGGTTTTTATTTCTGCGGTATAGTCATTGTTTTCAGTAATACGCGTTCCTAAGTAATTGTTACTAAGTGAGAGTTTATTGTAAGTATTAACAAAAAGAAAAATTAGAATAAATTGTTTAGTTTTTGTACCGAACCCAAGACTAAATATCTTAACAATATCAACCCCTTAAATTTCAAGTTGCGAGTACTTTTAAAATATCTCAAGTAGGCTTGCTGAAATTTTAAATAATGTCACTTAGTTATTATTTTTTCAGTTTTACAAGAAAACTTCTGCACCCAGTGCCGGATTTAGAGGTCTGGAGGCCTCGGGGTGTGGAGCCCCCTGGACCCAAATTATTTTCCAAATAAAATGAACAATTTTTTTAAGTCTAGTTTTTTAATAAATAATTTATTGTGAAAGCTAGTAGATTCTTTTAGCATTTAAAAAAACATATATAAACGAAAACAAGAATTATCCGAGGCTGCGAGCAAGTACCGCCCCACTCAGCCATTGAGCCATTGCGATATTCGCTCAAGATGGGTAGTGCAAGTGCTCTTATCAGGCCCATTTGAGATTTTGATATTTTACTGATTGCCTGATTGGAGTAAACAAATATAGATGAATCATTTCTGTTTATTATTTAAGAAAAATATAATCATGTTTGTACAAAGTACTGTAGGTAAAGGTAAACCAGCGAAAAAAAATATCAAGGGAAAAGGATTTTTATTCCGAAGTCTTTATTCTGTAGGCCCCTCTTTTGTGGAGGCTGTAGCAACGGTTGCCCTCCCCTAAATCCGGCACTGCCTGCACCGATAAATTTTAAAAATAATAAGATAGTAAATAAAGTAATTTATGTAAAAAAAAATACGGAGTTTTGGACGAGTAGACAAGATTGCAGGACAAGCTGTAGGCGAGTCCTTTTTAATAGCACTCCTGGTATGTGCAATACCAACGAACATTAAAAATCCATTTAAAAATTTCTCCGCAAAGTAACTTCACGATGCCCCGACATCTTTATTATATACAAAAATGCAAATACTTTCGTTTATGTAAACTTTCCTCATCAAATGTTTGATGTTATATATGATTTGCTATTAAATAAAGAGAATATTGTCCTTAAATATCGATCGTAAATTTCATGCGAGAATTCGTAAAATACCGCGCATTTTCAGTAATAAATTTTAAATTAATAAAATGAGTTATTAGGTTAATGCGTTCAAGAATGAAAATTAAAAAATTAATTTTATGCATCAAGTTTTTATTACAAAAATCCTTGTAAATATAGATACGACTTTAAAAAAAATCCCACAAAATATTCACTAATTGCAATGAAATTTTCTATATTCCAATAAGAAATTAAAACGATGCGTATACAAACTTTTAACACAGAAACGAATGAAAGGGGCTCTGCATAACTTTATGAGCAGCCAGAACGTGTCAAACTGTGCATAGAGGAGGAGTGTTGGTTCCTACACCTATGTATGGTAGTGAATGTTGGGTTTGACAGAAGAAGCATGAAAATAGGATTAATGCTGCGAAGATAAATAGTCTGAGAAGTTTAGCCGGAGTGATTCGGTTGGATAAAGTAAAGAATAGTGATATAAGAGAACGCTGTGGTATAAAAGAAAATGTAGTAACAAAGATAAATAAAGGTATGCTTATATGGTTCGGACACGTAGAGAGGATGAATGAAAGATAGACGAAACATATTTATAAGGCGAGTGGGAATGGGCAAGTCGGTAGAGCGAACATATCTCGATCAGATCAACATTGTTTTGAAGAAGGGCCAGGTCAAGAGTACTAACAACCGACGAGGATGTATGAGAGCACTGATGAAAGTAAAGGAAGCAAAAGATTTGTGTAAGAACCGTGTGAATATGAAAAAAAAATGCAGAAGAATTAATTTCTGGCAAAATTGAAATAATTTTTAAATAAAAATTGTTGTAATTGTTTGAAATGAGCTCTTTATTGTGTATAAGTACGTACAAAAACCATCATTCTCCTAAAATATGTGTTTTCAGTCCCACTTTATAATCTCAAAATTAATGATTTTTATGGAATCTTGTTTTTTAACACCTTGTAGGGGACATGCTTGTGAATGTCCGTCGTATATTTTTGTAACACCCCGTATACCAGTACATTACGTATTTATTTTACTTAGTAAATTTTCATTTCATACTGTTTTTGTGGGACTCATCAAAATAATTTTGCTATTTTAAAATAAACTTTATTTAATAAATGGTTGGGTATTTATTCTTGTATTATCAGGGCCAAATGGTGCAATATAATTCTAATTTTTATTAAATAAAAACAATTACTAACTTCCAGTTGATTTTACGTTGTCGAAATTTTAGCCGATAAGTTTGGTTCCAAATAAAACTCCAAACGAACAAAACATGTCATTATCATAAATCACACGGCGACCTTGAACAAAGGACATTAAAGATTGGCTGCATAAAAGTGCATTGAGCACAAGCAATAATTATATAGAAGTGTACAATAACCTTTAACTGACGATTGTTAAAATGAAACGAAATGAACGAATTTTGAAAAACATAGGCGCACATTCATCATTATTAAGGATCATTAACACCAAAGAATTTTTTTTTCTGTATTTATTTTTTTTAACTAATTTTTTAGTTATAACTCACAAAAATATACTATTTTATTAAATTTATTTTTTTATCAACGAGCCTCTTTACAATGTCGTATATACGAGAAATAAGTTTATCTACAGAAAATGTAAGAAAGACAGTAAGATATATCACAAAATTAAACGAAATAGTATTACCAAATGTCACAGAGTAAATACTTCATTAAAAGATTCTTTACAAGAACACTATAGTTCACACACAGTTATGCAAACATCGACTTAAATTTCCTAGTCTTGTATTATAAAAGATGCTTCTATTGTAACCTTAAAATGTATGGTAGGAGGAAATACAAAAAATTTCACAATTTTTACTTGGTAGTCTATACTTGATAAAGCCATGCGGGAGTTTGAAATACCACACCACCTAATAGAACTAGTGCAGATGACAATGCAAAGAGTATCTACAATGTAGAGTCCACGTAGGTGGACACACATCAGAGAGGTTTGAGACGTATAACGGATTACGTCGTCAGGGTGATGCGATATCATGTATTCTTTTTAATTTGGCATTGGAAAAAATTTTAAGACTTTTCACTATAACCACAAATGGTACAATTTTTAATAAGTCGTGCCAAATTTATGGTTATGCTGACGACATTGACATAATAAGTAGATCTGAAATAGGAGTTAAAGAAGCCTTCACAGCACTAAAAAATGCAGCAAAAGGAATGAGACTATCGCTCAGCATGGAGAAGACGAAATATATGCTCGCAAAAACAGAGCAAGACCGACGTGGACAAAACCCCCTGAGAATTGGCGACGATGTAATAGAATCCGTCGACCAATTTATATATTTTGGATCCCTGGTAACCAGAGACAATAATACCTCTGAAGAGATACGTAGAAGAATTTTTAGTGCTAACAGATGTTATTTCGCACTAATGCCTCAGCTAAAATCCCAAAATATATCGAGAATAACAAAGTGTAAACTTTATAAGCCGCTAATCAAATCAGTGCTAATATAAGGCGCTTACTAAAAAGGACGAAGATACACTGGGATGCTTCGAATGAAAGGTCCTGCGAGGGATCTTTCGTGGCGTCAACAAGAATGGAGTGTGGAGATCCAGGTATAATTTCGAGCTATACAGAATTTATTAGGGGCCAGATATCGTAAGATCCATAAAAATATTGGGAGACTTAGATGGCTGGGACATGTGATGCGAATGAATATCAATGACCCCTCAAGAATGACTCTTCTAGACAAACCAATAGGTAACCGTAAACGACCAAGGACTTGATCTATGGAGAATATTGAGAATAACTGATTGGAGTTAGAAGATGGTGAAGGAAGGCGTCTGACAGGAGCGAATGATCACAAATTCTACAGCAGGCTAAGGCCCTCCCAGGGCTGTAATTCGATCATGATAATGATGAGTCTATACTTGATCTATGTCAGTAATTCTGGGCATGCTGTTATCCCAGAAGTTAATTGGTATATAAAATTAAATCAGCTTTATTGAGGCTAATTTTTTATGTAAAGGTACAATGATAGATGATCTAAGATCTGAGAATAATTTTATGAACCATAACGTAAAAATACATCTTAAAAAGTTGTTTTGGACTCTCTCCAGATGGATGTGAACTTGATAATGGAGACTGCAGATAGGAGAGTCACATTAAGTATAATGTTTTTATTGCAAATGTGACATCAACTGACAACAAAAACCAAGTTTTCGAGAACCATTGTTTACAATAAAATTTAAATTTGTAGCGAAAGAAAGTTTTTCATCAAATAATAGGTACTCCAAAGTCTTTTACCTTTTAATGATCTTATTATCAATACGATATTCATAGTAAAAAATAGTCTTTACTCCACTTAAAGTAATACATTATTATTTATCAGGATTTAAAAGTATTCCATTTGATTCGTAGGTAGGTACTATTTTAGCAATGGAGTGACAGCTGTTTCGCTATATAGTAGAAAATAGTTTAATTTTAATCAACAAATTCAATAATATTTTTAAAGAATAAAAAATCAAACAAACCTTTTAAATATAAAAAAAAATTTTGGTACAGCGTTCAAATTATCTTTAAATTTTATTATTTCATTAAATGTTTCTAGAATGCTAATTTTATTTAAAATAAAATAATTAGTGTTTTATTATTATTAATTTTTAAGTCTCAAACTTTTTGGTTATTTTTATTATAAACTTTAAATATTTATTCTTGCAAACAGCTTTTTGAAAATATTGTCCACTAGTTAAATAAAACCCAAAATAATAATCGAATTATATTTAAAAAATGGATCCTTCATTCTAGTGTATATCTCCATCGTCTTCGTCCTTAATTAATTTGTAAATAAAATTTCTACGCCACTGCTATTAAATGTATAAGCACGCGAACACAAAATATCCATAGGGTACCGTTTCTTTTAGAACATAGACAAGAGGAAATGGGTGGATTTTGAAAATATACAGGGTCCCCCTCACCTTTTGTAGTTTTACTTCCTACATGCACGCTTTTCTCTATACGAGTTCTAAATTATAGGCTGTGGTGTCACATATGCCACAGTTGAATTAGACAAATACTGAAATACTATCCTTTAATTTTTTGTGAGGAAATGAAAAATGGTCCCTTTTTTATCAACCGCTATATCTCTGCAAATTTTATATTAAAAAATTTTTATTTTCAGCTTTAAACATATATTTTGATCTACCTGATCAGTCTCACCTATTTACTCTCAAGATTGACACTACAAGGACCAATCTTCATGAAGAATCCTTCTTTTACAGGGCTGCTACAGAATGAAACAAGCTTCCAAAATCAGTTTTTCCAGAGAACTATGACCTGCAACTTTTCAAAAAGCGGGTCCACAATCCTTTCTATAATTCCTCCCCCTTCTAATAGTCGCAGTTGAGTTACTAAATTTTCCTGAAGATGGTCAATTACATTTGGTCGAAACGCCAGAAAAAAATATTAAAACTAAAAAATAAGTTAAACACTAAACTGTTATATTTGTAATTGTTGAAGTTTACGGTTTATTATAATATTTTTAAATATTAAAATCCGTAAAATTTTAGAAACAATAAATCGTGTCAGTATTACATTCTTTTAGGGTGGGTTGTGTGGCAAATAGTTTACCAATAGATTACAAGACTAGAGTTCAAAACTTGATCTTTGATCAACACATTTGCAACACTTCGGAATAAAAAGTATATAAAATACAACTTTGTGAAAAAATTTCAAGTCAATCCTTTGACTACTCTTCGAGTTCTGCGGACACAAATATACGGAAGCTGAATTTTTATTTATAGATTGAATAACTGGCCATATAAATTGTCTTAATCGAAATTAATTCTTTCTATCTCAAAAAAAAAGCAACGACGGGTTGCACTCTGGGAGTGCCGGCAGAAGTGAAAACAGCCTGCGCAGGCATACATTTTCGCCGCGCTGTAGAAAGAGAGGGGGATACTCCCTCTCCTACGCCACGCCAGCTGTCTACTCTCCATCCGTCTTACGAATTTTCGATCAGGTCACGTGTCCTGACGCGAGTTTAACATTTTTTACCCATTACAAAAAAAGTGTACAACGCCGCTAAAGAAGTTTTCACTTCAAAAAATATTATTTTTAATCTGAAAAATATTGTCTTCAGATTTCCATAGTTTATGAATAATGCATTATTTTTATTAACGCTTTATTATAAATCATATATTAAACATCAGTACCAGATTTGAATGTTTTCGATTTCTTTCTTCCGCTTTTTGCTTGATCTTCTTTCAATATGGCGCTTTTCTTCCTACCTCGACTTTTTCGTTTTCGGCTACCTCGTTTTCTGTTTTGTCGCTTTTGGCTACGTCGTCTACGGCTTCTGCTTCTATTTTTTCTTCGTCTTCGAGTCTCCGTTATCGGCAAACCAAAACCTAATTTAAACCTTCTCCCGTTTTTTTTTATCAAACCAGCTTTCAGTCCAGTTTTTAATGCTTTTTTAACACAAATTGATGCATTTTTTAACGGCTTTTTGCACTGATAAATTATTTGATCTAAAATTTTGTCGGGGGGAGAACCATTAGAGTCATTAAGACACGCTATGGTGTCCATAACATCTGCTAAAAACGACACCTCTCCTTGGACCATTTTAATGCAGCAAAAGCAGAACTTATTCAATAAACTAATGAAAAGCACTTAAATTTTGAATTTAGCTACTAAATTAATTTGTCAAAATGACATAAAAAATGTACTTGAATTTGTCAGTTTGTTGAATAAGGTTGCCAAGTTACCAGTCAAGAAAAGTCGCATTTTATATTGCTTCAGTGAAATACATCCGTCTTACGAATTTTCGATCAGGCCACGTGTCCTGACGCGAGTTTAAATTTTTTTACCTATTACAAAAAAAGTGTACAACGCCGCTAAAGAAGTTTTTACTTAAAAAAAAATTTAACTAATTATTTCAAGGCTTTAATTACTTCTCATTTAATTTATGACAAACAAGGTGTTAAGGGTGGTTTTTCGAAAAGATTTTATTTTTTACGGATTTAAAATTATAACATATTTCTTTTTTATCTACCTGTAGCTGAATCTCGCGAGTAACTTCTTCGTCTAGTACAATTCGATATGTTATTTCGAAATCTAAACTTAATCTAGATGAAAGTGTTAAAAATGTATGTAACCGATATTTTTTTGTGATCAAATGAATAAAGTTTCTGTGAAGATTTTCCGGTCGATTAATGATTGAAAATTTAACTTCCAAATTACGTTTCAGAGGTACCCCTTTAAAACTGATAATATCTATTCCTATCTGGTCGAATTTAATTGTATCAAATTACAGGGCAGTTCAAATATTATCTTTTGTTTTCGTTGGATTCGGCCTTTTTCATTAAGTATATTTTAAAATGTGGACAGACTTTGGCATAAAAATAATTATTTTTTCAACAAATTAAAAAATATTTTTCCAACAAATCAAAAATTATTTTTCTTCGCATTGCAGTTTCGATTTTTAATAAAACATATACAGGGTGTTTTAAAAAAAGGTTAGGTCTCTAGGATAGGTAGAAAACTAAAAAATTATTGGGGTTTGTCAAATAAAAAATTTTCGTAACGCCATCCGTGTTAGTTGTGTTAGTACCAAGTAGTATTGAACATAACTTTTTTATGGTTAGATTTATTGATCAAAATTTCTAGTAAACTTAAACATCATTCAATTTTACACCAAAAAGGTACTCTGGGAAAAAAATTTCGTAACCCCGTCCGTATTATTATAATTCATAATTAAAAAAGTTATATTCAATACTACTTGGTACGAACCGTGTAACTAGCGCCTTTTATGAGAGTCAGATATAAAAATAAATTCATGGGATGTATCAGCTTCTAAATCATATTCGTATAAAATTTCATTACAATGTTTTTAGTAGTTTTGGCAAAATCGTAATAAATGTGTATAAATTTTTTTTCTTAACTGCCCTTTATCTTGAATACGGATGACGTTACGAAAATTTTTTACTGAGCAAACCCCAATTATTTTTCAGTTTTCTACCTATTCTAGAGGTGGGGTTACCTTTTTTTGAAACACCCTGTAGTAAATGAGTGCAACAAACTTCAGAGGGTGATTTTGTATGAAAAAATAATAACAGTTTGTAATATAAATGTATGTCCGCAGATACTTTGTTTTAGAGACGCGGGGTGTTAAAGTTTTTCTTAAAAACTGACGATTTATTTATTGCTCTGAAACCGGTCGAAATATGCAAATGAAATTTGGCGGATTTTAAGAGGTAGTTATAACACATTTTTTGACATGTAATTAAGAATTTTGTGTTTATCATTACGCGCATACGGTAATGATCCCAATTTTTTTAAAGAAAAGAATGGTACGCCACTGAGATATTTTAAATTAAAAATAATGTTTAAATTCCTCTGTATACCTGTGACAAAAAATCTCTCCTGCCTTTTTTTGTTATAGGACGCCGTTTTTATGCAAAAAAATAAAACATCTTAAAGCGTATTATTCATTATTTTAATACATTATCAAGAACTATCAAATACAATAACATTAAACCAGAACCAATATCTCTGAAAACGAAGCATTTGCGGACATATGTTTATAAAGCAAACTGTCATTATTTTTTCATGCAAAATCACCCCCTGAAGTTTGTCGCACTTATTTACCAACACCCTGTACAGGGTTAGTGTCTTGTGCGAGCATTGAACTCTTTTTTTACTTAACGCAATTTCAAGTTAGGCAAGGTCTGTGTTTCGCTTGTCTCGCCTGGGCTACTTGGGACTTCCTTGTCCTTTTATTTCCGTTATTTCACGTCCTCTCATACATTACAGTCTCCGGTCCATGAATGCGATTAGAATCACCACTGGATCCTTTTATGCCGTATATCCTCTCCCCGCGATGGGATGTCGACATTTCAAATGCAGTCTGGAAAGATTAAAACAAATCAGTGGTGGAGATCGTTCCGAAATAAGTAAAACCCCTGTGCCAATTCGATTACCTCATAAAAAAAATCCATCAAACAATTATTTTTTAACCTTAACAGAGAAATACTTAAAAAACCATGAATTGCAATTTACGCTTTTACCTTGAAGTTCAGCTTTATATTGGACACGGAAAATCGTCTAAGATATACTTAAAGAAAACATATATTTTGTATAAATTATCCTACTATCTTTACCATAAATTTTTACAATGTTTAATCGATAATTTTAAGGCTATAAATTATTAAAAAAACTGACTCATTTTGAACAAAAGACATTTACTATTTATCAAAATCTATTAAAATCAAAATATGCAATGTATTTCGATTTCAGTTACAGTGCAACAGAAGTAACTTGGCGGGCGAAGAAACACAAAATCTGCGCACAACGAAAACATTCGAATAACGATCCAATCGGCGACGACGAAATTTTCAGTAACCGTGAGTCTCAAGTACAATCGGAGGAAGAAGTTTACGAATGTGAAGTATATTCAGCTGAATATTTGTTATTTTCGAGGCTAGTCGCCCGCCAAGCAACTTTTGTTGCACTGTAAGTGGGTACGTACCACTTTTATATTACTGTCTTGCAATACAATTTTTCAAGGCTTTTAAAATATTTGTTCTTGCCATTAAAACAATTTTGAATTTTAATTTTAACTTGTTTTTTTTGCTGTCTTGCAATACAATTTTTGAAGGCTTTTAAAATATTTGTTCTTACCATTAAAACAATTTTAATTTCAACTAGTTTTGGACTGAAGTCTTTGATTGTAAAAAAATGTCCATACAGCTGCCTCGGTAATGGTTGTCATTTCGGCTTGATCCGTATAAAATACTACTTGCTGAGGTTTAACTAGATTCTCGGCCCAATCTTCTTTGAGAAGGATTTCCAGGGATAGGTCCCCTTTAAACATAGAGTTAGGTTTAGTGTAGTCAGTGTTTTTTGTGCACAGGTCGTATTTTCTTAGGATTCTAGAGTGACCGTAGTAGATTTTTGACAACTATACGTAGAACTTATTTACTGGGTTTGTGTCTCTATCCTCCATTGCAGTTTCCTGGTTGTTTTATTCTTTGCAGCAGAATTACAGTTAGCAAATAATTTATTTAACAACCCTACAATGATCACTACCCCGTTCTTACAAATAAATATTAAATTATGTTATAAACAATTTGAAAAAAAATAAATAAAAAAGAACTATGTTCGTCCGAGGCTCGTTAAAGAAAAAATCTCAAGATATAGATGCATCCGCTGCATTTGATGGTACTCTTGAGTGTTCGCCGACGCTTGCAAGTTAAGTAATAAATAAAATTCCCTTTCCAACTGCCATCTACGCCCTTGGTTTTAGGCGTTCTCTTTGCGCGAATCTGATACGCATTTGATTACTTACACGAGATACCGGTTTTAAGTTACCCTGAATATGTTAATGGCTGCTTGTATCAAGAAGTTCCTCTTAACCTGATACATCAAACATTTTATGGTAAAGTAGAAAATAACTACGTTGATGAAGAAATAATGGTCGGCACACTGATTGACAACTAAAAATTGGATTAGATTGCTCCTGGCGTTCAAAAAATAGGAAGAGAAGAAACTCGGCAATAATATCATAATGTCACATAAAATTTATCCCCTGTTATTTTTTCTTATTAATATAAAGATTGCTTGCAAACAATCAAATGCAGTGTATGAGTTCAAAAAAAAGTTATTTTGTTAGGTATATTAAAAAACACAAATATAACGCTTATTTCTAGATAAACAATCAAAATAAATATTTTTAAGTGTAAGTTTTCTGTTATTTGAACGATTTTTATTACCTATAGATGTGATCGATAAAAAATGAGAACCAATTAGTATAGCAAAGAAAGAATAAAGAGAAAAATTTCATTAATTTTTTGCACTTTGTACGAACATTTAAAATTATTTATTTGGTCATTAAAAAGATTAAAAACAAAAAGGATGGTAGGTTAAAGTTGATTAGACAACAAAATTAAATCTTGCATTCTTTATGTTTGTAGTCTCCAGTTAGTGCTGCTACCTAGGAGCTGCCGGGGATACTTTTCGTAACCCTACGAACATCTGCCACTCTTACTTTCATCCTTCATTTCACTTTCAGAATAATTTTGTGTGTATTTTTTTATTTGTAAGTAGATATAGATAGATAAATTAGCCTGAAAATTAAATAAAAATTAATTTTATTACAATATCTACTACATTTTTTATTATAAAATATATAAATGCAAATAAAGAAAATTATAAACAAAAGCAGGTAGATACATATCAATAATAATAATAATAATGAATACATCTCAGATAGAGGTTGTATTTTTCATTATATTATTTTACCAAATTTTTTGGGTTAATTTTGTTTTTTAACATTTTAACCATTTTTCTAATACATAAGACCTTTTGAATAAAATTTAGTCAAATTATTAATTTAAACAAATAGATGTCGGAAGATTCATTGTAATTTTACATAAAAAACCACTTTTACCAATTTTTCATAATTCTTAATTAATAATTTTTTAAAATTACGATTAAACAGAAAATATTTAAATGCAGATTTGAAAAAATTTAACAATAATTTCAGCGATTATATAGTAGTGATATTGCAAATACAAATAAAATAAACTCTTGCAATAATTTTTAAAAAGCTTTTAAATAATTGTATTTAAATATAGATATAATAAAATAACTAAAAGTAAAGTAAAATTAATGTTTAATTACGTTTTAATTAATTAAAAACAACAATATATGTTAAAATTATTTATAATTGTTTAAATATGGGTGGTACCTGTTAATGATTTTTAATGTTGAGTAAGAACAATAAAAATAATAAATATTAATTTTCTTGCGGCTATGATTAATTTTAAAAACTTACAAATAAAATAAACAACAAACAATTTACAATGATTTTTAATGAGCTATTTAATTATTTCGTTTAAATTTATAGATATTAAAAATACTGAAAGAAAAAAAATATTGTAAATTAGTTATAATTCCTACTTCAGTTAAATTAAATAATATTTGTTAAAATTATATTTGATTGTTTAATCTTTAAAATTGAGTAGATTACAATAATAAATATTAATTTTCCCGTGGCTATGATTAATAAATAAAAATAAAATAAAATAAACAATGTACATCGATTTTTAATAAGCCATTTAATTATTTTGTTTAAATATACTCCTATATTAAATAGATATTAAAATTATTGTTAATAAATTATAATTTCTAGTTCGGTTAAATGAAATACTTGTTTAAAATATTTTTAATTGTTTAAATATTCCTAGGTGCCTGTGAATAATTTTAATGTTTTTTTTTTTTTTTTTAATGAAAATAGTCGCAAAAAGGGTAGACCTATCGTGTGGGCCGCGGACGTTGAGTAAAAACAATAAACATTAATAATTTCGTGGCAATGATTAATTTTAAATCCAATGATTTATAGTAAGCCATTTAATTATTTTGTTTAAATATATAGATAGATATTAAAATTACTGACAGAAAAAAATTATTGTTAATTAATTGTAATGTTTAATTCAGTTATATTAAACAATATTCGTTTAAATTATTTTAAATTGTTTAAATATACCCGTGTTAATGATTTTGAATGATGAATAAAAACAGTAAATAATAAATGTTAATTTTCGTGTGGCTGTAATTACTCCTTAACTTGAATTAACAGTATAACTATCACAAAGAGTATTACGATAGTGTCAATTACTTTTAATTACCCGTACAATTAAAAGAAATTATTTGTTGTTTAGTCTAAATTCTTCTATCTTTGTTCTTTCCACCGAGTTTTCAAGGCATTACCATATTGACATGTGTCCAAAGCAGGTGTTTGGAGCAGCACGCGCCACAAAACTTGAAACACCTTGTCTATTTGAAAATTTATTATTTTTTTTTACGTCCATTCGCGTTTCAGCTGTTCTTTGTGATTTTATCACTGAGTAAATAGTCGCTTTTTAATATTTTGGTTATTTTTAAAAAAAGTTTCCGGTTTTGAAAATGTTATCTTTCTTACAAAAATAAAGTTCACTGAATACCAATGATGTTTTTTTAAAAAAGCTTTCGTAGCGTTTTAAGAGGATAATTTTTCGGAATAAAACAAGTGGGTTTATAAAAAAATTATTATATTTATCAGTACATGTGTGTTTGCAATATGCAGTTTATCAAAAATAGTATATATACAATGTAGGTATTTCAAAAAAGTAGTTCAAAATGCTTAGAAAACTATCAACTTAACAGATAAAAACGATCTTATTGAGTACGATTTTGTCCAAAAAAAAAGGAGAAAAATAGAGAGCAAAAGTTTCAGTTAAGTACCCATAACACACTAAATTTTTTTAAATGTATTGCGAAATCACTACCGTTTAACGAATAAACTTAAATAGTACTTATAAACTATCATATAAACAATATATACAAAATATTTTTACAAAAACAATGACTAGAAAAACATTTATATAAACTCTTGAGATTCTTCAAAAATATTGTAGAAAAAATATCACTCAATGGAATGAAGGCACGTAGTTTTCTGGTTTGTAGCAAATTTGTTAATAGATTTTTTTCACTGGCCTTAACGAAGGTTTCTGTAACAAACAAAAATACTTTATTAGAATTCAACATAAATCAAACATATAAAATAATCCGAATTAAAACGACGGAAGATAAATGGCTACAAAAGTGTCTGGTCTTTGTGAAATGCACATGCGAATTCGCGCTTATTTTTTCAATAAAATTTCTCAGACAGTATTGTTCTACAAGATCTTGTGTAAGGTCTCGTTTCTTAAGAAACTGGTATGTATTAAAGACCCCTGTCAAGATATATGAAAAGGTTCAAGACACAAAAACGGTATTTTATTCTAGGGTAGGAAATGGGCATACTAAATCGGAGGGGAACTTTTATAATTCAGGTAGATATAGATTTAAAACAGGTATAAAATACACTAGAGCAAAAAATTAAATCAGAGCACCGGATTAGATACAGGTAATTTTACAATAAGTGCATTCTTTTTTAAGTAAATATTCTTATCAAGGTAGGAAGCTCGCGTTTGTTCATTACACCTCTAAATGCCGAAAGCTTCCCGAGTAAACATACAAAATACATAGAAATACAGTGGAAGATTATAATTTAAATCATGTGTCTGAAAACTTACATTGAAAAATTAGCGAAACAAAATAAGAAGACGCTCGTTACACATTTACTTTTTCATCATTTTTAGGGAAATTAAAAAATATTTATCAAAAACCTATGGATACGATTTTTCTTCCTGAAGATTAAACAGAAAGATTTTTTACACATTTACTTTTTCATCATTTTTAGGGGAAATAAAAATTATTTATACGATATTTTTCCTGAAGATTATTTTGAGCGTAAAAACAAGCAGTACTAACCTTTGAAAGAAAGTTGTCATCGTTATTCTTGCTGCCATGAAAAGATTGCGTCTAGAAGTTCTTCATCTTCAGGACTTTTGGGATCGTAGTTTTCGTAATTTTCCGCAGGGTGATAGAGAGCGTTCGTGTAACTTTGAGTCGTCGAAAATGATCCTTCCGAACTGTGGGATGGTGTGGGAGATGCTGAAGCTTCCGAGCAAGCAGGAGTGGGCAGTAATACGGGATAAGAAGAGTAAAGGTGAGTGGAATCGGGACTGCTGGTGTAGTATCTGTTGTCGTTAATTTGATGGTCGCCGGCTATTGAAGAAGTTCCCGTCATGTCGTGTTCGTGATCCTCTATCATTTGTTGTAGAGACCTTATGTATTCGACGGCTAATCGAAGAGTTTCTACTTTACTTAGTTTCTTGGAGGCTCCTCTACCTTGCGAAGAAGATGCTTGAGGTGATAGAGATTGAGCTACACTCGGTGGGATGTGGGAACGTAAAGTCGCAAAACCATTATTCACCTGTTTAACTCGGTTTCTTTCTCTGGCGTTTCTTCTAGCCACAGAAGCTGGTTGCTGAGGAGGTTGTCCGTAAGGCATGAACTGGATTTTTCTCTTGCATCGCAAATCGTTGTTTGAAACTAAAACGGAAGTTCTTTCTGGAGCCGGTGCCAATGGTCGTTTGTTAGCGATGGTATTTTTGGGTTGAGTAACAATGACACAATTTCCTTGGGGTGCGGAATGTTGAATGACGTTGTACATTTTGTTCTGGTGTCCTAGAGTCATGGTAAGAGCCATAAGTGTTAACAATTTCACAACTACCGGAAAAGCTAATTCAAATGTTGGTAAACAAGCGCGCGTGTGCGTTAGGCCGCAAGTCCGTTATACACGTTAAGTCTGATGTCGGCGTTAATAATGATTCGGCTGGAGCTTAACCTACGGTTTTCTATCCTACTGTCAGTTACCCCCACTTCCGTAGGATGCGCGCGCTATTTGGGGGTTGTACGCGTGCCACGAGACGTGAGACGCATGGCAAAGGTTACAGAGGACCTCGGATAACTCCGACTAGATTTCCTCTCCTTATGCGACGTTGTCGGACGTGCCAATTTTTACCAGTATTCAAATATTTCATTTTTGTTTACATTCGTCGATCATCTTAAGACAACAGTTTCACTTTTCTTGCTTAAGTATCTTCTGGGAGTTAAAATATTATATTTTAAAACAAATGTTGCACAAAAATTTTTTTTCGTAGTGATTTTATTCCAATAAAAAAAAATTTCACTAAATTTTTTTCCGAAAAAATACTTAAAATTAATATAAACTTTGTGTTTCAATTCTAACTTCCTAACATTTATTTTGGAATCTGTATTTTATCAGGATTGTATCTTTGGAAATATTGTACAATTTAAAGGACCCATTGTGGTAATGTTTTATTTAATAGAAGAAATATAAAACAGAGATTTAAATTTTCAAAAAAAAAATCCAAAAAATGTATTTTTACAACATATCAGAAGATAGATTTTTATTTAATAGTACCTACAATACATTTTAGGTAAGTAAAATAATTCATTAGATACTTGCACTAGTGTAACAATTCTTACAAGCGTATATTGGCATTTCACTCACGTGCAATATATAGGTACGTTTAATATCCTCAAGTAGCAATTTTTGTAAAATTAAAACGGATCAAACTATTGACACTGGATAATTGACTAGTTAAAACACAAATTTGTGCTTGTTATATCCATGGGTTGTTGATAACTATAATTTATTCACAATCACCTTATAAATATATCTTTATCCACCTCGGAGAACATATCTCGATCAGATCAACATTGTTTTGAAGAAAGGCCAGGTCAAGAGTACCAACAACCGACGAGCACGTATGAGAGCACTAATGAAAGTAGAGGAAGCAAAAGATGTGTGCAAGAACCGTAGCGGAAGTGGAAGGAAGTGGTCTCTGCCTACCCCTATGGGAAAAAGGCGTGACTTTATGTATGTTTGTATGAACCGTATCCACTAGTGGAATAATAAAAAATACAATTTTGAATCAATCACATTTTACTTTTTTATTAATAATATTATCGTTAACATTTATATTAATAGACATTTCGTTCATTGTTTTATCATATTTCACTTCGTTTCATTAATAACGAGCTTGTAGATGTCATCGGTAATTTCAAAGAATTTTAAGGAGGTGACAGCCGCTGTCAGAGCAAAATGTCAAATCATTTTTTGATGAAAAATTTCTGCAATTCTGATTTCAAATTAATATGATTGATATGATTAATATGATTCGCTTAAGAATTTTACGCAGGAGCAAAGCTCGATCGTTTAAACATTCTTATGCTATTTAATACAATTATCCAATAAATAACTATTACCACTATATAATGAAGAAAGAAGATTAAACAACCTAAGTGACAACATCAAAACAATCTTCAACAGTGATTTTCAGAATGTGCTAAAATTCCTCTCTTTGTTCTGTGACCCTTTTTCGTTTTCTACCCAAGGTAGGGTGCTAACCTTACCACAGAAACACGAGCAGAAACAGCTGCTACTAAACAACTGCTAAGAACAACCGAAACGAAGACGCTAAGATAAATTAAGGGCAAAACGCTAAATTAGAGAGTGAGAAGCAGCGATATCAGAGCACAATGTGACATTCCAGACATTGTAAGGTGATCCAGAATAAGAAGACGAACATGGAGAGACCACGTTGACAGAATCGCCGATAATCGACTACCCAAAATTGCAACAGAGGAGATACCAACCAGCCGTAGACCTCCAGGAAGACCTCGCAAACGATGGTTCGAAAGCTGGACATCGGAGTCACAACTTAGGCTACAGCTTTGAAAAAACGAGACATTGTCTGAAAATAAGAAGCAGAAGAAGCTAAAATTCCTTAAAGGGTTTAACATATATTGTAGAATCTAAATCATTATTATTTTCATGTCTTGTCTCCCCCTAATAATAACGCATTACAGTTGATGCATTGATATTTTTGTTAAAATAAAAAAAAACTTCGAACATCGAAATCGAAGCAGCTCTACGAAAATGAATACTACGTATTTGAAGCTTGGAAGAAGGAAACTCTAGTAATCTGATAAAAACTTGTATTATTTACTTCAAAAACTGCTAGTAAAAGAATTAATTAAACTTTTAATCTACCTATGTATGCATAATTGTATTTTGTTAAATATTAAAGGGGGGGAAACATGTTGCAACTATGTTGTTAAAGTGCAATTATTTACTAAATACCCGAAGTAGATAAATAATTTTAGTATTTAATAAAACGATTATTCGGGTACTATAACTTTAAAATAGCACCGTATAATTTAAAATAGTTCTTCATCTAGATAACAAAAAGTATTTAAAGCCTGTACATTTTATAAGTTTAAAAATGTCAATGTTCAAGGATGTAGCATTGGTTTTCTTGAATTTTGTTTGTTTGAAACCTGCCTCCGTAACATTTGGTTTTTCTCGAATATTCTTTTTCGTCCAACGAGGCCGAAAGTTTACCGAAAGCTCTTCTTTACCTGTAGTTCCCAGAAGTATTGGCAACGCCGCATTTTTATCTCGGAAGCTGCGTGGGATCGAGTGGCATCGCGGCATTGCGCGGCGGCACAAGGCACAGCCGACTGCAATTTATCGGCAGCTGCAAAATGTTCAGAAACACATGTAGAACTTAGCGCCTAGGCTTTAGTGTTACACACACTCGCACACACATACACTGCACTGCCTTTTTATGACACTTGTAAATTAGCAACAAGTTGATGTATAATTGTTAAAGTGGTGGTTCATTTAGAAGGGAATGTAACTTGCGCTTGAAGTTTTTCCATTGATAGTAAAAAATAAAATATTACCTCAAAAGTATTACAAATAATGCCAAATTTATACTTAATTAATTAAAAGGAATATTTTATAGTAACGAACTTCACTTAGTAAGACAGATATGGTTCGTGTTCATTAGATATTGTTCACAAAATAGTTCTTGTCTTGAGTACACTTACAATAAATTAATAGCTGTAAGTAGCTCGAAGAAAATGTCGTCGATTTCAAAAAGTAGGTGAATTAACTAACGATATATTCAATTAATTGTGAAAAAAATACAAAATTCTGAGTTCAAAATTCTTTAAAATACTTTTAAAAGCAGTTAGTTGTATTTAAAAGACCATATTTTTAAATATACTTACTAATAATTTATTATTACGAAATAAAAATAATCATATTAACCAAAGCAACAATTCTCGAATGGGGATCCAATAACTTGGTAGAATTCAATGCAAACAAAACACAAGCATGTCTTTTCTCTAAAAAAGCCGATCTCACTGTGCCTAACATAACTTTGTCAGGAGTAACCATACCACTGAAGTCATCCATATCGATGCTTGGTATTACTATCAGCAATAACCTTTCCTGAGAAAATCACGTGAGGTCCATTGCCAAAAGTGCATCCCAAAAACTTGGTTTTTTGTTTCGTGCCAAGAGCTATTTCACCTCCAGTCAGCTGCTTATGATCTATAAAGCACAGATCCGACCTGTACTGGAGTACTGTTCCCATATTTGGAGTGCAGCACCTAAACATATCCTGAAGCTACTGGATTCTGTCCAAAAAAGGGTAATTCGTCTCGTCGGTGATGCCTCGATTACAAACTCGCTCACTTGTCTGGAACACCGTAGAAAAGTTGGCGATTTGTCTCTATTTTATAGATATTTTCATGGGCGATGCTCTTCTGAAATATCAACAATCGTTCCTCCTTTGGCAGTCTCTTCAAGATTAACCCGTCAAGTTCAGTCTTCACACCCCTTCGTGGTCACTTTGGAGACCTGCAGAACATCACTTTCCAAAGACTCATTCATCCAACGAATTGCGAGGCTTTGGAACTAATTGCCTAGGGAGGTGTTCCCCGAGGCATACAACCTCCAGAAATTTAAGAAGAACACCAACTCCTACCTTCTTTCCCTTGGTTCCCACGATGTTCTCTGAACATTACAGGATATCCCTTTTCGTGGGAACCAGAACATAAAAAAAAAAAAAAAAAATTTTAAAAAGTTTCATTTTTGATAAACTGTAAATATACTTAAAAAGTCACGTATTAAATTAGTACATTTATTATTTTTAATATTATTGGGATTACCAGGATTTTAATTATTTGTTCAATTTTTCCATGGATTTTACCCAAAGTGGATTGGATAAAAAATTTTAAAATGTTATTTACATCGTTAAATAAAAAATAATAATACCTAATTATTTAATTACTATGATCTGTTAATATTTCTGAATAGTTCCAAACATTTGTAATTTGTGGTATTAATAACTTGTTAGTTAAATAGTTTTTATTTTCTCTTAGGGTTTAGTTGTTATAATTTTTGGTTGGTCGTAAATATTTGATAACATTTATTTAAAAATTGTAGCTTACACGTTTCGAGTATGATTTTACATAAAAAATTTATTTGAAAATTTAAAACATTATTTTTAAAAGATGGTTATGCTATTTTTAAAGTAATTTGTACTCTACATAAGCAATTAAATTTTATTCTCTATGGTTTATACTGCGCAAAAAATTTGTTTAAATGCCATAAAAGCGTGCTGGTTACAATATTTTTAATAAACTATTAAATATATTTATTATAATTATTAACTTCCCAGTGGAAAATTATAGTAATGGATCCGATTTTGCGAATCCCGAATTTTGAAATATCTCCACATTTCAAGGTCCCCAGAGTCGAATATGGAGAATAAGAAACTGAAAAAAATGGTAAACTACCTGATTTTTGCAATTTATAAATTATACTATTTTTAATATTTATTTTAAGATCTTTTGAATAATATGATTGTTGCATAATAGGAATATTTATATAAAAAATATGATGACAATATTTCATAAAAAGAGATAGTTTTAGAAAACAAAAATAGAAATTGGAGAATTTTAAACTTGTGTCAGTATTGAGCATCGAAGACGCTGTAACAGTGAAAAATTATTGTTAGTAATAATCAAGCATTGTTTATAACAATTGAATATTGTAACTAACAAATGATTATTGATCATATAATTAAAAAAAATTCAATTATTATAAACAATTGAAAATAGTTCCTCCCGCGTATGAAAAATACGAAAAAGTTTAAAAGAACACGATTGACATAAACAGAATATTGTTAATGATAATTATAATTTGTTATAACAATTTGAATGAATTAATTTTTTATAATAATTTTAATAATAATAATTATAACAACAAAACATATGGTATTTTTTCATTCTTTCCACTGGGAAGTTAGTCGTGTGGACCTTTCGGGTCGCACCCAGACCACTGATATTTTAATTATGAAATATAAGCGACCATGAAAGAATAATACCTCAACATTTATTTTCAAATACAAAAGTTTTTTTCCAGGAATAATTATTAGGAATAAAGAATAGTTGGTAATTATTCTCGGAATTGTATTTGTAATTGGTGATAGTCAGCAACTAGTTAATTCTTAGCATTTAATTTTCGTACTCTGACCCAGTCTCCAGTATAAAAATTCGAATACGTGGCTGCTGATCGAAGCTGCCCTCTGCAAATAATATTTCGAACTAATAGTCGCAGGTAAAAATACCCTTAGATCCTTCGGATTTCAGTTTCATTAAGGGAGCGGGTTGCAGAGGAGAGAATGTTAATGTTACGAAATCTTTTTTAACTTCGATGGCATTTTCAAAAAGACGTTAAAAATCGTCAGAAATAAAATGTATCAAATTAATAACAACCATGGTAGAAAAAAGTACCTACTTTTTTCCAGAACTTTGGAAATTTATTAACAGTATTTCTGTTTTAAACTCGCACTCAGCTAGTAACCAAAATTTTAACAGGTATATTTAATAAAATATTTATATAATTTAATGCTATTTTTTTTAACTGTAAATATTTGTTATTGGATTGTTAACTTCCCAGCGGGAAGTTATAGTAAAGGGTCCGATTTTGCGAATCTCGAATTTTGACATATCTTCACATTTCAAGGTCCCCAGAGTCGAATACAATAGTTTTTAAGTGGACATCTGTGTTTGTGTGTATGTACGTATGTGCGTATATTCGGATGTGCATACGGAATTATTTTTCGTCTTGATTATTTCGAGAACAAAAAACGATATCGATGTGGGACCAATTGCATTCGACACATAATTACGTAACTTAAAACTGATTAGATTTGCAGCAAAATCGATCAAGCTGTTTTTTATGGAGAATAAAAAAACTGAAAAAAATGGTAAACTGCCTGAATTTTGCAAATTATAAATTATACTATTTTTAATATCGAATTTTAAGATCTTTTAAATTCTATGATTATTGCATGTTTTATTTGTATGTATTTTTATGTACATAACTTTGAAAAATTATTGTTAGTAATAATCAAGCATTGTTTATAATAATTAAATATTGTTACTAACAAATGATTATTGATCATATAATTAAAAAAAAATTCAATTATTATAAACAATTGAAAATAGTTCCTCCCGCTTATGAAAAATACGAAAAAGTTTAAAAGAATACGGTTGACATAAACAGAATATTGTTAATGACAATTATAATTTGTTATAAACAATTTAAAATCGTTTTTATAATAATTTTATTAATAATAATTATAACAACAAAACATATGGTAATTTTTCATTCTTTCCACTGGGAAGTTAGTCGTGTGGACCTCTCGGGTCGCACCCAGACCACTGATATTTTTATTTTATTTTAGGTAAAGTATTTTTAAATATAAATTAAGCATTATTTAATAATTAACATATTCAATTAAATTTATTATATATTATTTATAATATTTGGCAGTTAGTTTGTAAAATACCTATTTTTATTTTTTTGGTTAAATTTTATTTATAAAAATTAAATGTTATACAATTTTTCTTTAAACAGTTATACAATTTATATTTTGTTTGTTTTGTTAACTCTCTCATACAAATTTCTGAGTCGTAATATTTTCCATTATTTTTAACTCAAACTATTATTTGACTACAAAAATTTTTTTACATAAAGTAGCAGTTATTTTGTAAAATATAGTTTATAGATCTTGTATTAATTATTATAATAAGAAACATTGCTCAGGATCTCAAGTTGTATAATGGAAAATTATTTATACATTTAGGTTCTTACACTATAATTTTAAACCTAACCAAATATTCTTTTTCATAAATGGCACCACCAATTTTTTATTATATATTTGAGCTTGGTTAGTTTTTATGACTTACATACATACATATAGTCACGCCTTATTCCCGTAGGGGTAGGCAGAGACCACTTCCTTCCACTTGCTATGGTTCTTACACACATTTTTTGCTTCCTCTACTTTTATCAGTGTTCTCATACATGCTCGTCGGTTGTTGGTTCTCTTGACCTGGTCTTTTTTTTAAACAATGTCAATCTGATCGAGATACGTTCGCCGAGGTCGACCTCTTCCGACGTGTGATGTATAGATGGATTATTTATTACCTTTCTGCCATGTTACATGTAGGTATGTCAACTAAATTTAAAAATATACAATTCATAATTTGATAATACATATATTATCTACAATATTTTTTTTTTATACATAAAAACTTTCGCTAGTTAGAGACAGATGATAATGTACAGTTAGTTGCAAATACTATAGCCATAATAAAGTTAAAATTAAAAATGAACAGTTACTTAATTGGTAATCATTTTAAAGATATTTAAAATTCGGAAACCTCATAAAAAGTATTTGCGGTTAGAGTTTTAAGATTAGTCTTGAATCTTTTTAGGGATTTAGGATTTTTTATTGATTCTGGCAGTAAGTTGTAGAGATAACTCCCGCTATATTTCGGAGATATTTTGTACTCCATATGATGAAACTTTTTCATATTATTATACCTAGAGCCACACAAAACAAAAAAAGACTACTTGTTTAATAAGTATTCATTTTTTTTTGGTTGGTTGGAATTAGGATTAATGTATCAAAAAAATAGCTACTTATTAGTATTACTAGAGAGGATAGTGCAACTTTTCCTCCCGCCGAGTGTAGTTTAGGTACTGCCCGACGCAAAGCATATAAAATATGCCAGTAAAACATTTTCTAAATAATTATTTATCTTATTGTCTTCAGCCGATTGCTTGTTTTTCATACCTGTTGTAACGGGAATCCCTTACAGCATCTAGAGAACCAAGAATATGTAAACTAGCAATTTACGATCAGAGTGTAGAACAAGTGATGTCCTTTAAATATCTAGGGGCAAACATAACAAGTAATGAGAACCTAAAGGACGAAGTAAAAGCCCAAACAACAAAGGCATCATTAATATCAGGATACTTTAGAGATTTAATTTGGCGGAATAAACATGGGAATAAGTATTAGGAGTAAAGTCAGAATATATAAAACTTGCGTAATATCGGTCATGACATAAGCGATAGAAAACACAGCGGAGAACGCAACAACGACTTTTAAGAACAACAGAAATGCTAACACTAACATCAATAACAGGACACACATTATTCGACCGAAAGAGAAATGAAGAAATGAGATTCAAGATATAGTAAGATGGGCAGGAAACCGGAGAAGAGAATGGAGAGATCACTTGGATAGAAAACAAAAATTGCAAAAGAGCTGGTCTTTAGCATCCTAACTGAACCTGGCAAACCATTGATGCAAACACAGGACTTAGTCCTAACGTAAGAAAAAGAAGAAGAAGAAGAAGAGACTATGATAGAAAATCATTAGAGCCGGTACTGGCATATTAACGAATTTATTCTAATTCCAAAATCTCACAAAAGTGAATCCTGTTTTTGTTATTATGACTATGACTTTTTTAATTGTCATTATAGTTTTTGTTTTAGCTATTATAACTTTTTAATTATCAAGATAATCCGGGGGCGCATAAAAAGTTTAAAAGGAGCCAATTTTAAACAACGATTAAATAACAATGGAAGGTTGGTATCAAAGGCAAAACAATATGATTGAATAGAAATTTACCAGACCTTTTAAATGAGGTATGACTTGACGCCATTTGAAAAAATTTAAGGGGTATCTCCAGTAGGGAGGGGGTGAATCTGACGTTTATAACTTTAGCGCTAAAAAATGTCCTTCTCAAGTTAAAAGTTGATGTGTTTCGGCATTTTGTTCTAATATATCGCATTTCTGAAATATTAAGGGTGGGTCTTTTTCAAATGTGTATATATGTGTATATTTTTCTTGTATTTATTATACTAAAGAAAAACAATAACTTTATTAATAAATTTAAATTTTATGATATTTTTTGCTTTAAACATTAATCGAGATTAACGTTTCTTTTAGTTTCGTATTTTTAAAAAATTTTCTTTTAATTTGAGTATTTTCGAAAATTTTAGGTTAAAACACTATCATTTGATTAAAAATAATTTTTCTAATTAAGCAGAAGTTGTTTTGTAAATGTACAATATTTTAAAAATTTTAAAATTATTGTCTCATTAAAATTAATTTTTGTTCGACAAAACCAATTACCATACGTTTGGTTTTCCTATCTTTAAGATTATCTTTCATTTCTAAACTGCCTTAGGATTTAAAGAAAATTTATGCAAAGATATAATCGAATTGCCATATAACACTAATTCTTCACAAAATATCGTTCAAATATAACATTTTCAATGCTTAAATTGCTCAAAATAATAAATAAAGTTCACTTTTTACCCATATATACAAGTAAAGGTTGGTTTGTTGTTCTCACCTCAAGAATTCATAAAATTCAATAATAGATTTCGCCCACTTCGAGATTTTTCTTACTAAGTAGCGCCTTTATACTCTAAAAGTCAATCGCAGTGTTTAATGTCAGTAAGTCACAGCTTACTATGATAGTTTTATTTTTAGTTTCATTTTTAAGTTAAAAAAAAAATCTAAGAATCCTGAATTTAAAATATTTATTTAAAAACCTAACGTTGCAATAACATTCATGTTTAATTTTTACCAGAATACAGGATATACAAGATGTTCTAGAAATTGCGGAAAAATTTGAATATTATCTCATCATTTACAACATACTTAAAATGAGGGGGAGGAAAACTACGTCTCCTATATTTCCTTCCTAGAGAGGCAGTATGAGTTTCCTCCCTGATGTGAGTGAGGAAAGTGTTTACTTTTTATAGGGGTAGAAGGAAAAATGTATCTAAAACGTTTTAATAAATAACACTCCAAAAAGTGTATTGAAAATTATTTATTGAACCTTTTTTTTTTAATTTTTGTATTAATTTTTAAATATTTTGATAAACATTTTCTATGAAGAAGTATAAAAATATTTAGTTAAAATATAAAACGGAATATCTTAAAAATTCTTTACTTTCTCCGAAATACCGAATAAAATGAATTATTTTAATTATACCAATTAGTTAGCATGCCGGATCTGGCAACATCTTTAAAGCTGCTGTTCATCAGTATGACTGGCGCATTGCGCTACTATATTTCAAGTAGTAAAATGCTAAGTATAACTAATAAACATTTAATTTAGTTTTTTTAAAAAAAAACAAGCAATTAACTGCAGTATGATTTAAAATTGGTAAGTTAGCGAATGGGAATAAAAATTTTTTGTGTAACTGCTTATTTTTTGCAAGATTTGTAATTGATAATGCAAGACAAGTTAGTCTGCCGTTATATGTGACTTTCGGTATATATTTTATGTACCTTTTACTGTTAATTTATTGCTTAAATGCCCTAATAACTTTATAGGGACAAGCTCGGCATCCCAATTAATTGGGGTGGTATTTATTACCGATGGCAAAAAGAGGTATTTTAAATACTTTAGGATCATAATTTTGTTAATTTTTACTAATCAACCTTGTTTTTTAAAATAAACTATACCTGTGTGGTAGTTAAAATCCACTAAATTCCATTTTATAGACTCCTTAGTAAGGCAGTTTCCAAAAAACCCAATCACCAAAAATAACCAGACTATCCTTAAAATACCAATAAATCCAAATAAAACTAGACAAACACAGTTGACCGAAGCAATTTAACCCTTGTATTTAAAAAAATAGCTTATAATACTTATTTAAAAATGTTCTAATTCGTATAAAAGATTAGTGTAGGTATAATATTTCAGAATTACAAATAAAGCGTTGAAAAATCTCCCCGATAACTCAATCGAGTTATTGGCGACGATTTTCAATGACTACCTGTGCTCATGCTATTTTCCGAACATCTGGAAAAAAGCACAAATAATAGTCTTACCAAAGCCTAATAAAAATCTACAAAAAATTCACAAAATTGGCGGCCCATCTCCCTATTACCATGTTTAGGCAAATTATTTGAAAAAATAATTTTAAAAAGACTTCTAATTCATATAGAGAAATATAAAGTGATCCCGAATGAACAATTCGGCTTCAGAAGAGATCACAGTACAGAATCGCAACTCGCGAGAATTTAAGAACATATGACTACAGGGTTTAATAAGAAAAATAGTACCTTAATGATACTTTTTGATATACAAAAAGCCTTCGATAAAGTATGGCACGAAGCTCTCTTATATAAACTAAACAGGATAAACTTTCTTGTAAATCAAATAAAAATGATAAATTTATTTCTAAAAAAAAAAAAATTTAATGTAAAAATAAACGAAAAACTGTCTACGGATAGATTTATAGAAGCCGGCGTACCGCAAGGTTCAACGTTATCGCCAACCTTACATAATCTTTACATAGCAGATACGCCTAAAACAATCTTGTTCAGTTTAACGCCCAAAAAACACAAAGCGCCTCGTTTTCCAAGAAAGTGAATTCCTCAAATCATCCCATCACAATGTCCGGAAATACCCTTGAACCAAGTCCCTCCATCTCGATTTTGGGAGTCACGGTGTCCAATAATATGTCTTGGCATGACCATGATGCTAATATCGCAAAATCGGCAAGCCAGAGGCTAGGTTTTCTGTGAAAAGCTAGAAAGTTTTTCACTCCTGATCAACTGTTGACGACGTACAAGGCTCAAATCCGACTACTACTGGAGTATTGCTCGCACATTTGGGGTTCAGCACCAAGGCATTCTCTTCGTCTTCTAGATTCCATTCAGAAAAGAGCCATTCGTTTGATAAACAGCTCAACTCTTACAGATACCCTTCACCCTCTATAACAAAGAAGAAGAGTTGCAGACCAGTCATTGCACTACAGATATTTTCATGGCAGATGCTCCAGAGAAATAAAAACTCTTGTACCACCATTGGGCACATTCGGCCGAAGAACTCGGCACGCTGATCAGTCTCACCCATTTACTCTCAAGATTGACACTACAAGGACCAATCTTTATCAAGAATCCTTCTTTTCTAGGGCTGCTACGGAATGGAATAAGCTTCCCAAATCAGTTTTTCCAGAGATCTATGATCTGCAACTTTTTAAAAAGCGTGTCCACAATAATTTCCTTTCTACAATCCCTTCCCCTAATAGTCGCAGTGCGGGCCGTCCGCGGCCCACACGATAGGTCTACCCTTTTTGCGACTATTTTCATAAAAAATAAAAAAAAAAAAAACGCCGAAAACAACAAAAACCGAACTAGCTCTATGTACGCAGACGACACTGCGCCCTTTAGCACACACAAAAATGTTGGATGTCTTCATAAAAATATGCTAAGGCAAATAAATAAAATAGAAAAGTGGACAAAAACTTGAAAAATCAAGTTAAACGCCGAAAAACACAAGCTATTGTCTTTTCTCGAAAAAGAAACTCAAATATGCCTTAATTAAAGGTTCAAAATAGAGATATTATTTACACAAACAAAGTAAAATACTTGGTATAGATTTAGACAGAAAACTCACGTGGCATTCTCACATAAACACGCAAATTACGCGCTGTAACAAAACGTCTCGCAGACTCCGTAATCTTCTGTGCTACAGAATAAATTAAATCTCATAAAAAAAGCTCTTATTTACAAACAAATTATACGTCCTCAACTCCTTTACGGCTGCATTTCCTTTTGTCAAGCAGCAAAATCTACAAAATATAAACTTCAAATATTCCAAAATAAAATTTTAAAACGTATAACCAATGCCCCCTGGTATAATAGAAAATCTGATTTACACAAAGATCCAAAAATCGAAACGATTACTGAATACATCAAAAATCGACACAAAAACTTTTTCGAAAAAGCCGCTTCACATCCAAACGCGCTTATAAAATCGAACTTTGACTATATACCAGGTCGGCAAAATGGCAGACACAAAAATCTAAGAAGTAAAATTTTTTAATGTTCATCATAATAATAAATAACCTAATAAAAGTGGGCTGTCAACTCGGGGCCATTTTTTGACAAACAGGCAAATATGAAATATCTGGAAGACTCAGGAATTATCAATGATAGGCAATATGGCTTCCGCCATCAGAGATCAACTGGTGACCTGCTCGCATACGTCTCACATATATGGGAGCTATCTATTGAAAAGTATGGAGAAACTTTAGCTGTGGCATTAGATATCTCCAAGGCGTTCGATCGAGTTTGGCACGAGGGACTCCTCGCCAAGCTTCCATCTTATGGCTTGCCCCCTCAGCTGTGTTCTCTGCTTGCTAGTTTTCTCTCAAACAGGTCTCTCCATGTAGTGGTCGATGGAGTTTCATCTGACACTCTACTCATAAATGCTGGTGTTCCGCAATGATCCATTCTAGCACCAACACTATTTTTACTTCACATCAACGACCTATTGAAAGCAACTTCATGTCCCGTACACAGCTTTGCCGATGATAGTACCCTCTATACCGCTTTCTCTTCCAGGGCCCCTATATCAGCCCGTGAAACCAGAAATGAAGGAGGAAGAAATGTTAACAATATAAATATGGACTTAGCAACAATTCTCGAATGGGGATTCAATAACTTGGTAGAATTCAATGCAAACAAAACACAAGCATGTCTTTTCTCTAGAAAAGCCGATCTCACTGTGCCTAACATAACTTTGTCAGGAGTAACCATACCACTGAAGTCATCCATATCGATGCTTGGTATTACTATCAGCAATAACCTTTCCTGAGAAAATCACGTGAGGTCCATTGCCAAAAGTGCATCCCAAAAACTTGGTTTTTTGTTTCGTGCCAAGAGCTATTTCACCTCCAGTCAGCTGCTTATGATCTATAAGGCACAGATCCGACCTGTACTGGAGTACTGTTCCCATATTTGGAGTGCAGTACCTAAACATATCCTGAAGCTACTGGATTCTGTCCAAAAAAGGGCAATTCGTCTCGTCGGTGATGCCTCGCTTACAAACTCGCTCACTTGTCTGGAACACCGTAGAAAAGTTGGCGATTTGTCTCTATTTTATAGATATTTTCATGGGCGATGCTCTTCTGAAATATCAACAATCGTTCCTCCTTTGGCAGTCTCTTCGAGATTAACCCGTCAATTTCAGTCTTCACACCCCTTCGTGGTCACTTTGGAGACCTGCAGATCATCACTTTCCAAAGACTCATTCATCCAACGAATTGCGAGGCTTTGGAACTCATTGCCTAGGGAGGTGTTCCCCGAGGCATACAACCTCCAGAAATTTAAGAAGAACACCAACTCCTACCTTCTTTCCCTTGGTTCCCACGATGTTCTCTGAACATTACAGGGTATCCCTTTTCGTGGGAACCAGAACATAAAAAAAAAGAAGAGGAAGCTATGACGTTACCGTTATTTTGACCTATAGAGGGATCTCTCTGTTAAAAAAATATCCCTTGAAGTGTATGGGTCACAGTACGTCACTGTTTTGATAACGTGCACGTTGTGTAACAAATGACATATCTTTTATAAAGTTATGTTGTTCTTCTTATCCCTACCCTTCCATATTAAAATCATTTAATAATAAATAACCTAATAAAAGTGGGCTGTCAACTCGGGGCCATTTTTTGACATATAGAAAAAGAAGCTATGACTTTACCCATCTGTCGCTGAGTTTTCGCCCTACCAAAATTTGTTAAACGGGCCTAAAAAGTTTTTACCTAAAAAAAAGTCGCACATTTCTCGAATATCGATGCATTTGTTACGTGGGATTTGGCAGACCACCCCGTTTGTAAAACGAGCGAAATTGCCCCTGTTAAACCTGTCGATGTATTTCAAAATTCGTGATCGTTAATATTAAATTTATTTGGCGCAAGATAACGACGACGACGACGACCAATTCGAATGGTTTTCTCCGCGTTTGTCGTGCCAACGATTAATTCATCACACTCGTACTAATTTAATTATGTCATATGTAGGCAGACGGCTATCAGTGCGTTCGCATGTTATTGGCATACTTGTGATAAGCTTACTGCGCAATTACACCACCGAAGATGATTTAAACAACCGTAAATAAACTTATTTAAATAAATATTTAGGCAACATATATGTTCTTGTCAATTTTTAATATTCAGCTACGGGTGTTACAACAAAATTTATGAGCACTACCAAATTAATGCGAAGGAAGCTAATTTGTTTAATTAATCTGCTTAACACACTTCGTAAGTCTCCAATTTACTCTTACGTAAACAATCTAAACAAATAAAGAAAACATTTATTAACAAATGGGGCTAACGTTCTTTCCTAACGTTTTTTCTTTAACTCGAAATGAAATCTGTATATTTCAATTTTTATTTTATATTATTTTTTCAAGGCAAATAATCTAATCTATGGAACGAATTACATCAGAAAGATTCATTCAATATTGTAATTTGTGGGAGTTATTTCGTGAAATGGGACGGAATTATGTAACAGATGAGTAACATCTTTCATCTCGCTTTTTTGCAATTTGTGGGAGTGAATTCGTGAATTGTAACAGGAAGTCGAAGAAGCACGCGCTATTTGATTTGACGAATGAGCGCGCGGTGGTAGAGTTGGCCGTCAGATAGCCGTCAACCAGATTTCCGAGAGGTCGGTACTGTCAGACTGTGCACTTAAGTTACAGTGTTGTGTATAAAGTTTGCTGTTATATGCGTTAACTATATAAATAAATATTTACTGTTGATAATAAGTCTCAATAAAGTGCAGATCATTGATAAAAAATTTAAGTAAGTAAAAGTAAATAATTATTTGAAAAAAAAATATTTCAGTATTTAGCTCTTTTAAATTTCTGTCACTCCTAACGTCAACTAAATAAAATACAATTTTCATTAAAAAGAATTATTGTTTGTTATGAAAAATCATTTCGAATAATACCTGACCCATTTTTTTCGGAATATAATTTTAAAATTGCTTATTACTAAGGTGAGATGTCAAATGTTACACATCATATGCGACTACTTTAAGGCTCGCTCGTTTTACTTAGATTCTGGCGGAATTGTTGGCATTGGTTTTCGGTTTTTTATTTGCACTCTGACTTTTGCGCTTTCCATACTCTTTTGGACACATGATTTCACTATTGTCTTCCTATAATTTGAATAGTAAAATAAATAGTAAACACTTAAATCACATGTACAATCAACGAATGTAAACAGTAAATACCTGTATCAAGTTATACAATTTTATCAACTTACTTTTCTAAATCTGTATAACACACATTTGCTGCAGTTTCCATTTTTCAAAACTTGAAATTCTCATCAAAATCGTCACTACGGGGAACTCGAGAGAATCTTAAAAATTACTCGTGTGAAGTGGCGCAAACAGTGTGTTTAATTATTCAATTTAAAAATTAACTTACTTTACTTTGAACCGAATGTAAAAGTTAAAGTTCCAGTACTTTTTATTATAATATTGTCCCAGCAAAAGACTGTTCTTAAGCTTAAAATCTATGAAAGTGTCTGTGAGGAAGAAAAAATGACCTATATAAATGATTGATACATTTTTCAGGTGGGTGGGGTTATCAACACCATTAATAGAAAGTAGTTCAAAAACTTGCTCAAGTTGGAGCATTCAAATACGTTACAAAAATACGGTTTATTGGGAAATAAAAAGTTTATTGAAAATAAAAATTCGGAGATGATTTTCGCCATATTTAATATTGAAACAGAGCAAGGCACCGAATTAAAATAAACTTTAATAAAATTATGATGATTAGGTTATATAAAAGTACTAAAGATTGTATTAATTTTTGTATTAATTAAAACGTGGTAAGTAAGGACTTTTTATTGTGTTTATGTGGCTATTTCAAAAAACGTCAGCCATATTTCAGAAAAAGTTATATGTACTAAATTTAATTAAACCATAAATTTAATGGTAAAGAGTTCATTTAAATTTTAATAGTGACGCGAAACAAATCCTATTCTTGTTACCTCGACGTAAGAAAAAATCTTTCGGTGTTTCTAATTACAGACCACAAGATGGATGACACCGTCAATCTGTAAAATAAGCGATAATTGATGGCAGTATTTTGCATATTTTATAAATTAACGTAATTCAGGCAAATCGTTTTATATTAATTTACATGTGTTACCCTGATATTCAAGTAGTGATGGTAAATGCTTAATTTCGACTCCAGACAGCATAAACATTACTTTGACCATCACATGTGGGTAGGCATTATTTAAAAATTGTCCAAAAAAAAACAAATTTTAGGCGTGAATCTCAAAAATGTGACTAAATAGCTATTTGTGACTTAATATCGCAAAGTGATATATTGCCGCTCGACAATGAGAGTTTTGGAGAGCAGCAATGACACTTTGTGCTCGAAATACACGCAAGATTTTTTCTACAACTGCAGTTTTTAGACAGAAAAAAAAACACTAAATACTTTATTCAAAATAAGTAAGTGCATAATATTACTTGTATTTTAATTATAACATTTTATAATATTCTTGAAAATAATTACTTCAGTTTATCATTCACTGTATTGAAATTGAGTGTGTAATTATGACAATCTTTGATATTTATTCCCGAACCTGATGGTCCATCAGGATATTTCTCCAACATAAATTCTTCCGAACATTGGAAATCTATAAAATGAGATGTGGATGCATGCGGTTTTGAAAATATTTTTTTGGTTGTTTCAATATTATTTTGATTGATTCGTCCATATAACCTTCTGCGACATTACTACTTTTCCATCCACCATATTTCGTACATCTACCTTTTTAATAACGTAAAAATAGGCGTTGAGGAGTATTATTGTTACTTTGACAAAGTTGTCTGATTGCAATGTATTTTTTACAAATTGATAGATAATCAACTGAATTTTCTTCATTATGACTAACAATCGTAAAAACATGGCAAATTCTCGTTTTAGAATCTGGAATTCGGACTATTAAAATAGAATCTTTATCTTCTATGTCACCGATCTCCATTTTCACCAATTCATCGCGTCTGCAGGCACCAGCAATACCCATAATTAGAATTACCTATAAAAAAATTAACAGTCAATAGCTATCCAAAATGTATAAGCTATCCAAATTGCTATCAATCCAATAATTCATATTTCTAACGAAATAGAAGGGAAAATAACTCTTAAATTAAAAAAAAGTGGCCCTGGTCGGAATTGAACACAAGCGATCAGTTTAAAATGGCTGCGCTTCAAATCCCTAGGCTAATATGACTGCTCAAGTAATCGAGAGTTTCATGGTATTATTCATTTTAAGAAACTATTCTAACTGCTTATAAAAGTACAGAGAGTGTAAGGTATAATTGAAATTTACCTTTTTTAGTAAATATTCTTCATCGGTAGCTTCTCGTAGAAATTTGTAAATATCTTCAGAGGTAAATGTTTTGGATTTTTTCGCTTTGTATCCAACGGATTGTTTTTTGAGAAATGCGACAAGTTTAGGATACTTAGTGATTTTGATGTTATTTTTAACATTCAAGCATGTTCGTATCATCGAATATATGGACCAAAGAGTTGATGACTTCAAAGTCTTTAATTTTTCTTCAAAATATTTCCGCGCTAGAGCGGCAAAGCTGTCACAAAATGACGTTTATCGGAAAACGTCAACTTTGCGTTGAAATTTGAAAGCGTCAAAGGCTACTTTGCTAAGCAGTTGTAGAAAAAAATAAATTTTGATGTTTCGGTTAATTTGATTGGCTGGATCTCGTTAGGAAAATGATTAAACTTATGCAAAATAAATAAATCCGCTTTACAATTAATGTGAAACAAGAAGCTGTTCATAAATAATTATTCTATTCGACCGACGAGTTAAAAATGATTCTGGATCGATTTCTTTCTTTACCTTCATTATACTTCTGACGCGGATAACAATCGTAAAATCGATTGTAAGTACACTCTTTTAATTGTATAAACTTTTACTTTGAAAAATTACTGTGATAAATCGATATATTAAATTTTAACGCATGCAATAATAAACAAGTAGTTGTTTTATAAGACGGTGGCAGACATCGAAAATATATTACTAAGAACTGTCAACGGTAAATTTGTTTTTTGATTCATATAATTTCTTGAAATAGATACTGATCTTCGAATTGCTGTTCACTGGCTTTTCCTTAACAATTGTCAATGATATATTTTATCGTATTATTAATAATAAACAGCACAACATTTAGGCCCCTTTAAGGGCTCTTGATTTTCTGTGTTCATTAGCTTACAGACATTATTCTGACGGCACAAAAATAGTATTTATAAAATTATTTTGTGGGATAATAAATAATCCAGTAAATCTTCATCAAGATTTTTTCAGTACAACAAAGCTTGGTCACATTGTATTGTCAGTCACATAATTATTTAAACAATGATTTGTTTGACCAGAGCAGATGATAGGTCACAGAGATTGCCCGACTTTACACGGTTAGATTTTTTTCGTAAATTTACTTAACATTAAAGGAGATCCATTCGAGCCTCTTTTGTAAAAAATTATAAGAATTGTATTATTTTAAAAAATAGAAAATTCTTTTTCGAGTCAATATTTGAGTGCGAGGCTACTTTTTTAAATCGTGACGATTGCGAATTTTTAAAAATACTCTTTTTTACAAAATTGCTTATAATTTTACAACGAAAAAATATAGCAAATATTTTACAAAATTTGTTCAGAAAATGATCTCTTCTTAAATATGCCAAAATATACGTGTGTTTATAAGCAAAGGAGTTCATAATCAAGTTGCTAGTGACTTCGTCAACGGAACACAATTAGACAGAGTCTCAAGTGCGAGCTACCTTGGTTGCAGGATAAACGAGGACTGGGATCCATCAGTTGAAATCAAAATACGTATTGAGTGTGCCTGGGCAACATTTATTCGCATGAAAAAACTTTTTACCAG